>OY855909.1:11070607-11090607 GCA_963693305.1 Meandrina meandrites
AAGCGGAAAATTATGGTGTTTTGAGCAGCAATAAACTGAAATAATCCAAAGTTTAGAGAATCTAGAGAACGTTGGGTTGTAAAAATGAAAAGAGAAATGTTTGAACCAAAACAAGCACTCACGCATTTATGCGGCTCATTTCACTGAAAACCGTATTGAACAAAATCTATCAGTAAGGAAGTTTCTGGGTTCTGCCTTCAAGTCTCTAAGACTTGGCTTAAATAGGATGCAGTCCCAACGACTTTTTGATCAGAAAATTAAATACGGCGAAGAGTGCCCGCCAAAGAACAGAGACTACGTACAACTGTTCGTTCATCTTTTGCTTAATGTAGCAAGTTGGAAGTAAGGGAATTTAATAACTAGAGCTTGTTAGTATTTTTATTACGATTATTAACACTTTTATTTTGTTGGTTTGGCTTGGCAAGTATTGCGAACTTCAATATCAACTTCAGTATCGATTCAATATCCTCACCAAATAATGCAGATTCCACGTGCACGCTTTTGAGACGTGTTTTTGACGCATGTTAATATGTACAAGCTAAATAAAATTTACATCTCTGTGGCCAAAATATGGACTATTAACAGGTAATAGAAACAAACCTCACAGTGTCCTCGGAGACAGTCGGTAAACGCTTTGAATTTATTATTCACCAATGAATTTTCCTTCAGCTGAAAACGACACGAATTTATTCATTCAAGAAAGCTTTATTTACCCTGCGTTATGGTTTGCGGTTTCGCATTTACATTGAGAAATACCCTTTCATTCAAGTTAAATTTTTGGGTAGAAATTTATTCTTGTGTTTTGTGTGACTCTCGAGTACGAAAAAGAAAATAGTGAATACAATCTTAACTTTTGGTCACATCCACATTCGCGCTCATACCGATCCGGGTTTCAAGCCGCACACGTCCTGATTATATATAAATGCGTGCAAATCAAAAAACATAGGCACGCTAAGCGTGCAGGAGTTATTTTTTCAATTGATTGGGTGGCTTGGGGTAGAACTGGGTGTTGGTCCTGTTGGGATGGTTTATTTCATGGGTGGAGTTATTTGTGCATGATTCATGTGCACGGTCCATCGCGCCGACTAAGAGCTACTTTTGGAAAAATAACTCAAAAACAATTTAAAAAGAAATTGTGCAAATGTTCTAAAATTAGGCGGCTTTCCCTTGTAAATATGACTATGGTGTGCAACCGATCGATCGAACCATACTGTTGAAGACAAAAAATACGTCAGTAATTTCTTCAAACGTAAACAGAAAAAAATATCTGGTAGTCACTTTTAAGGTTACCTTGATGTTTAACTATCCATCCCCTTTCCAAGCCGAAAGAAAAACGGTAAGTACATCAAAGCATGGATTGAAAACTGTTGACAACATTTACCGTAAACATGATCACAAAATCGCAAACACGCTCACTAAGAAAGCCAAATTGACCCAGAAATTGCAAACGAATAGCCAGATGGAACAAGAATAAAGTATTCTCCATTATTTTCATCATCAATATCAAACAGAAACCTTTCTGCAAGCAAGGACGAGTTTCTTTCGACGAACGCGAGAAACAAACAACTCTAGTCACCAGTGCATTTCGGCCAAACCACGTGACAATTTTACTTGGGCTGGTACAATATTAATTTCGCAACCAGAAGCAGAAACGTGCCCTAACTTGTAAGCGTAACATCATCAGTACCGATATTCCCACGGCCGTGCTAAAAATAGCTGTCGATGAAGTTGTGTGACACGCTTGACTGCACATCCAAAAAGCTAGTTTTCTTTCAGCCGTTGTTTTTTGCGTGACGAGCCCAAACAACGGCTATAAAGGAGATTACCAAACAGCTGGCTGTCTTTTTTTTTTTCTTTTGCCTATGAGTAAACGTAACTGCAACCGCTTTGCGTTGGGAATATTAAATACACTAAAAAGGTATTACGTCAGCCATGGAATGCGCTGACGTTGCAGCTTTCACTTTCGGTACGTGACAAACAAGATTATGTTTACTTTGCATGTTTATTTCGCCAGAAGCGACGGTCGTTAATTTGTTTGCAATTTTGCGACTATTTCTTGTCGGTTTAGCCAGTTGAAGTGAATCTTTTGGCTGTTTCATCGAGGCGAGATCAGAGATCTGAAGAAAATAAATTTGGCCGACGTAAACACTTGCAAGCATAACGTCATTGGTACGGAAATAACCGCATTGCACCGCCGTACTACTAAAGATAGCCATCAATGCGAAGCTTGAAATGCGAGACTCGCACAACGACTACTATATCTTCCTATGGCCCTCATTCGCGGCACAAATGATGATTTTCTCTTGCTGTGCCATCCAACCACGTTGTCAAAACACCTAATTTAATATTTGCCGAGCAGACAAAACGTGCCCTTGTAACATCATCACGTCATGAGCTTTTCAAACGATAGTAAAATAAATAACTCATGACCGCCCATGTGAAGTCCAACTATTCCTAAGCAGGAAACGTCAAACCTTCTCCGGCCACATTCCAACCTCACTAAAATACCTATTATTTGGCAACTCTCGAACCCAAATAAACGCACATGCCTCAATCTATTACAATCACGTTATTCTTTGGGTTTGGGGGAAAAACCTTGAGAGATTTGTGGTCACTCGTCTTATTACTTAGCCAAAGCTCCTACTTATGCTATACTTTTAACTGAGAGAAAACAGTTTAAACACCAGAACACGGCGCGGTTGGAATCTCAAATCTTTAACACTCGCCCTTACAAACTACAGCGTCAGTTTGTTCTCATTTGGGGACCAAAACAAAACGTTCAGCAAACACACAACACTCACATTAAAAATGGAAGTCACAACATTTATTCACAATATACATATTTATTCTACTCAAAAACATCATACATTTTAATATAAAGTGGTCAACAAATACTATACCCATAGGTGTCCGGTCGTTTCGCTACAAAGTCGATTCGCTTCAAGTTGTTTCGTTACAACTCGAAGTCGATTCGCTGCAAACTTCAGAAACCCAAAAGTCGATTCGATACAGAAACATATAAGTTACTTTAAGATACAAACGTTGTAATGATCAATAAATGCCAATGGTTTTCTCGAAGACAAACTTCAGTACCTCCTGTAAACGTACCCAAGCCTCCTCCGCAGTCGGAGCATGCAAACGAGACTTAATAGTAATTGTGTTCACTTCCTACACAGTAATTTTCAGAGTTGTTTTAACTCCAAAAGTGGAGTTAAAATTTTAGGTTAAATATAACCCCCTTTTTAGGGTTATTTTAACTCCCGTTTTGGGGTTAAGTGACTCTACTAGGGGAGTATTTTTAACTCTACAAAAGGAGTTATTGAAACTCCATATGGGAGTTAATGTAACTCTAAAAGTGGAGTTAAAACTTTAGGTTAAATATAACCCCTTTTTGGGGTCATTTTAACTCCATCGTCTAACTCCAATTTTGGGGTTAATGCAACTCTAGTTGGGGAGTCACTTTAACTCTATACAAGGTGTTATTTGAACTCATTTAGAGAGTTGATGTAACTCCAAAAATGGAGTTAAAAATTTAGGTTAACATAACTCCTTCTCTGGGGTTATTTTAACTCCAATTTTAGAGTTGTAATAGCTCCAAAGAGAAGAGTTATTTTGACTCCATAATCAGGGTTATAGTTACTTTGTTACTAGAGTTAAAGGAATTCAGGTGCAGCTACCCATGCATGCAAGCAACATCACACATCATTGACTGTTACTATAAAAGCTTTAACAAGTTTAATCCAATCAAGGTGATATGTGATCTTCGCAGTGAATTTCCAATTTAGGCAATTGGAATAAAGAAGCCTGAAAAAAATCAGGCTTCTTTATTCCAATTGCCTAAATTGGAAATTCACTGCGAAGATCACATATCACATTCATATATATCCGCAGTTCACATATGAATCATGTCATATACATTACATCATTTAATCCAATCATAGCTCATTTTCTTATTTGGAAAGGAGTTATTACACTCTTCAGAATTTGTATTAACAGTGCATGACAATAATGTACATTTCTAATATAATATATTAATATTGATAAATAAACAATGTACAAGTATGCATATAATTAGAACCTTTCAATAAACACTAATGATTTCTCTTAAAATTTGAGCTCATATGATACAGTAATACACTGTACATCAAAATTCAGTCTGCATGTTTAAACAATTTAATTTTCATGAACAGGAACAACAATATGTGTCATTAAAAACTTTGCCTTAAGCCTCAAGTTTATTTTCTTATTTGAAAACGAGTTCATCACACTGTACATAATGCGCATTGACAGTGACAATAATGTAATTTTTTAATATTGATATCGATAAGTAAAGAGTCTACAAATATATATAGAGCGATCTGATTTAACCCGTAAAACAACATCTAGCAATTATCGCGTAATAGTCAAAAGTTAAAAAAACAAAACAATATACATGTAACTGGTGTATAATACTATCTGAAAGTTTTGAAAACTTTTCACAGGTTATGTGAAAGTTTTGAAAGTATTTTACAGGTTAAGTGAAAGCTTTGGAAGTATTTCACAGGTTAAGTAAAACCACTCTTATTAAAACATTTCAATAAATAGTAATGATTTCTCTTAAAATTTGAGCTCATATGAAATTACATCGAAATTCATTCTGTTTGTTTGAACTGGCTTACACTTTTTAAATTAAAATTTTCATAAGGTGTTATCATGAACAGAAACAACAATATTTACATTTATAACCCACCGATTAATTTCCGCGCGCGCTCATTGGACAAAACACATCACGTGGTACAAAATCGGACGACGGGTATCAGCCAATATACCCCGTCCGATTTGATATCCGTCGTCCGATTTTTTATAGCAGTGCAAAGCAAACGTAAAAGTGACCTTTTCAGGTCTAATGTTTTAATAAAATCACAGTGTTAAAAAAGAAATTCAAAACCTATCGACTTGCATTTATTTTAACTAAATTATGCCGTGATTATCGCGCGCGGTAGGTTTTTCCTTTTTCCCGCGATGAAGCGCGTTGAAAAAATTAATCGGAAGGTTATAAAATAAATAAACCCCTTCCTGGCTTGCTGGTATATTGGAGGATAATGCCCTTGGCTGAAAGATTGTCCTCAAAATTTCATAGTTAACCTCGAAGCTTCGCTTCTCGGCCAACTGTTCATTT
Organism: Meandrina meandrites; assembly: GCA_963693305.1. Taxonomy (NCBI): domain Eukaryota; kingdom Metazoa; phylum Cnidaria; class Anthozoa; order Scleractinia; family Meandrinidae; genus Meandrina; species Meandrina meandrites. The sequence continues at coordinate 11,075,766 of OY855909.1, forward strand.
TTCGGACAATCTTTCAGCCTTAAGCATTATCCTCCAATATACCAGTCGCCTGAAGGGGCTTATTTACTAAGTATGTCTCATTAAAAAAAAGAAAACTTTTTTGCCTTAAGGTGGCTCAAAGGGGTTTAGATATTCCCGTCATTGGTATTCTATTGCAGCTACACCAATAACGTTGAGGTTAAACTTTTAGTACAACTTTGTAAAGGTTTTACCAATGATTAAATTGCAGTTGCTATGACGTCAAAATTCGTTGCCATGGCAACGTCATATGAGGTCAAAGATACCTTATTTTTTACCCTTTGAGGCTAATAACTTACAAACTAGACGGTGAAAGTTTTTGTTTTTCATATATGTTTGCCTACTGGGCAAAACAAACAATCTAACAATGTTTAGGTAGGGTTCAGAGCCACCTTACATTAGTGAAAAAATAACGTAGCTTCGAATCCTACCTACAGATTTTTTTAAAAATTTGCAAACTTTTTTCTTTTGTCAGTTGGATAAAAATATATCAAAAACAAGAACTTTCACCGAGTAGTTTTTGAGTTATTAGCCTCAAAAGGTCCAAAATAGGGTATCTTTGACCTCATATGACGTTGCCATGGCAACGATTTTTGACGTCACAATGACGTCAATTTGTTCATTGGTAAAACTTGTACAAGTTTGTACTAAAAGATCGTCCTAAAAATTATTGGTTAATAGCTGCTATAGAACACCTAATACGGGCATGTCTAATTCTGACTAAACTGTTATGAGCCACCTTAATCCTTAAGGGGACACTATCACATGAGCACATAAGCCAGCTACTCAAAATTAAAAAAAAAAAAGTTTGAATTGCCAACTTAAAATGGCATGGACAAGTGGCAACAGTCATGGATGGCTATGGTCAAAATGAGAAAAAAAGGATCGTCAGATGTTTGAAAGTCAGTCCATGATAGTGTCCCCAGAGATGAACTTCATCACTGACACGCTCTTCCTTGCTTCTTGGTGTTTGTTTAAGAGTGCGGCCTCGCAAAATAAGAATGCATTAGTACACTTGGCAGGGTACATTGTATTAAATACATAATAGGAAGCGACAAGAAGCCCTAGTGCATTGGAGAGGTTGCTCGTGCCCAATGGTATCACCTCCACTCCTTCTGCGGCAATAATTAGAGGGTCCATGCACCAAAAGTCGCCACCACCAATTATTCTAGGAGCTTTGGTGTTCCCCACTTGGACATCAATAGAATCCTCATCATACAAATAGAATGTATTCAGTAGTTGAGTATCAAGACACTACTTTTATCATGCTTCTTGGCTTAAGCAAATGTCTGTGTTGCAATTCTAAGAAATGAAATTTAAATTTTTTCGTTACTTCCCACCCTCGCACAGTCTACCAGGCAGCCATTATTAGTGGTCATTCTTCAACTGTCCTCTCTCAGGGTTGTCACTTATTTTTCAAGTAGGCAGTGAATGTAAAAAAAAAAGTTGCTTGGTGACAACAACTTTCCAGTGGTTTTGTTTCAAGGTAACTTTCTTTCCACTAGTTAACTTAAAGAATAAAAAATAATTAAAAATACACTTCCAACAATTAAAATTAATGGCGTTTGTTGCAAAAATGGAGGTTCCATCCACAAGCAACTGGCCATTAGAGATAATTAGGTTTTAATGTCATATCATATAGAGGTCAGAGTAAGGTTTCTTAAGCAGTTCATGAAATCCTATCTGATTGTTTTTTTGTTACAAAAACACACTATAAGCATCATGTCTAAAACAAATTTGAGCGAAAGTGTTGTTGGCTTCTTTACCATATCTTACTAATCTATCCTTTCATAGGATTATTTTTTATCGAACTCTCTATTCTTCTTAAATCTGTACTTCCAAGAAACAAGGGAAGGGAAGGACACCCAACAGGGGAAGGGGGAGACAAAAAGAATGACCTTTGGTTCCCCCGCGGAAGCCACTTTTTCCCGCCAAGCTTCCGCCAGAGCAAACTGGGGAAGCGTGCAGAAATGGCGTACCGCTGCAACCTTTGTGTCGGTTTCATCGGTTTTACGCTGGCTCTGTTGCTAAACCACATCTTTCGATGTCATTCGGATGAACTCAGTTTTCATGTTCTTTGCGGAATCAACGGATGTACAAGAACATACAAAAAGTTCCTGTCATTTAGAAACCATGTTAAGACAAAGCACAAGGACCTTTTGTTGGCCGAAAGACATCACCGAGAAAACACCGAACAGGAAAATGACATTTCGAGTGAAAGTGAAATGGAATTCGACATGGACGACGATGGTCCGCAGTTATACGACGATGCTGCCCCATTGCCTCGGTTTGATTTTGAGCAGGAATCAGAAGAAATTCGTCGAACGAGCGCCCTCCATTTGTTGAAAATGAAAGACAGAGATCGAGCTTCACAGACAGCTATCGACTCTTTTGTTGACAACACCACCAGTATAGTAAGAACAAGCATCGATCTATTAAAAAGAGGGCTTATGAATAGGCTGGATACAGCAGGCATAGATTTCAGTGCAGTTCCTGGTCTTCCAGAACTTTTTCAAGAAAACAGCCTTGCCATGAACCCATTTTCTGGATTAAGGGAGGAGGCTCAGCAATTATTAAACTGACCACCACAGGTAGTCGACCCACAAACTCAGGGATCATCCCGAACTCGACCAGATCCCACGCCTCCACTTTACACTGTAACTTGTCCCGTTCAGCATTGTCTTCTCTCGCATCAGGTTGGGACTTCTTGAAAATATCAAGCTGTTTATCTTTGGAACCACGATCACTCGAAGGCGCTCTAAAACCGATAACCTAGTTGGTTGAACACACCAAAGGTTGACATACGCTTCGTTATAATAATGTTCCAAGTTTTGGTTTGTATAGTTATTGTAACTAAAGCGCCAATAGCCTGCGGTCACACCTTTGGATCACACAGGCGAGCAACGCGAGTGTGCCAAGCAATCCGGTGGGGAGGATTCTGGTGCGGAAACACCAAACGTCAGCCTTGCTCGCAGGCTAAAGCGCCAACTAACACAACGAGAGGTTTGCACGAAGCAAGACACCCTATTCAAAAAAATTCTAAATTCTTGTGACTTCTTGTTTTCCCTCTCTACAAAACGTTAATAAGCACGCAAAAACAATCGCGATTGGACCTAAGCCCATTTCCCCCTTCTTCTGAGCATAAGGGCACGCATAATCATGAGCGCAAAATAAAAACGCACACACTCATTCTTCTTATGCTGTGCCTGTCTTCACTAGGAATTAGCGGCATAAGCACATGGACATACATGTAGAGATTAAACAATTTTTTTTCCTTCTACTTCTTCCTGTGCTTATTCCTAGTGAAGAAAGCGTAAGATCAAAGATCTCTTAATTCCTTCCACAAAATTAACACTCAAATTGCTTTTTATGCTTTCTATCACTATAACTAATAATAAAAATACCTGTTTTTATTTTTTCTGAAGCATCTCAGTGGTCCGGAATCCTAAATCCTCGAATCTGATTGGCTAATTCCGCGCGCTCCAGCGGTCCGGATTTTCCCATCCGGACCCCGCGTACGGACCGCTCCGAGTTTTCCAGGACTGTTTTTCATTTCATAGCGAGACGAACGAAGAACCCATGAAAGTTTTGCTCTCCAAATCAGCAAAATTAATGTAGAAGCTCACCACCCGTTGTAAATGTGAAAGGAAAAATTAGCAGTGGAATTAAAGGCCTTGAAATTCTCCGAAAGGCGAGTACTCATTCTCTTTATTGACAAAATCAAATTGTTCTAGTTTTATGGCTGTAGTTTGTCGATCGTTGTTTGTGCATTCGCACCTGATTTTCACGCCATTTTATAAGTCGCTGGCTTACATACCCGATTGATTCTTTCAAAAGCTAAATTAGTAACGGAATTAAAGGCCTTGAAGTTCTCCAATAGGCGGGTATTCTTTGCATTTATTAACAAAGTCAAGTTAATAGCCGTAGTTTGTCGATCGTTGTTTGTGCATTCGCACTGATTTTCACGCCGTAATGCGTTTTACTGCAAGTCGCTGGTTTACAGACTCGATTTATCCTTTCAAACGCTTTGCCTTTCTGCTACTTTTCCCCAAACCCGAATACTGCTTATCACCATTCATGAAAATGAGATGTTTTGATAAAAAACAGTCAATTCTCACAAAATTGTGCAGTGTGCAGGCGACCAAACTACACACTCAGTTAAGTCAGTTCAGCTTCATTCAATTTCACCTTCGCGACTCGCGATTTTTTTTATGCTCTCTTTTGCTGCTACATTGTGCTTTTTTATTATAAAGTTACTTTTCTCTTTTTTTTCTGATGACCTTTTCCGTGAGTACTGTTCACTTTAGCGAATATATTTTGTTTGGCGGTACACAAATCATTCTTCACTCTTGCCGTAGCTTAGCGATCGATTCAACATTGGATGCCCGCGTATAATACAAATACATTTTGCAAGATAATCTTTTTAGTTTTTTTTTACCAAGTAGGAAAAAAATAAATAAGTTATTTACCGGCTTTGGATCGGTCCGTATCGTGAAAAACTGTGACCTCGGCCTTGAAAATACTGCCCTCGGTCTGCGGCCTCGGGCAGCATTTTCAAGACCTCGGTCACAGTTTTTCACGATACGGACCTCCCAGCCGGCATATATATGTATTTTCTGAAGTACTGTAATAAATCGTTACAAGTAAACGGTAAGTCGGCCTCAAGAGACACCTATCAGATGTCACCATGTGCTTTTCAAATCAACTCGCTTCAAAAGCTTAAAATTCCAAACGTAAACTGGGCAAATGAAAGAAACTTGAAAGAAGTTCTGTTTTAGATTAATTCTCATTTCAAGATGTAGCTACTAATGCATTAAAAAGCTTCAAAATTCTGCACATTTTTGAAGCCGTGAGATCTTGCATTATTCACGCTAAAGCGTAAGTTTAATTTTAGCCCGACGGCTTTTTGCAGATGTATTTTCCGCTGGTATGAAGTTGATATAGTTCATTAGCAGTTTATGTTTTTCGTGTTTGTTGGAGCACGCCGTTAGGGCGTGTCTCCAGGGATTATGTGATTGGTTGGTGTTTAGTATTTTAGGATTCAAAGAGTTGCTAGATTCCTCTCGCTCGCGCTGTCCATCCTCGCGTTTACTTCTTTTTTGATGCTGTGAGAAGCTTGCTATGATCTCTACAGAAGAAGGTGGTTCAGCGTCTTCTATCGCTGACGCCGACGTTGCATTTCAAAATTCTTCCTCGAAGTCACAATTGGTCGACGAGGTTTTCTCGCTTTTCAAAGGCTACCTGACTTCGCAGTTGGAAGAGAAAGGGAAGCAGTTTGAGCGCACCGCGAAGTTCGATAAAGAAGCTGCGGACATCAAGTATAAAGGCAATCGTAAGCAGTTCGAGGTGAATTTGCGGTTCGTTGGACAATATTTTAACACAAATCGATGATAGTGTTGGCAGCCCGGATGATATTCACAAGTTGGTTGCTGAAGGTAAATTGATCATCAAGAAGCGTCAAAAATTGATCAAAATCGCCGACAAGAACAGAGACGGTTGGCTTGTTGTCCAAGAATACGAGTCCGATGATCTCGCGTCAGATTCCGAAGATGAGAAGAAGATACGAAAAGCCAAGGCTGCCGCTGAGAAAAAGCGAAAAGAAACGAAGAGTAACTTCGGTAACACTCCGAAAAAATTTAAATCTTCTAGCGATTTTCAGCTTTTTCGCGGTAAGACCACTTTTTATTTTTACTTTGTGAAGTTCTCGGTTCATTTGGCTGGATTGCCTGAACATCCAACCATCAACTTGTGTATTTATCTAAGTATTTAAGAGGAAAATAATTTACGTTCGTTTGAGCGTAGCGAATTAGAACGTAAATGTATTTTCCGCTGGTATGAAGTTGATATAGTTCATTAGCAGTTTATGTTGTTCGTGTTTGTTGGAGCACGCCGTTAGGGCGTGTCTCCAGGGATTATGTGATTGGTTGGTGTTTAGTATTTAAGGATTCAAAGAGTTGCTAGATTCCTCTCGCTCGCGCTGTCCATCCTGGCGTTTACTTCTTTTCCCACCCGCCCGCCCCATTTTCTGTTCCAGTTTCATTTTGTTTTTTCTGTTGTTTTAGGCCGTTCAGAACATGCTTCAAGCGCCGGTCGCTGCTTCCGTTGCAACCGTCCAGGGCACTGGTCCAAGGACTGCCGAGTCCTGTTGCCTTCCACCTCAAACAGGAGCGGTTTCTATTATTCAAACGGTGCCACAACTGTTAGGCCCGGATCAGGAGGTCTTACCGATGGAAGCTCAAAGTGATGGAGGTGATAACGTATTGTTTGCACAACTCTCGGAGGTAAAGAAGCTTATGAGTTCGAAGATTCCAGCGGGACAGTTTTGTCACAAGTCAAGGGTAGTCTGAGAAGACACGTAGATTTTTGGCGTAGGATAGGTGCCCCTAGATATATATTATCGGTTATATGCGAGGGTTACCGTTTGCCTTTTCAGCAAACTCCCCCTGGGTTTACCTCCAAAAATAACAGATCAGCTTTAGATAAGTCAGAGTTTGTCTATGAAGCCATTTTGGAGCTTTTACATTCAGGCAGGGTAATGGAATTAAGGAGGCTCCCAATTGTTTCCAGCACATTCCAGCTCTTAAACTATGATGGGCCAGTACTACAAATCGTTATCAGCTGCTGCTACAATAATGATATCAAACAAATGTCCAATCATTACTAAAGAAGTTGTAACCATTTTTTATGATGTCACTGGTTACCATAGCAACAGTTTAGCCTGTTAAAAACACCCTTAATTTTCCATTTAAAGGTAAGGTAAAGGTAAAGTCTGCTTACGAGCCTAGTGGCCCATCAGGCCGGAGCTTATCCCGGTTTCCGTAGCATGAAGCGACTAGGAGTATTTCTACTCCCCCCTGGATGGGATGCTAGTCCATCGCAGGGTTACCCCCAGCAGTAAATTCGCCGGTACCCATTTATACATCTGGGTGGAGAGAGGCACTATGAGAGTAAAGTGTCTTGCCCAAGAACACAACACAGCGCCCTGGCCAGGGCTCGAACCCGGACCGCCCGATCCGGAGTCCAGCGCACTAGCCATTAGGCCACCACGCCTCCCACTTCCATTTAAGTGCTTATAACTCAAAAACGAGCACGGTGACCCCCATTTTTTATTATTGAATAATGACCAGCATGTTAAGATGCAACTTTTTGCAAAGTTAAAAAAAAATTCATGTAGCGGTTTCAGAGCCACCTTAAATTTTCGGAATTTTAAGGTGGCTCTGAAACTGCTAAATAATTTTTTTTTTAACTTTGCAAAAAGTTGCATCTTAACATGCTGGTCATTATTCAATAATAAAAAATGGGGATCACCGTGCTTGTTTTTGAGTTATAAGCACTTAAATGGAAAATTAAGGGCATTTTTAACAGGTTAAACTGTTGCTATGGTAACCAGTGACGTCATGAAAATGACTTTAACTTGTTCAGTAATGATCAGGCATTTGTTTGACATAGTTATTGTAGCAGCAACTGATAATGGTTTGTAGTACTGGACCATCAAAGTTTAAGCGCTGGAAATTGCTTGAAACTATTGTGAGCCTCCTTAAATGGGCCACCTGATGTTGTTAATCCTTTGAGTGTGTCCATCCAGCCCAACGGTAAAAAGAGATTAATCCTTGATCTCCGTTACATTAACAATTTTCTTATTAAACAGAAGTTCAAGTACGGGGATTGGAAAATTGCTTTATCTTATTACCAAAAGGGTTTTTTTATGATTACTTTTGACCTTAAAAGTGGCTACCACCATATTGAAATTCATCCAGATCACCAGAGGTTTTTGGGGTTCGCATAGAAGTTTCCAGGCGAAGATTCCATGCGATATTTTGTGTTTACAGTTCTTCCTTTTGGTCTGTCCTCTGCACCCTACATTTTTACAAAATGTTTAAAACCGCTCGAGAAGTATTGGAGGTTCAATGGTGTTAATATTGCTTTATTTCTTGATGATGGCTGGTTGATAGATTCTGACCATGACACTTGTGCAGTCCTGGCTACTAATGTTTGGTCTGATTTAAGGCAGTCGGGGTTTATCACCAATGATGAGAAGTCACAATGGTGTCCGAGTCAAGTTATCGATGGGGATCGTATGGGACACCATTAATGGCACTATTAGCATTTCTGGGCGTCGGGAAAATAGCATCGCTAAATCTATCAATAAGGTTCTCTTTAGTGATCGTTTGGTTTCGGCGCGGGAGTTGGCCTCACTCGTAGGCAAGGTTATTTCTGGCGGGGCGGTTTTTGGTAATATTTCCAGAATTATGACTAGGTACTGCTCTATTTCAGTTGCGTCTGCCCAGGATTGGGACTCCAAGTTTTATCTTGATCAGTATTGTGTAAGGGAACTTTGTTTCTGGGAGGCTAATTTAAAGCGACTGAATTGTAAGGTAGTGGCGGATTCTCCGTATAGAATGTCTAATTACGTGGTTTATTCAGATGCAAGCGCCACAGGTTGTGGTGCTCATCTTGATATTAATGGTGAGCAAGTTTGTCATAAGCAGTGGGTTTTGGAAGAATGTGGAAAAAGTTCTACATGGAGGGAATTATCTGCTATATTGTTCGCTTTACATTCATTTTTACCCTTACTTAAAGGCTCCTATGTGAAGTGGTTTTCTGATAGTCAAAATGCATTAAAGATTATACAAGTGGGGGGTATGAGAAGCGATTTACATGCTATCGCGCTGGAGATTTTTCAGTTCTGTGCCAATAATGGCATTGAGTTAGAGGTCCAGTGGATCCCTCGCACTGAGATTGAGAGGGCTGATTATATTAGTCGTATCATTGATGTAGACGATTGGCAGATTTCAGCCGATTGTTTCATGTCTTTAGAGGAAAGCTGGGGTGTTCATTCAGTGGCTTGTTTTGCTAGTTATTATAATAAGAAGGTTAACAAGTTTTTCTCTAGATTTTGGAACCCAGGTTGTAGCGGGGTGGATTTTTTCGCGCAAAATTTGGAGGGTGAAAATTGCCTCGTTGTTCCCCCTGTAAGCCTTATTGCTAGAGTTATTCATTATCTGCACGTGTCCAGGGCCATTGCCACTGTAGTTGTGCCTTTTTGGCCGTCTTCATTTTTCTGGCCCATTATTTCTAGTAAATTTTCTAGGTTTATTATAGATTGCAAGTGTTTTGATGCTTCTGCTTCAGAACAAGGGCGGAACACTAATTCACTCTTGGGCAGTGATAGGTTCACTGGGTTCATCTTAGCTGTTCGTATCTATAGCTTTATTTGCATGGGACGCTTGCCCATTTATTTTTCAGTGGATAAGAGGCACTGGCCTGACTTGGGGTTATTACAATGTGTTTTGTGGAAAAGAGGCACTGGCCTGAGTTGGTATTATTACAATGTTTTTGTGTAGGCGCTCGCCGTTTCTTTTTTCATGTTGTGGAATAAGGGTTTTTCCGGGATGTTACTGTTTTAGCGCCTATTTTTCCTTATTTCTTTTGTTTTCTCATTACAGACGTTTGTCTCAGACGATATTTGGAGTCGCCTGCCGGTTAGTGTAAAGCCAGACCTAGGAGAGCTTATCTCGGTTTTGCTGAAGTCTAAAGCGGATTCTACAGCGAAGAGATATAAGAAAGAGATTGTGAAGTTTATTGAATATTGTAATTTTTCCGGGGTTCGGCCGGTGCCTCCTTTTCCAGTTGCGTTTATAGTTGCTTATCTTTTTAAGGTTTATAAGAGTTCTAGTTCTTATGCCTCTTTAGTTATGTCTCATGCAGCTCTTAAGTGGTTTCACTCGTTAGGTCCAAGTAACGGCGCCAATCCATTGGATAGTTCGATCTGTCATAATTTGCTGGAGGCGGCTAGGCGCAATAAGCCAGTTAGTGTTAAAAAGGCGCCTATCTCTGCCGACATTATTAAGAGTATTATTGATAAGTTCGCTGGTCCTTCTGCTAATCTTAAGGATATGCGAGTTGCTTGTATCTGCTCGTTAGGCTTTGCGGTTTTTTTTCGTTATGATGAACTTAGTAACATTGCGCCCTCGCATCTTGAATTTTTTCCTGATCATCTTAGAGTGTTTGTTCCCAGGGCTAAAAATGACATTTATCGCGAGGGTAATTATGTTTATATTAAGAGATTGGGTAACAAGTATTGCCCTGTTGCACTTTTAGAAGGGTATATTTCCATGTGTGGCATTGAACTTTCCAGTTCAGTTGCTCTATTCCGTCCAGTAAGATTTTTGAAGTCCACCAATACTTATAAGTTACATGGAGTTAAATTATCGTATACTAGATGCAGAGAAATCTTTAAAGAGTGCCTTAAAGGGGCACTGTCACCAGTTTCACTTCGAAAACTCAAGAGCCTAAAGACATATGGAAACTACGAATAGTGGTCCAATTTTGTTAAAAATCACCATGAAAGTCTACTGAAGTGATAAACAAGTGATATTATTGTGATGCCATCAGGAACTTTAGATCTCAACTTGAAAAAGTCAGGCTGACTTTTTCAAGATTTGTCCCTGTGGACTGGAAAAACACCAAAAAATTGTTATGGCTCCCTTCTTCCTTCAACAACAATTTACTTTTTATCTCCATCTTGGTGTACTAGGAGCATTTTGTGCACGAGAAGACCTATTGACCAATTTTAGTACTTTTCCCCGAAAAGCATTAAAATCCCCGTGACAGTGCCCCTTTAAAGGAATAGGGGTGAATCATAAGTTGTACGGTCTTCATAGTTTAAGGTCTGGTGGAGCTACCTCTGCAGTTAGTCACAATCCCAATCTTTCAGAAAGGGTACTTAAACTTCATGGTCGTTGGAAGTCTGATACCGCGAAAGATATGTACATTCTAGAAGATATTTCTAAGCGTTTGCAAGTAACTAGTCAACTTGGTTTGTAAATTTGCATTTATTTAGTGTGATTCAGTTTATTCTTTCTATTATGATTGCTTTTGTGAATCTTGAATAAACGTCAGTTTTGGATTGCCTGAGCATCCAACCATCAACTTGTGTATTTATTTATCTAAGTATTTAAGAGGAAAATAATTTACGTTCGTTTGAGCGTAGCGAATTAGAACGTAATCAATTTTTCACTCAGTGGCTTTACCGATCCTTCAAAAAATTCCATTCAAGTTCGAAGTAATATTGTACATTACCATTTTCCTTTCTAAATTCTTGAGAAGCTGCATTAACCCGACATCAAGTCTGTGAATTGTAGTCAAAAACACATAATTTGGTAGTGCCATGCATGGCACGTCTTATTGGCCGCTGAATAAAAGATACATTTCTCACCGGAACGGTTTTAGCACACTATACTCCATGATTTTCCATTTTAGATCCACTTAAAAATTTATCTGTGTTTCGTCCTTTCATTTTAAACTTTAAAATGGAATTTTCCGTGCTCAGAATGGAGAACAAGACCCCGGAAGTTTGTAAATACGTGCCGCGAGACGCCATGATCCTCTTGTACATTTCGTTACCTGAAAAAATTGCGTGATGAGCTAAAAATACTTCGTTCAATGAAGACGACATACAGACGACATGTGGACGACTTGTAACAATAGAAAATCGCATTGGCCAATATCTTCTGACAATGAAGATTCCCAGCAGCTTTTGAGCATGTTAAAACTAAGCGATTCAATCGTTGAATGGCAGAGATCTTTGAAAAATACCTACCTTTAATTTGCAAAAGGCTAGACAGGCTAGGTGACGACCGACGCGTGAAAATAACACTTCGGGATCGGGAAGTGCTGACGCATTCCTATCGAGTGACTTTTTATCACACACAGCGAAAAGTATTCCCTTAAAAAAATTAAAAGAGTCCCTTGAGAGTTTGCAAAAATGTGGTAAGAGAGTGCCAACGATGACCACTAATCTTCTATTTCACTTGTAAACAAGCAAAATAGCCGAAAAAAAGGGGGGGGGGGGGGGGGGGGGGGTCACCATATTCGTTTAGGAGTAGGAAGACCTTATATATACTACATAATTCCTTTGCGAGTACTGGAAAAGTACACGTTTCTTGCAGAGTTATCCGCTGGTCAACCCGGTACCAGGTCTCCTCTTAAGTAAACCCGCTGACCGGGGACTCACGTGCTCTGCCAAACGAGTCGGCCATGTTTGTATCTCGAACACTGCGAACGATTTAAAGGACTACGCTAGTCATTTCTCGCCTTATGGACTTCCTGTAAGTGTCCTTGCTTCGTTAGATTAATCTACTTGTATTGTATTGTGATTTTTGCGTTCTTGTTCTATTGTAGAATGATTCCTTCATCGTTGGCATTAAAGTGAATTTTGTTCATCGAGAAGGCTATTTCTTGATAATCTTTTTTTCAAACATAGAAATTGATCTGAATTCATTTTATAGAAAGTGTTTGTTGATCGCTGCACCCAAAATACATGAAAAAATTGATAGGTCACCGTACTCGTATACGAGAAAACGGAGATTTATTTCTCTCTCGGGCTAAGATGCATAGAAAAAAGCCGCCATTTTATTTATGCACGCACGCTAATTCCGCGTAAAATTCTGCGCAGTAAGGATGCGTAATGCAATACAGGGCAATGACCTTAATTGAGCATTTATGTCGCAAACAAATTTGTAAATCACGGTACTTGTAGTCTGTGTTAATTGCGAGTTTGCCGATCAAATTATGAACGTGGTAAATTGCTTTGAATGTAGGTTGTAAAGAAAAGTGTATTAAGAAGAAAAGTGTCAGAAAAGGAAAACGCCATTTTGTTGACAACTATCCCCGGGCAATTATCCTCCAATCGAAAGGTTTACTTCTTTATATCTGCCTTGTTCATGCTTTGATTGAACTTGCCAAATAAATTAACACTCGAAAACACGAACACAACAACGCCAATGTACAAATTCAAATACTCTAAATGTTCGATTTAAAGACTAGCTGATAATTTTGCTGAACTGATTCCAATCATACTAAGAAGGTCATTTGCTGCTTGTGCCAAAAAAACTAAGCTTGAAAGTGATTGTTCTCGTCAGACGGCACAGACCTCTTTGATTGACAAACTCTCTCAATGCAGCTTCTGAATTCGTTTCAAGCTAAATACGACAAAGCTTTGGTTAAAAAAAAAACAGCTTTTCATTTCATTTACCTGTAAATGATAGTGTCGATGGTTTGGTGATTGTTCCGACCGGGGCAATTTTCTTGTTGCGAAATAAAAGTCTAACACTCGCACTCGATCCCGACAATGCAAGGTAAGTTCGGACAGTGCTATCACTTCTTCTTACAGTTCTGTTTGACCCTTGTATCTGTCTAGTCTTCAGATCATTTTATGTGAATGTTTTTGTATTCAAGTTCGTCGAAAAAAGTAATACAAGCCACTTTCACACCAAATCTCCTGCCATTGCGTTTCTGATCGTCTCTAAAAAACACGCGAGAACATCCACGCAACGCGCGTTAACATCCGCGGGTGATGAACTGGGTACCATGTCTAAAAATAACGTAAGAGAAATTTCCTTTGGAATAAGGCCTATATGGGGGATTAACTCTCTCACTTCATACTCTCTTGTCATAAAATATTTACACATCAAATTACAAATGACAGTTTACATAACTACGTAATAATTTAAACCAAATGATTGTAATTTAATTTCACAGAGAGAAAAACCAAATGTTTCAGATTTGAATTTCAGATTTCAACGTTGCATGCACGACCAGTGGCTCTGATGCGGCAAACTGATGCGACACTCCACTTTACAAACAACTTCCCATACCCTCCACAGTGCCAGAAACGACTTTCTCTAGGAGGAAATCTCTTGGCCTAGCCAGCATGTTTGAAATCTGCTCGGTGCTGGAGCATCTCCCCCCTAAAGAACAACTGAAGGTACAGGTCAGGAAGGGACATTTCACCGTCTCTGGTAACTGAGCCTGACTCTTAAGGTGCGTACCTTAATAATGTAGATAATCCCATTGGCTGAAGTGGTGATGCAATTATAGACGCATGGCTCTCAAGGTATTCTGGGACAGTGAGTGATGTTCTGGAATGGCTAATGGAAATAAATTCAGGTTATGCACATATATTTCTAAGAGGATAAGAAACCTAGACATGGTATCACATTATCTCTTTATTAACAGGCTTTCAGATAAATAAGTTGTATATAGACCCTTGTCAGGGTGGGTATGACTGTCGAAAATAAATGAAGGCCTGAAAGCAAGAAACGCACATTACGTTTTTGGCTAAATTGAACATTGCCAAAAACAACTCCAAAATTCGCATGTGGTTTTGTTTACATGTGTTAAACACTGTCCTGTATTTCAATTCGCTGGTATTACCTTTCTCTCGCAGAAATTATACATGCAAAAAACGGCGTTTTGCAAGCTTACGTTCTCCACAGTCAGTAAGCTGCATGAGTTTTCCAACGCATCGCCTGCAAATCTTTGCTTGTACGGTTTTGCCAGCGTCTACGGCAGGCGAGAAACCATTTCAAAAACCTGTCTTCATTCGCGGCCATGTTTGCTTATCGATTTCCTTTTATAGACTGAGTAGAGTAGGACTGGAAAATGCATTGTGACGTTGTGGTTATGTGTCAGGAAAGACAGAAAAAGATGGCGTTTCGCTTGTGAAAACGAATCTGCTTGCATATCGATCGTTTGAGCACAAGTGCGGCCGTTTGGTGGCTGAAGGACATTATTAAGTCCAGATGCCTGCAAATCAAGAGCAACTCTCGAAGAACTGAGGGCTGTTCTGGCTTTTGTTTTGCACAATAGTGCTGTTTTTTTGGCGCTAGAGTGAACGTTGTCTTACAAAAGCCAGATCGATCCAAGCGGAAAGTCTAAAACAGTTTTCTTGTCGGAAACTTTGTCAGCCTGAGTTTTGCATTATCCGCTTGGGTGTTGCGGCGACAAAGTTGCCGAGAAGTGAGCTGGTTTTAGACTTAAA
>OY855909.1:11695607-11985607 GCA_963693305.1 Meandrina meandrites
AGGTTCTCAGGGGACTGTTTTGGCGTCCATCTAGTAATTTCTAACTTCAAATTCTAATTTTAAAATCACATTAAATCTTCAATGCTGCTTATTTCTCTAAATGCTACTAATCCTTTGAGAAAAACTATCTCTTCCCAAACACCCCCAAAACTTTATACAAAACACCGCAAACATGCATTCGTGTGAGGATCATAGAGTTTTTGGAATGCTTGACACGCAAACTAGATATTCCCATTAAATCCAAGTTAAGCGGTGGAAAAACGGCCTTCGGATGTTAAAGTTATCAAAGATCAAAACACTGGCATGCAAACAGATTGTTCTCGAAACTAAGTAAACAATTCCTTTAAATTTCTGTGCATCTGTCTCTATCGATAAAGGGGCCTTTATGCTGATCCTTTTCGCCTCGAGCTGTAGTTCCATTCATTGATAAATATTTGGTAAACAAATGTATTACCTTACGCTGTATTCGTGATAACGCATTATACCTCGCGTGCTGTTTGGATTTTGGTGCACGTGCATGCCTCAAGCTAATTCTTTCATATTAGTTCTGCATGCATGGCTCACTTCGACTAATCAAAGCCACGCGAGAACTGTATGAAATAAAGCTTAATAATGTAACGTTGATTTGGAAGACTGCGATCTGTTTAGCATGGCGTTCTTCTATATACACAGAAATTCATAAGAGGTTGAAAACCCTTATGGGTTTCTGATATACATTTAGTCATTTCACTTCATTTATGAAGGAATGATGTGTGATTACTATTTAGGCTGACCTAACTCTAGAACTTGCAGTTCCTTCCTCCCTCCTAACTTAAATGACTAAGGCAATCGATTGTTTTTTATAATTCCCATTTTTCCAACTCGACATGACTGCCCGGAGTTATTTAATGATACCTAACTAGTTCAGCCATAATCAGAAATGGGTACTCTGGAAAATTCAAGCCAAAACGACATACATCATATTTTCTATAAGAGGTTCCACTAAAGATTACGTAACTATGTCTCTGAACTGATTCACTGCATACTTCTTAAATCTTTTTCAAGATCTACACAACATTCCAGTTTAATTTGTGGCAGACGTCATGTTTGTATAAGACACACGCCATTGCGATTGAAACATCGATACTACCTCAGTTGTGAATAGGGCGTTTTATGGGTTTATCACGAGGTCAATTTGGGAGTTACGTGAAAAGCATTTTTTTTTCTTAACTGAAAACAAAACACTTGTGGAGTATCAAACATGGTATTCAGAAATGGACATTCCGCCTTTAAAATTTTAAAACTGATTACTGAAAGGACCAATAATGAATCTAAAACGAAGAGTGGAAGCCTGAGTGTCATCCTCTGTATGAAGTTTTCATTTCCAGTCGGGACAACGATTTTGCCCAATTTTCACTGCGCTCGATTTCTGAGTACAAAAGAGATAGAATTCAGTCAATTTTGTAATCTTCACATAACTAAACTGTATGTATGGGTAATAACTTTATCTAAGCTTTATCTATCAAGTTTATCACGAGCTTATTCTCTGACAACTGTTGGTGCGCGAAATATTTTGCGCGGACGTCTATGCGAACGACACATGCAACGTCTCATTCTTATCACACTTGGCGTACTTTTCTATTGAAGCGGATTAAATTTCGTGCGACGGGAATAAAAAACTGAATTCTTGATTAAAATTCATTTAGTTCCACTCTGAGTAACCTAATCATTGTCCGCCCTGGAACAACTAAAGCGTGAAGAAGATGAAACTCTGGAAGAGGATTTTGATTCTTTTATCCCTGTTGACCTGCTGTTCGCAAACAGCCGTGGCTGAAACCAAAGGATTTTGTAAGTTTGTACACCTTGTATTTCTTGCAGTATTGAAGATTGAACTTTAACAATGTTCTTTAGATGAGTTTAAAGGGAGGGGGGAGGACAAGAGGAAAGTTTGCTTTGTTATGAAATTGTAAAAGTTTACACTAGGAGAAGTCATCTGCGTATTCTGAATATCATTTAAAACTGTGCTGATCTTTTTTTTTAATAGTCTTAACCATTCATTTTTGTGCAAATTCTCAACCTATTTTCATGCCTTCTTCGGGAGGGACGCTATTGCAGTAACGCAAGGCTCCAGTTTCTTAGATTAGCCATTATCAAACTATTTACCACAAAGTTAATACAACCGAAATGCAAACTGCAATACGGATTGCAATTTCCAAAACTGGTGAAATTGGTTTGTGGCGTACAGACAAAGTTATCATGAAGAGAGCACGTCCATAAGCTTAGCCAGGTCATTTCAAACTCGCTATTAGCTCAAGCCTTCCGTCTTTTTTTAATGAAATTGCATAAAGCTTAAAGACACTTGACCTACATAGCTGGTTACCTTACCATACACAATGACAGAAAAAAAGGTCATTGCGAGTAGCAATGGACTAGACGGAGCCGTTTTATCTTTCTTGATAACATTGGCAGTTTAAAAGCTTTAGATAGTAGTGATACTGTAAGGAAAATAAAGTTGATTAGTTTTCTCATCCGCGTTTTAAATAACTCTCGTTCTTTGAATCTCTCACGGGCCGCCGAAATCTGCGATAAAGTTTAACCCAGTCAGAACCCAGCGAAGAAAACAATTTATTCAAGTGTTTCCGTTTTACAGGTTTTCGAGAATGCAAATCGACTTAAACCAGTTCCGTTTTAGATCTCTTTCAATGAATCTCATTTTAATCGAACTTTAAATGTCTTTGTACGAAATGAAAGAAAAGCGGCATTGGTAATATGTCGCATTCTGTTATTACGTTACATGCATATGTTTCTTTAAACTCGTGAAAACAAAACCATTTTATTCAAGCGCTTTCCTTTTTACAGATTTTTCCAAAAAGCCTATCGCCATTCAGTTTTAACGCATATCTTAACTTATTTTTTAAATACGAATACATATAAGAAAAGAAATAAAACCTGAACGGCTTTCGTAATAACTAACTGGGACTAAACTTACGTCGCATTCTATTATTACGTAATAACATGTTTCGTAAACTCGAGTGAGAAAAAACTGTGTTTGTCCTTAATTTGGAAATACTTTATTTCTGCTATAGCTCTCTCATACATACCTTGCAACACGTTTGGTCAACTCGGGCTAGGACATAACGAGTGTTTTTGCAAACTTGCCGCCCCAGCAATAAATCTTCTCAGTTTGTTCGCTCTTTGCTGATTTTACACACCCCAAATGCTTTTCAGACAATATTCAACACTGGCTTATTCGCTTTATTTGGATTTTGTATATGTCTTGCCTAAAGGGCCCTTCGGTGTTCCATTTTGAAATTCTCACCTTAACTACGATAAACTAGTTGGGCGAAATGATTTTGTGAAGTAATTTTTGTGTTTATCAACTTCGTGGCGAAGCTTAAACGGTTCATGAGAGTTTTCTTTGTTGATCCGTTCGACGATGTTTAGACGGCCACAAAAGCAAATTAAAAAGCTTTGATCCGCCATATAACGTCATCGGAAAGCAAAGAAAAACGTTTGTAGACCTCCCTTTAAAGCGTTCTCTGCAAAAAGAACGTAGATACTGAGACCTTGCAATAAAAAGAACAAAGGAATCAACAGCAGACAACTTTTACAATTTATCAGTAGAATTAATGGCTTAAGTCAAAACGTTGTCAAGGCTTAAGGTCCGTTATGTAAAACGAGTTGGCCTCAAAGGGTCAATTTAGTCAATTTATTTTCTTTTAAAAGGTCGTTTTCCGCCTTTTAAAAAAAACCTTGACAGTTTCTGTCCAGATGCTGGACGGAGAGCTTTCATGCACGACCTCGTTGCGTGATCTACGAGCATGGCGGTTCATCTGAAAATCTCCTGGCACTACTTTTTTTCATTTCATTTTTTAATACAGCCATCTTTATCTTATCTTCTGTTTATTCATCTGATGTTCTTTTTTTGCCGATGAATTGCATTTCTCGCATAACAAGCTGTTTAGGCTCAACCATGAGTGATACATGCGCAAATTTGCCACACGCTTTACGTTTGATCGAACTTGCTCCGTTATATAGAGCGGACAATCGTTTAATTAATACACACTGGATACATTATTGGCATACGGAGAGAAGTCGTGCACGTGGTTCAGTGTGTTTAAATCTAATGATATGACATTTCATATATTCGCTCTCATACAAACAGACTCGTTCTAGAGGAGTCGGCCAGGGGTCGAGCAAAGGTGTACCTAAAAATACAAACCAATATACCCCAAATTAGAACACTTCTGAGGAAACAAATGCTTCAGATCAAGGATAAATGAAGTGGATTTCAACTGATTTTTAACTCAATATCTATTAAATAACCTTCAAATAATATCAAACAGCGATTTTTTAGCGTAAGAATGCCGCATACTCAGTTTGTCTCAAACCCGGTGGGAATTCGTGTATAAAAATGACGAGGGTTGATGACCATTGTTAGCCTCTGTTCTGGTATCTTTTAATGCATAAGCCACAGACAATCCATTGTAACAATCATAATTCGAACTAAGCTATACAGTTAGTTGATGCGAACATGCCACGACCAGTTTTGGCTTTACTATTATTGATTGGATGAGAAACGCTGTAAGACAAATGTAATTGAGAACTATATTCACCAATGAAGGGCCATCATACTTTACATTATATTTAATAAGTCTTTATGTTCTTTTCTAGTTTTTGAGAATGGTGAATACTCCTACAAAATTGTTCTGCCTAGTGAAGACAGCCGAACGTGGTTCGAAGCAGAAGAGCTGTGTCGCCTTACTGAAGGTGGCCATTTGGCAAGCATTACAAACGAAGACGACAATCGCTTCCTGAACGAGAAAATCCAACTTCTGACCTATCCACAAGATGAACCCCAACAGCTATGGCTCGGAGCTATCGAAGAGCTGGTTTACGGTGCTTTTCATTGGGCTAACGGAGAAAAGTTCGAGTGAGTGTCAAAACTGTCTCCGATTGGGCAACTATTACGCAAACATGCTATGACCGTTTTCGTGAAACAGAAGAATTAATATCGATGCCATCATTTTCGTAATCTTTTAAGACGTTTTTTTTTGTCTTTTTTTGACTGCTACTACTACTACTACTACTACTACTACTACTACTACTACTACTACTACTACTACTACTACTACTACTACTACTACTACTACTACTACTAGAACTTAGAAAGTAGTGACAATTCGAGCACTCTTAAATTTCCGAAAGGACCTAACTACGTATACGAAAACTACCGAACTGTGGATTAGGGCCAAATTTTCGCCTTGCAACCGCGCCCACTTTCGTTGACAAATTCCAGAAGTTCCTGCAGTTCGCGTGCTGAGTCTCTTTGCCGCCACTGTTGTTTACAGTCGCACGTTTGAACCGCGCTTGAAAGATGATTATGGTTAAATCATATATTTTTTTCGCACCAAAATTTAAATTCAGGACCAGACTTTCGACACCACCACTTAAAAAAACACTTCTTTTAACCCAACCTTTATTGAATTTCTCTTCTACCGACCGTTTATTCCACGCTTTATTCAACAACGATCCCAATGTTATTAACGAGTTGTGAACGCGACAAGGCGACAATTGGAATTCACCGACGAAAGTAGGCGGGGCAGTAGAAGAAAGTGGGTGGGGCAGCGACATGAGTATCCGGGCCTATTCCACAGTTCGGTGATCTTCGTAGTATAAAGATGATTTAAAAAAGTGGTGAGTGGTTGTCGACCTAAAAAGGCAAACATTACACGGTCCTGGTGTTGGTAAGCTGTATAGTAGGAGTTATAACATATACTTTTTCTCTTTTACTTTTCTTCAAGGGACAAGTCTACCTTCTGGGCCCCTGGTGAGCCCGATTTAAAATACAATGAAGACTTTGAAGTTTGTATCGCTTTAAATTCATCCACAGATCTGGCTGACTGGGTTGATGATGACTGCTATGAAACTAAAGGTTACATCTGCAAAATTAAAGGTAAGTCTTTGCACCGTAGTGAATCAGTGTCCTGAAAGCGCTGACTAACTTATACAGTTATCCTCTTCTTTAGTTTTCCTTACGAGATCTCGTGTATTTCACTGCAGGTATTCCCAAGAGACTTACAGGAGAAAAGAGATTTGGATACGGTAAGAAATCTTTGTTTGTCAGTGAAGTTAGCAGTAAAACATATCTTACGGTCACTGTAACGAGTGTACGCCAAATCACGGTTAGTTTCGGTTTTGCTATTTGGTTTAACGGAAGAATGCCTTTTCTGATTGGTTAGCTTACAACACGCTGATTGCATGCTGCACGCTGCATTCGTTATGCTGCATGTTGCACGCTGCAGGATGCACGCTGCACGCTACAAGCTGCACACGCTACCTGAGGCATAATGCATAATGCAGCTGCACACTGCACACTGCACACGCTGCACGCGCTATGATGCATGATAAACCTTGCACGCTGCACGCTTAGCAAACGAATGTCCAAAACAGAAACAACAACTTTTGACTGTGAAACGTAAACTGCTCTAAAACGCCGGTTTTGTTTGTTTTTTCCCACCAGAGTTTGACTACGGAAACAGAATATACAAGTTTATTTTCATGCAGCATGACATGCTCACGTGGCCGGAAGCCGAAATCTATTGTCGTGACGTAGAAAAGGGTCACCTGACCAGCGTGGGTAGCTTGAAAGAGAGCAAGAAAATCGAGAAACATCTGCGCATGCTCAGAAACTACTTTGGATTCTCCCGCTGGTGGATAGGAGCTTCGGACCTTTATAGCGAGGGCCATTTTAGCTGGACTGATGGCAGCCCTTTTAAGTATGAGCGGTGGATCAAAGGGGAACCCTCTGGCCACCACAGGGGCTTAAAAGAAGACTGTGCTGTTGTAACCACTGATCCACACTGGGGGCGATGGAGGGATGAATACTGTTTAAATCATCTTCCGTTCATCTGCGAAATAAAAGGTAAGGGGCCGCATGCCAGTATATCACGAGTACCTACAAAATGTTTCCAGAAATGAGAAGAACAGGCCAAAATGTTAAATAAACTGCAAGAAAAGGGGAGCCAGGACAAGTTCAGTTTTTTAGACTATTACACAGTTTTATAAATGATGATGTATGCGAGATAACGGAAATCTTAAAAAGACATAAGCATTACACAGAGACCTAAGAAGCTGGCTAGTTCGTGTTGGTCGCACACTATCATATACAAGGTTGATTGGCAGCTGAAAACCATGTGATTTATATTTATTACATTTTTTTAACGAATACGACATCATTTTAAGCTAACAAAGGTTGAAACGGACTCCAGTTAACCCTTCTAGGTTTTGTTCGTAGTGAATGGCGGTTCTTCAAAGTCAATTTAGCGATTTTTAAGCGATGACGCCATTCCTATGGCGTCATCGGTTAATGTTGGAAAGCGGAAAAGCGATGGAATTTTTGGTGTTACGATGTTACGATGTGATGATTACTCCCTGAACTGAACCGAAGAGCAATGGGAACTAGGTGCATTGTTTGTATTCATTTTGAGATCCGCCATCTGAAATGAGAAAATGGATTTTTACGGCATTTTACCCATTCTCAAATTTTACAACTTTCATCGCTTAATGGCGTCGTGCGAGTGGACGGAATCTGTTGTCTGTTGCGATCGACCGATCTGTACAACCGAATAGGACTGGGAAAAGAAATTAAGGTGATTCCACTGAAATAGAAGGAGTCTTTAGAATTTTCTAAGACTTTGTCCAGTTCATAACTATGTTATGAGCGTTACAAAAATGCAATAAAAAATGGGGGTCACCGTGCTCGTTTTTGTGCAATCTGGATGGCTATTATAGTAAACATATGACCAACGAGGTTCATACTAGAAACCCTCATAATCCGAAAAGGGAACTATCATTTCTAGAAAAAATCATTTCTAGCGTTAAAATATTGAAGCAGTTCAACGAAATAGACTTTAATCTTACATAATAAACTATTTTAATTAAACTGGAATTGAGATTATGAAAGAAATTAAGGATTTTGCTTCGTGCGTGCGTAAGCAGCACTAGCTCAAAACGTACTTTTTAAAGCATTCAAATAAAAATATCTCAAAGTAGAGTATTTAACTTTTCTTTAAATTGCAATATATTGTAGTCAACCGGATGTATTTTAAATTCATGCATTAAAAAATGGGGGTCACCGTGCTCGTTTAGAAGAAAATGACCATTTATTTCTCTTCTGAGCTTAACCTTAAAGAAAAGCCATAATGTTGTGTGTGCGCGCGCGCTCGTGCACGCGGTAAATGACGCGAAAACTCATGCGCAGCAAGGATGCGCAATGCAATTCAGTGGAATCACCTTAAGTCAACTAAACAAGAAATCGTTGCGTAGAACTCAAAGTAAAATACTCCTGGGCAGTTAGAAAGGACTAATTTAAAGTATAAACGAAAGAGAAAAATTATAGTTGATGCGTTCTATAAGATTTAGTAAACAGAAATCTTTCCATTCTTTTAAAACAAAAGGTGTAAGCAATTTCAAGACAGCGTTTGACCTTGCATCGTATACCGTATATCGGATGTCACGCCAAGATAACGCAACTTTTGTTGAAGAATCACTCAGCACAGAAGTTGTCAGCTACTTTTATCTACCTTAATTTTTTGACAAATGTCCTGAAAATTATTAAAGACCCCTTGTGAAACGTCATCGCTTCTGCATGCATTGCGTGCCGTTTATTTTTCTTTTCTTTCCGCGTTGGTTTGCAAAACCAAGTCCATGCAAGATTCATAAGTGCTGCATTGCTCCAAATTTTTTAGCAGTTTATAATCTGTAATCGCAAGTTAACAGCACCGTTGTCGCGTGTTTCTCTTTTCAGTTTGCAATCAGCGAGCGGAGATAGCTTTTGCCATGGATGCATCACGAAGTGTCCGTATAAACGGCTTCAGGAGATCCAAGGAATTCATTGAGACTGTACTGAAGGGGATTAAGATATCAAAGAAAGATGTGCACATTGGTTTGATTCGATATTCTAGCAAAGCAGATCTCATTTTCGGCTTTGAAGACCATTACACGCATAACTCTATTGAAACAGCCATTGGCGCCACGAAGTACATCAGGGGAGGTACCTCGACGCACATGGCTTTGTCGCTAGCAAGAACCCGGTTGTTTGCCTTGAAACCTGAAGGCAGCTCGCGTCCAAGCATCGCCAAATTCCTGGTCCTTCTAACGGATGGCATTTCGGCGGATGTTGAGCTGACCGCCAAAGAATCGTCTGCGTTAAAGAACGAGGGAGTCCACGTTGTTGTAGTTGCTATAGGGCACAGAGTTAACAAAAAAGAATTACTCAGCATAGCCTCACGGCCCCAGGATGTCATCAGAGTCAGTTCATTTGCGAGGCTGAAATTCATCGTGGAGAGCGTCAGAGATAGAGTTTGTGGAGGTACGCTCTTGATTTTACCTATCACGCACAGTTTTAACCCTACAGACGACTGAATAATTATATGCTGGGAGAATTTTACTTCATGCGCGCAAGACACTACTCAAAAAAGTTTGAAAATGATTTGCCAAATAACATTTCCGGCCATTCTTTCAGTTGGCCCCCTCCAGACAGACAAGACTAAATTTGCTTCTCTTTACACTGAAATTATCGACAGTTATCTAATCTGCTTGGCTTTTGTGGAAGAACAGGGAGGATTGGGGCAAATGAAAACATAAAAATGAACGGAGTAGGTCTATTCTCGTCCAACACGGTACAGGGGGTGGAGAGTCCGTGTCTCCTCCCATGCAATCGCCCCGCCCTCCTCACCACCGCGTTCTTGCGTCTTGATGCAACTAAATGTTTTGAAGCATTGCATACCTACGTCCAAGGATAGGTGACAAGCATTTGCTTCCGCTCTCATCGTCATTATCACGCGCTCGTGCTCGATCGCTTGCATTCTATGCTTGTTGAATTTGAGGTAGAGTCTAGGACAAAAGCCAACTAAATCTTATGGTATATTTCTTCCTTACAGAAGAGTAATTCCAGACGATATGGTCAAGTGGCATGACACAAGATGACAACAAAAAGAGCACTCCTGTGGTTCGTGTAACCCTCTGACATACCAGAAACTGCAATAGTTCAGAGCTCAATTAAGGAAAACTCTAACTGAAGAAGTGACTGCGATATACTTCAGCAAAATTTTGAATATGTTATTTGCATGCGCGTCGAGGCCGAACGACCCCCCAAATAATACATGAATGCCGGAGTTTAGTTCGTCTGCGACACAGACAACCCTGGTGCGCGAGTTTCGTAGTATTTTTTTGCCCACCTTAGTGGCGAGGAATAATGAGAGACATTTACCGAATTATTTAGCCTCATAACGGGTTACTACGATGCAAAAGTTATGAAAATGTTAAACAAACAGAGGAAGAGGCAGGAGATACGTCTCATTTTCCAGCTTGGGACCTGCCAGCCGCGCGGCCTCAATTCAGACTTTCATTTTTACTGAGGTTCGCGCGCAAGCCAGAGAGAAACGTTTCAAATTTTAAATATAATCTCGTGGCGTATCACCAACGAATTCTTATCCACTGATGAAGGGCAAAGCCCGAAACGTTTGGACTATTCTAACTGGATTTTAGCACTATTTTAACACTTTCATAACTTTTTACAAAGAAAAAGTGCTACGCAGCTTAAGAAGTTTTCCATCTTCAAATAACGTTACTACGATGCAATACGAGATTGTAAATATCTGGCGTGTTCTCTCCGTATATGGTCAAATTGTAAATAAATATAAAACATAAATAAGTTAAAGTTTATACAACAAGTTGAAATAATCAATTTTCTTCAAAAGAAATAAATGAAAGGAACATTATTTTGTTTACAATTTAATTGATCACTTTGGAATCACAATCAAGGTATAATACTGCTCAGTGAAATTATTACACCTATTAGGGTCAATAATCCACTCACAAAAACAGATTTTTTAAGAATACATACACTATAAACAGAACAATTCTTTCGACCCTGTAATTTAGAACCTCTTCAGTCAGATTTATCAGTTGACATCCATTTCAGGCTTCTGCCGGGAATCAGGGCTTCTTTTATTTAGGTAAAAAAAGATAGCCTGCATACGATCCTAGTGGCCCATCTGGCCGGAGCTTATCAGTAGCCTCATAGTAGACCCGGTATTAGAGGAAAGTTCGCGATTTTGACGTTGGGTAAGGGGTGGAGAAAAATTCATATATTGTTATCCTCAGGTTGAACAAATTAACCTGAGGGACCGGTCATTATTCATCGCCTGGGGGGGAGCGGAGGATTTTTTTTTTTTTGGGGGGGGGGGTCACATAGTTTTCTGAAGAACGAAAGGGGGGATCAGCCATTATTCACGGGCATTGAGGGGGGGATCAGAAAAAAAAAATAATTTCATGTGGCGATAGGATCGCCGTAAATAAATGAACGTTGTCAATTGATCACCTCCTATTATTCTATTTTTATGTTTTGGCTTTCTCTCTTATTCAGGCACGATCTCAGTCATATAAATAATCGTTGGTTGTGCAGTGGCTTGAAAATGTTTAAGTTCTATATTTAAATAATCATTTTGATATGAGTCAATGGAAACGTTCGTTCAACGCGACCGAACGATGCGATATTATTAAAAAGAACAGCAACAAGAAAAAAATATACATATATCAAAAAAGTGTTGGACAGCCCCCTCCACTAACTCTTGGACAGCCTCCTCGTCAGATTCATCGACAGAATCCTCGCCCGAGCTTGACCCTTAACCTTTTTGCCGTTTAGACTGGCCACTACCACCTCCATATTACACGCTAAGTTTGTGTTAAAAGTGTTTTTTTTAATAGCACTAATAGCCATAACAGAAGGTCGAGATAAAGACGCCTGGCTAATTTCCCGCTAAAATACACTCGTTTTTGTAAGAATATTGTTTTTCCGGCCCAGGCTGAATATTCTTATTTTTCTGCCGATTTTAGGCTGAAAATATTCTTGTGAATATTCTTAGATTATAGCTTATACATCTCCGTTTTCGAATGTATTGGGGTATCAATTACAAGTTTTTGGTGTATACCATGTGAAAACCATACAGATGTATTACATGTACCGTTCACCCAACTGTCATGAGCATCCAACATTTGGCTAGTGGAGGTTTTTATCGTTTTATTGCTTTTAGAGAAAGGAAAAAATTTATACAATTTAGTTAAAAACATATAATTGTATTCTATTAACATATTTTCAACACACAAAATTATATTCCTTTCAAAATCTCGGCCTCGGATTTATTCTTAAAATATTCTTAAAATTTCGCAAATTTGAGCCTCGATATTCTTATAAAATGTTTTCTTATAAACAAAGAGTGTAGGCATTGATGGTTTTGACTTGAATCAAAACCCTCTTTAGTTACCTCTCTGGAGGTAAGTTTTTCTAGAAGCATATATGCCCTTTCTTTTCTCCTTATTTTTTACACGTTTTTTTTTCTCTTTTTTTCTCTTCGCGAAATGGAAAAGTTGTTGTCAGCTTATTTGAGGCTTTCTGACGTTCTTCGAAGAATACCTTTACTCGCTCTTGAGCTTCCTGAAAATATTTCAGCTCATCGCTTGCGATAAGTTTTGGGGTATGGTCTTCTTGCTGTCGATGAATGATAACAAATCGGCTGCGGAATTCAAGGCGTCATTTACAGTTTACAGTTATTTATAGTGGCAAAGCAGGAGTTGCACTTTGCACTTCCAGCCATCCGGGCCTACAATGAACTTGATATTTTGCGGTGGCTTGGAAAGGAGGGGGGGGGATCATGAAAGCTTCCACCACCAATGAGGGGGGATCATTAAAATGCTATACACGTTATGGGGGGATCAGGTGAATGCTAAGGTGTAGGAACAAAAATCCTCCGCACCCCCAGGCGATAAATAATGACCGGTCCCTAAACTAGGTTGGCAACAGATTTAAACTGAAAACCGAGATTTCGTTCGTCATTAGTGTAGTTTCCAGTGTCCCCTAATTAGTATGGGGTATTATTTCCCAGGCTATAAGGTTTTTGACACTTTAATAAAGTTTTTATTACAAAACCAATTTAACCTACAACATAAGCACCTTTATTGGTTCACCCGCTTATGGAGCTATAGCCGAAGGTGTGAGACTTGTAGACGGTATTAGCCTGCAATAAAAATTGAATTTATTGTTTGGAACTAAACCTAACTTTTGAGAAATTAATGCTGTTTACAAGAATCCGTGACCGCATCACGGAAAACCGAACAAACAAAACAAAGCAAAAAAAAAACGAAAATGCAAACAGGTGTATAATGTACAACGTGTTATGTATAAATTATATACCCACTCGATGCAATTTACAACATAAACATGCTCTGATTCCGCTAGGAATTCTTTTTAAAAAAAACGTAAGATGTTTATGAGATATTTACACGTTTGAACAGGAAATAATTCATAGTTTGGACTTTTAGGCAGGTTCTTCTTCTTCCTCTTCCTCTTGCCGAACCACAGGAACACCTGAAATGTTTTCAAAACCGTTGGTCAGCGCAAAATGGCACTTGGCCGTTTAAAGCTTAAACTGTTAGAGCTTCATCAAGAGATAAGTCAATAGAACTCAAGTTTCGAGGTAACGAACGCATGGATAACGTGATCGAGATCGTCATCGAGATCGTGATACTGATCGTGATCTTGATGCTGATCGAGATCGTGACCGTGAACGTGAACGTGAACGTGAACGAGATCGTGATCGTCAATGTGATTGTGATTGTCAAGTAAGGTGAGTTACGGATGACAACAAGGTCTTACCATCAAGCTTTTTCAGACGAGGCAGCCTTCTAATAGCTTGGTCTCTCCAGTCTCCGTCGGCAGAGTGTTTCTCCTCCAGTGGGTTACCTAGGAAACCACAGCCGATTAACACTTAATTTCTCCTTACAACATTAATGCAATGTACGGAATAATATATCAAAAGGCAAAAGTGACTAGAATAGAGAAAACTGTTTACAGTACCCTGTGTAAATAACACAACATAAACAATTATGCAAAAAACTACATCACGTTTTTGTGAAATGATTAAAAAAAACTAAAAAGAAATGCTAAAATCATCACAGCGAGGTAATGATAGTCAACAAAGGCCAAGGATGAGTCTTGAAATAGGTTACAAACAGCATAACTCTTTGCTATATACATGTACATGTACATGTCATCAATAGTCACAACTGATAACTTACATGTACTTATAAGTTATATCGGATTGTTTGTTCACCTTCAGGGCTAAGTGCGTTGTGCGACACACGTCGTAGCCTCCCCACGCAGTCGGGAACGAGTGCAACCCAATCTCCCCTAAAAAAAACGACTGCGTGGGAGGCTACACAAATCGGATAGCAACATCAGAAGGAATCTCCTCCCCGGGAGCCTGCTTCAGTTTCTTCTGGTCAGCACCAAGAACGCGGGCACTGGAAAAGTCCCATTTGAAAGTCTGTGATTCACAGCTGGAGTGCTGTCGTTGTTCGCAGAGCCAGAGTTTATTCCGCTCAAAGCTGATTGAGTGACAATCGATAATGACCACAAATCGGAATTGACCAGAGTCGGCGTTGTTGGTCCTGACCAAAAGAAAAGTGGGCTCTACAATCTTGGACAAAACTGTTGAAACACTTGACAAATTTAAACTAACCTAGGCACAGCAGTTCAGTTTTTCAACAAAAGCTGAAAACATCTCCCCTTAAAGAGGGCTTCATGAATTCAACCAGCAATTATTCGTGACAGAGTCCAGGTGGCTGTCAGGTGTTAATGAAAGCCTTGGACTATCTGCATTGTTTGTTTGCTATCAAGTTTGTTTTTCCTGCATTGGCTGTTTGCTTATTAATTACATTTTCTACATGTATTTCTTAGTTTCTTTGCTTACTTGCTTTCTGAGTGTACTATCCTGATTTTTATTACATTTTGTGCATTTAGAACATCATTTTAATTAAACCTTACCAACAAATAGTAGATCTTCCAGTAATGGCAGATCGACCTGGAAAGAACAGGTATCATGTTAAAAGATGTACCTTGCTAGTTTTAGAAAGAATGGGAATTGTATTCCTGCACAAATAAAGCTTCCACAGAAAATAATAAATTATTTTAATTTGTAAATCTGTTCTGTCCAGCATACCAGTTTTTGAAATTCTTCCCAAGACTTGACTTGGTTGTTTGACATGTACAAAACCTAAAAATATACAAATTAAAAAAAAACACAAATTACACGAGCAGTATACGGAAATTACATGTACAATATGTACAAAATTATTTACAGTGAAACAATCTCAACCAGGGCCACCCAATGTTTTTTATCCAATCACAACGCAAGCTCAGAACAAAAGAATTGAAGTTCGTTCATCAGTAGTTAAATTTGCGCCTTACTATGATTGGTCCGCTATTGAAGGAAGTCCAATTCTTTTGTTCTGAGTTTGTCTTGTGATTGGCTAAAAAATCATCGAGTGGCTCAGGTTTATTTCGTTTCAGTGCAACAGTGAAGCCACTGATACAAGATTCACAGCAGAGTTTTCTCTTCTTTTCCACTTTTCTTCTCTCCAACAGTTGAGATGGCATTGTTCACTGTGTCTCTCCATAGCACAGTGGCCAACAGAGCATCCACCCAGTGTTTGAGAGGTCATGGGTCCGATGAATTTCCACTGGGAACTCAAGATCTTTTCTTTGTCCCACGCTCACGACATGATTATATCTTTCTCATTTCGCAACCACCAACCCTCCAAGTTTATTTTTTTCCTTAGTGGCCATTTGGCCAGCGACTGTCAAGTTTGGTCGCCAGTGAAAAATTCTAGTCAAGCTTTTAATCCTACTTCTTAATTTTAATACCCCACCCCCCCCCCCCCCCATGGTGACTTGGGTTCCAATTTAGTTGCCAGCTCCAAATTTTAGTTGCATTGGCGACTAAAATGGTCTTAACTTGGAGGGTTGACCATGTTTCTTTATTTATCATCGAAACTTCCAGTTTCAACACACTGTTTGTGTAAGGTGTTCATTTGTCCATGCCAGAGTTGTTTGATCCTGTCATTTACCTTTAATAAATGTGTCTTGGGGTATTAAGCATTTATCCAAAATAAAATTTAGTCTGGCAAACTTGTACATCTTGTAGATACGATAAAATAGGCAGTGTCTGTGCCATACATGTGTAAAAACTGTAACAAATGTGTGTGAAAGGAACATTACATGTAGTTAAGGAGATAACTATCTTTTCAACAACATTCTGCAGACAAAGATCTTTGCTACCTTAAGTTTCTTGAGTACACCAATCCCCTTTAGCTTTTCAATGTTATTGTAGGATATCCAAAGCTCTTCAAGCGTCTCTGCCACAGCTTCCTAAGGATGCAATGTGTACACTGTGTGAGACTTAAAAGCTATTTTACATGAAACGTCAGTCTGTCTCCTGAAGTAAACAGCCACATCTCTTTTTAATTCCCTCCCCATGTGAAAGACATCTGAGAATTGATGACAGAGTTGTACAGATATCATTATTAAAAGCTAGCCATGGTATATTGCAATTCCTGAGTTTTGATTGGTATACGGGCCATGAGCTTATATACCATGGACCACAAATACATGTATGGTACGACTGTACCCGCCAGCAAGTATAGCAGGGGAGCTCAAATATTGCAATTCTTTGGGAGTTTTTAATAAAACAATAATTATTATTCCACTCGTGCTTGTTGGATATGAGATAGTTAAAGCCAACTCTGCACTTCACACCTCGTTGGCTATCTACCATCTCATATCCAACATCCACTCATAGAACAATTTTATTGTTAAGTATAATGGGGGTCTATTATACTTTGGCGGTCTGGCGGTTTAAGCCAATTTCAAGTGTCAGTTTTCGGGTACATTGATATTTATCTGCCGGTTTACAGTCAATAAAATTAATTATCACGTGGTTGCAGGAAATCACATCTCGATCTCGCAGTTCTTGGTTTTTGCATGTTTGGGGGTGGTCATTCAAGTGGTCAGTTTATTTTCCTTAGAGCTTGCCTTCTCAAGCTAATTCTCCCAATCGCACGCTTGTTTTGCCATGTACATTGTAAGAAAGACCACAGGAGCACACCCAACTGCATGTCCAAACTTGTACTTTTACACTTCTTTATAAACACCTTGCATTCTTTCTGTTTGTGAGCAGCACATTAAATGCCTAACGTTAGATTAAAATTAGATTGACGTACATCTTTTTCCCTTTTATGAACTACTATGTCAGCTCTCTCTGTGTGATTTTAAATGCACCATAACATATTTTTTTGACTGATTAGCGAACAGAACACTGTCAGTAGCAGGATGATGCAACTGTGACAGTCATTTACTACTGGCCTGAGTTAAAAGTCTTTCAGCCAAGTTAAAAGCAACTGTAAGGTTTGGTTACACAGTCACTCACTAGATCTAACTCACGACTGTAACTTGCTTAAGCTTAAAAACATAGTTTGTTCACTTACCAAACCATTGAGATTTTTAATGTTATTTCGTCCCAGTGACAGGATTTTTAAATTCCCTAAAAGAGACACAATATTTAATTTACTGCATTTAAAGGCCTACTCTGATGGTATGATTTCACCTATGATTATTGCATACAACCAGCCTATGCCATGACTTATGGTCATTTACATGTGTACAACATGAATTCACTTTGGACATCACAAAATCACGTACAATGTTGCCAAAATGGCCAACACGCAAATCATGTTGGCTATGGCTGTGGCTGTTTTATGCAAGAGAAGTAAACGGTGAAGGGTACAAGAAGTAATAGAAAACAAATAGTTACACTGGTTTTCCGGCATCAGTCTTGAAATATTCTTTGTGTTTACAATTGAACAACACCTCTTCCTCACTCCACAATAATAATAATAATAATTATTATTATTATTATTATTATTATTATTATTATTATTATTATTATTATTATTATTATTATTATTATTATAACAATAATAATAATTTATTTCTAGTGCATTACATTAAAAAATCTCAATGCTCTTACAGAATAAAAATTTACAAGTAAAATAAAAAAATAAGAAAAACGATAACGAAAAAATTATAAGGAAAATATATTACATTACAATGGATGATAAAATACCAAAATTCATTATAAAAATACTAAAGATCATTATTAAATATAAACGTTTTAAGCTTAATTTTAAAAAACTTAGTTTATGGCCTCAAAAACAGGGGGTTGACTTGTACACAAGAATCACTTAAATACTCGGGTAAATACGGTATGTACATGAGGGCATTAAGCCCACATCATTCATCTGTTCATGTGCCTGTTGCATCAATCAATGTTTTATTACTGTTAAAGTGGACAAACCAATCTCAACAAATTATTTTAACATGATACTGAATAACAACATTGAAAAAAGCAATTTATGTGTATACATAAGACTTACGTAAACCATTGAGATTGGCAATTTTCTCAATACAATTTGTGGATAAGGACAGCTTCCTGCATTTAAAGTTAGAGCACTGTAAGTATAACTGCAGCATAAGTTACCAGGTTTTCAAACCAAAATCAAACTAAACCACAACAAGGATGCTATATTTAAAGCTACAGTTCTCAGTACAATGGAGCCCCAAATATTTTAATGTTTGTTATCCTGTTTATGATTACATACATGTATGTTGATACAAGTAATCATATATCTTGCACCTTTAAACTAGGAAGGCGAGTCCAAGTCCAAATACTGGTTGATTACCTTTAAATGAATTGAAGGCCTTAAAGCCTCCAGAAAATTACAAGTAGACTTGTTAAAATAGCTCTATTCATTCTGTACTATTTGCAAATTTCTCAGGTATAAATGTTGTGGTTTAAATTTTTGCTTGGTTTGAAATTTTTCACACCAGTTTGACTTTTATCGATCCCTTTGTTTCAGATCATGATAATTATAATAATTGTGACTCTGGACTAGAGTTGAAATATTAATTGTATTTTCTAAAAATGCATCCATCCTCAGAGACCCAGGAGCAGTTACAACTGTAGTGGGGACGAGGGAAAGTCAAAGGTGTGGGGAAAAAATTGGCGCATAAAAGTTGGAGCGAAAGCAAGGAGTCCTTGGGGAAAGAGTCTTACCAGGCCAGTTCCAAACAGCTCTCTAAACACAGCCTCCTGATTGGGCCAAAAAAGTCCTTTCTATTCCCGTTGTATTGTTTGGTTCCAGAAGGTGTCCATACTCCCCCCACAGAAGGGATTGGAAATTCCTGGGGTGGCATGGGGGGGGGGGGGGATCTCAAAGGCCAAAAATTGTAAAGAAATGTATGGAGCCTAATTGGAAATTCCAGAGAGGGGGGGAGGTCTTAGGAAAAATCCCTTCCATGGGGGAGGTATGGATAATTTCTGGAACCACACATTATTCTGCCCAATAGGCGAACAGTAACTTTGAGTCACTATCGTGTGGTGTTTGCCTAATTCCATTTTAATTTACATCAGAGCCAAAACAGCCTGGAAATCATTGGAACTAGTCTGTCCCGTGCACCAACAAAAATGCACACAAAGTCCCAGTTGACAAAAGAAAAAAAATCGAAATTGGTGATTTCTGAGGTTTTATTTTGGGTTAAAGGTAACAAATGCACAGTGGCTTGTACATTTCGATTTACGCTTTTTCTTTTTTTTTAAGCTTAATTTCTATTTTGAAACTTTCCGGCATGTACTGCATGCATTTTTTTGGTGCACGGGAATAAAACGCATGCCAAATGACTGCCAATGTATTACATAATAATTTTTAACATAATGATAGGTAAGAATTTCATCAGTAAATAACCAAACTCCTTTCAGTTTCAAAATAGTATCAACCAACATAGACCATACAATAAAAAAATGTGTCCTCACTCGCAGGATGACAGAGTAGACAAAGAAGCATCCATCTTTTCTATTGGAGGATATTGTGCATATAACTTGACTTCTGTTGATTCCGCAGCTTTACTTTCATGTTTCTTTTCCTGTTAAACAAAAATTGTTGGCAAACAATATGCAGTACAGACTTGTAGTTGAAGACAAAGAGCCTCTATTAAAGTCAAAAGGACTGGCCAAAATTACAGTTAATTCTCTTTTGACAGAAACTCATAAGGAGTTGAAACGTGTAACGTGCGTTCACAGGGTTCGAATATCCAGTTTTGACAAGTACCATATTTGGAAACACAAAGAGTCTGTACACGAATGATTTACACACGTAACGACACACGCAGTAAAATTTTCGCTTGCGCGGTAAGTCACTTGAATTCCGACCTACACGCAGTAAATTACTCACAGAAACAAAAGAAATTCATTTAGAGTATCGAAGTGAAGTTCTACAGACCACTACATGTAAATGACGATGAAACAGAAGAATTTAACCAAATTTAACTTTATTTGACCAAAGTTGTTCAAAAACAAGATAAATTTACGCCATTTAGCGCGAGCTAGTGCGCGCTGTGAATTTAATCCAAATAATGCAATTTTGATTGGTTGATTTGTTTCTCGTGATTTTCCAAATATTGTACTTTATAAAAATGAATGTATACTAGATGCTTTGTACAATACGAATCATAGGGAGTTATAGGTTTCAACCCTTATGGGTTTCTGCTTTTGAGCAGTTATCTGTAGTAAGTTACTGTATTGCATACAAGTCTGTGATCAGGCTTAGTGGCCCATCAGGCTTGAACTTTCCTGGTCTCACTAGCATTAAATGTATTAGGAGTATTTCTACCTCCCCCTGGATGGGATGTTAGCTATTACAGGGCTACCCCCAGAATTAAATTCATTGGACCATAATAGTGAGTCCATAATAGTTGGGTATGAGAAAAAAGTGCCGTTATTTAATGATACAGACTATGACTAGCTTATCAACAGTGGTGAAACTACTAGGCAGTCACTGGGACTGGAGGATGAAGGTTTGATCTCTCATAAAGTGTCTGGAAGGAAAAGGCACAGGCTGAAGTGAAAAAGCAGAGTCTGTTGTACAGCTTCTGAAAGAATTGATGCAAAAATGTTCAGAGGAGAATATTGCATTTTTATTTCCTAGGAGTGGTGTATTCCTTGCCCACAGCAAAAAGTATTCCCTTGGGAGTTTACGAGAACTGACTGATCGATCCGCGGAGGGAAATTAGGCCCCTTTCTATGCGTCCTTTTTGCAAAATAGTCGCAAAAATAAAATCAGAAGGGGCACATGAGGATAAACATTAAGTCACAACTAAAGCCATATAACATGGGGTAATACAGAAATCTTACCAGATGAAAGAACTGTTTATTTTTTGCATATATTCAATCGGCACTTTATTCCAATGTGGCAGTAAATATTTGAAACATGTTTCATTGCACATTTTGCATTTGCTGCAAATGGTCGCAAATAACATACATCTATATGTTGTGGGTTAAATTTATTTTTGGTTTAAGTTTTTTAAACCAGTTTGCTTTTTATTTTCCTCTGTTTTAGGTTCTGTTAGTGAATATGAGACAAGGAAAAATAATAATCAAACTACCGGTAGTTTAATTATAAATTTAAACCACAACATTATACATGTTTTACCAATGGACTGCGTATCAAAGCCCTACGCATTCCCATGGCATACAAATTCTAAATCTCAAAATCTCAAAATTTGTCACTTAAATGTATTAATTTACCAGTATAAAGAATCAATAAATTAATTTATGGCCACTGAAATAAGCTTCAACTTAATAAAGGCACATACCCAAAGAGCCAAGGCGTCCTTGATTGTTGTTCCCTTCGACTGGAGAAAAGCCACAAAAATAAATTCAGACACTTTTTTTACTTAGTTCGAAAAGCCACAAAGGTTTATGTGCGTACGATACTTACCATTTCTCACAAAATGCAGAAAAGAAAACAACTTTTTTCCTCTCACTCTGTTTCACGAGAAAAACCAAAATGGCGATCACTATCACTATGGGAACAAGATGTAGTGTCGTTAAGGATGATGGGAAATAAGTAAGAGACCCAATCAGAGGAGAGGAGAGAACCATCCAACATGGCGGAGTGCACGAGTGGGTCCAGAGATTGAGACCAAAAAAATTGTTGTAAAAAAATAAAAAAATGGGTCGACGTAAAAGTTTCAAAAATGCGCCAAAGTTATGGATAAGAAAGAATGGAAGACTCTGCCGCTGCAATTTAGTTGACCAGCTTGAATATTCCTACGACAAGACGATCAGTTCTGTGGTAGACAGCGTGAGCTCACATCCAGGTTTCCTGAAGAGGTTTTCTGTCTTAGATCTGCCTGAGGAATGTTTGGTTATTGTGTTGAAAAACCTCCCATTTTACGAGATTTGTAATGTTGCCCGAGTGTGCAAAAGGTTCTATCAAGTGTCGTGGAATCCAACGTTATGGAAGTCTATCGACCTTTCTTCAGTGAACACTTTCCGAATTTCTTCTGTGAACCTCAGAAAAACATCACTAATGATGATATTACCAAAGCGGCGAATGTTACTTGCTTCATTTCTTTCTGCTAGAGGCGCTACGCTAACTGATATTCGCGGCGAAGTCAACATTTGCGGTGAAGCTGGCATGTTTTGTTGTCTACTTGACTGTAACGTGAGAAATTTACAGTCCGTTATATTAAAACTACCGTTCGGTTTGAACTGCCTGAGATACTTTCCTGGTGAACGAGGGTTGCAAGCTTTGCAGCACGCTTTGAGATGCTTAGTGCAAAAATGTTCCAACGTTTTAAAGTCTCTCAGATGTTATGTTGATATCTCGTACACCACAGCAAAGCTTTTGGGAAGCCTTTGTCATTTGGAATATCTCAATCTGCAGTTTCTGCCTGCTGAACAATATCTACAGCCTAAAGCCTTAGAAGCAATCATGTTGATCCCCAATCTTAAGTACTTTAAGATATCGATTTGCCAATCGACTTTTGATGATCAGGATGCTCCTGAATACATGCTGAAGTCTGACTCTTTAGAAACACTTGATTTTGGTCATACCAAACATTTCATTATCAAAAAGTTGATTCTCCCAAAGCTACATACCATTAAAGCTGAATGTCTTCACAATTTCCATGACAGACAAAGAGCAGTATGTCTTTTTGATCTTGTTGAGGAGGGCTGTCCTCAAATTCAAACACTAAATGATTATACTTCTTTGGTACCTGGTCTGCAAAATTTTAACCTCAGCAACGAGCAGAAAATAGGCTGTTACTTCTGTATTTGTCCCATCCATGATCCAAGCAGGTCTTACCAATAGTAAAAAAGTTAAGGGGGGTCCTTCTTAACTACAGATCTAGAGCAGTTGCTAGGGAATTCCTGAAGACCAGTTTTAGTGGCAAGCCATTTTGGGCCGTTTTATAAGGCTAAATGGTAAATTTTGTGGGGTAGGAAATACCTGCTTGAAATATTGACATTGCGCCTGCATAACTAGTGCCAGTCCTAAACCGCGCGTTAGAATTTAAAATCCCTAAAACTTGGAGGAAAAAAGGAAGAATTCTGAATTTTTTAAAGAATCGGAGATAACAGAGCCTTCTTTATAATCCTACGTATGGGATTACCGTTTACAAGAAAGAAAAAAGCGCTACTGAAGAAAGTCTGAAAATACGGGTGTTTATTATGCCATAACTTTTACAATAATGTAAATTTTGTAAAACCCATGCGAAGCATTAAGCATGTGGACATTCTTTATCTATTGGCACTAATTTTAACTTTCAGTTTTATATGCCCTTTCAGTTTTAGGGTTTTTTCTATTCTGGTCACGCCACTTGTCAAATATGGCCGTGATTTGAAACTCTTGAAGGACTCTTCAAATTGAACAAAGTTGCGAAAAAAGCTTATCCGTAGCAGGTCAAGTTTCCAAAATATGGCGGTTAGGTACCTTCCTTAGCAACAACTTAGTAGTTAAGAAGGACCCCCATTAAAACAAACCATAATCACAGAGGAGCTGCCTGAAGACATCATCAAGTACAAGTGTGTGAGAGGACCATGTTATGTATCAATCAAGTCAGAACTTCAACATCCCCCCTCCTGGGCATTTGACTCATCAATGTGCCCGAGAGCAGGGGGGGGGGAGGAATTTGATATCAGTGGTTGCTTTTCCTTTCTTCGGAGTCCTATTTCCATTTCCCAGTTTTCCAAATAGCAGCTGGTAATTTAGCCTAAGGTTGTCTGAGTCTGGTCTCTGTTCCTCAGTGCAGAAGAACAGATGAGAGGAAGTTGGGATGAGAACTGGCTGGTAATCAAGTCTAAGTGCAAAGCCCACTGAACAGACTTAGGGTCGTCACACAATGCTTCTCCTCTGTGATTGTAGAGAAGCGTGTTGCGTGACAGTCTTAATAACTGTTTGTAGCAATCCATTTCAATTGAGATAAAAAGCACTTCGTCACAATATTCATTTTTTATGTACAAAAATTACTTTAAAATTGAAAGAAATCTCAAATGTAGAAAAGAAGTAATAAACCAAAAACAAACAAGATGATTACCACTATTGTCTAAGGAAAATTAACAAATATGATTGGTCAATTTCTAGTCCGTGTGCACTGCCGTGATATGCCCCTTTAAATATATTAACTGTTGGTTAGAAGACTGGGAATGCATGGGTGGATTTAGGGGGAGGGCAGAGGGGGCCATGCACCCCCTCTTTTTTTTTCCTTGGATATATTCTAAAAACTATTGTAATCAACCATCTTTCGAGCGGTATTGTGGAATCAGGGTTGTCAGTGAGGGCATGGGGCGAGGTTGCACTCTGCCAAAATTTTTTTGGGCCCCTCTTTCTGATTTTTCTGCTCTGCCCCACCCTAAACTTTCCTTCGTCTTTATTATGCCAATGCTCGCTTCGTCAAGTAAGCTTTCATTGCGACAAATTGGAGGTAGTTTTTCCCTATCAAATAAGGTTTCCAAGTGTTGAATGAAAAGATATCCATCTCATTAATATTAACTAGCCCAGTGAAAGCGTACCTGTTTATTATGTTCCTTCTCATATGATTGGTTTTTTTTTGTTTTGTTTTGTTTTTTCCTCAAACTAAATACTATTTGCACTCTGATTGGTCAAAAAGATCAAAAACCTATGTTCTATTGTACCGGTAAACTCCCTTCCCGACAAGGCAGCACTACGCTCGACCGCGCGTAAGGACGAATAATTTTGATAATGTTAGTTTATGTCTTATTGTGGGCTATCTGATAATTAAAACAGAGGATATGATTTTCATGAATGATCATAATTAATGTTTACTGAGGGTGGTTGATGGCTCTTGATTTACAAGCTTTTCTTGTGTCCTCCCAACATCCTGCGAGGGTTTATTGTGCCGGTAAACCCCTGGAGAGTGTGGTTTAGTGCTTAACCTTCGTTCTAACTGCGGTGGGCGGCAAAATTCATTGTTGTGAACCACCCTCAGTAAATATTCATTATGATCATTAAATGAGAATCGTATCCTCTGTTTTAATCATCAGATAGGCCACGTAGGGCATATACTCCCGTTAATTATACGTCCTTCGTGTAGTCGAGCGTAGTGCTGCCTTGTCGGGAGCGGGAGTTTACCGGTAGAATAGAACATAGGTTTTTTATCTTTTTGACCAATCAGAGTGCGCGTAGTATATCTGAGTTAGTTCATAAAGCTTTGGTTTATAGCCTAAACAGAGGATCACAACGGGTATAATCGAAACTGGGATTGGCTTTTTTGGACTGGGAAAATGGAATTTACTCTATTTGGGACTAAACAATTTCAAAAATGGGAATATAAACTCTAACTCGGTAGTCTAATCTGTCCCTTTGGTGTCCGCCCCCTTCCCCGCCCGGATATAAAGCCCCCCTCTGCTGGATGATGTACTGAACAGGGCTAAATGTTGCTTTATTGTGACCTTTTAACTTAAAAGCGTCTTTCGATCAACACTGCCGTGGCTCGTTTGGAAACGTGTTTTTTTCTATTCCGCTTATATGACCGCCCCCTGGATAAAAGCCCTTCAGTTTAAAGGCCCACCCAAAACACCTTTCGAAGTTGTTTAAAAGCTCAGGGCTTATAACCGGAATTTTACGGTATTACGTGATGCAGATATTTTTAATTTATTTTTTTTATTAATCAGCTGAATCTGCTCCAACAACGGAGGAGAACACTGCTACAGTTGATAATGTTAGTAAGGAAATGAGTCAGTTTTGTGCTTCTCAAACATTCAGAAAAAGGCTTTAAGCTACTGAAGTCAAGTCGC
This sequence comes from Meandrina meandrites, assembly GCA_963693305.1. Lineage (NCBI taxonomy): Eukaryota > Metazoa > Cnidaria > Anthozoa > Scleractinia > Meandrinidae > Meandrina > Meandrina meandrites. The sequence continues at coordinate 11,721,644 of OY855909.1, forward strand.
ATGGCTGCCGTTTGTGAATATGACTTCAACTCGGCAAAGATAAAACGGAGCAGATTCATCTTATCTATTAAAAATATGATTCTTTTAATACCAGACAACACATGTAATTTTCTCTTGATTCTAAATAACTGTCACTTTACACATTCAGGAACTTTATATTTATGTATATTTCCCGTGATTTTGCAAAGTCTTAAATGTTCAAACTCTCAAGGTATTCTGCAATCACTGCAACAGCTTTGTTGGTATTTCCTTGCTGCATTCCCTCAGCTGTGTGGCCTATAACAATTGCCGTTTTACTTGCTTGTAAAGTGACTGCTCCGGACTCTTTTCTTTTTGCCAGTACTATTTTGCCGTCAATCTCTCGCAGGAACACGTAAGACTCTCCTTCTGCATAAATGAAAAATGGGAACTCCTTGGTTTTAAAGCATTTTGCAATGTTTGCTGCTTCGTGTTGCGATAACTTGAAAGCACAAGAATGTCTGTCTGAAGTCCACTTGGCTCCACCATCTAATCCAATGATGCAAGCCTTGTCAGCATGCGCCAGACCAGAGGCGTCGTTGGATAGTGCGATAAGGTTATCGATGAAGCTGTCCCAAGTCGCCATGTTTACGAAAAATTTGAAAAAAAAATTACAACCCGCTAGTTATACACAAGTCTGCTGAATTCACACAGCACACCGGCGAGTAGATAAAAGAAAGAGGAAACTATGGCTTGACATTTTTATGAATAACTAACTTAAGAGCAGGAAATGACGTGGCTCTCGTTAAAAAGACCAAATTTCCGAGATCACCGTTACGTTCTCTTAAAAAGTTTAAATGGAGCGCAAATCGATCGAATATCCACAGAAAAATGTTACAAACAGTTGTTAAGCAAAATGAAGAAAAGCAAAACTGATTAAATTGTCAAAAAAAACTTGAGTAAGAAATGTTCGTATTTGTGGTTCAAAACAGGAATTTATCAATTCCCTCACGTTTATGAAGGTCCATTTCCTTTGGGTCATACTTTAGACCCATTAAAAATATTGAGTCGTATTTTGTCTCTTCCTTTATCTGCTTGCTGTTGTGCTCTGTAAACCAAACGATTGAGCTGTATTTAGCAAAGATATCGGTGACGTCACCAATTGCTATTTTAAAATGTGCTAACCAGAGAACTATTGGCTGGTGAAACAGAGAGTTCCTTTGCTTAACTGATTGTAAGCAGATATTTATCCTTTATCTAGTAGGTCATAGTCAAGAGTCCCTCCTGGTCATAGTTTATTTTTTAATTTCTTCGTAGACATGTCGACTTGGTTCTGCTACCCACCCTTTGAGTTTTTTTTATTGCCTTTATTGCTCGAATGATCAGCGGAAACCCCCTAAACCTTAAAGCACCGCAAAGAAAAGCAACTAAAACAGTAAATGTAAGTATGTAATTTACTGCTCATTCTCCATTCAAGAAAGGAACATTTGTAATTGCTCCTGACAGGAATGGCTAACTACTTGGGGCCAGTGAATGCCAATGACTTTGCTTCATCGGGAAGCAAGGCTATTTCATTTAAGTTACTGAGTTATCTACAACTCGAGCCATTTCACCTAAGGGCCTTTGTACATGTCGCTGATTTGTCGGTTAACCTGGTCGTTTTTGTTCATTTGAGCAGTGAATAATTATGCGTTTGGTTCATGGACTAACAAGTTTATTTTATTTTTAGATGTCAGCAGCTCGAGCCATTTCACTTAAGGTACTTCCTTTCCTATTGACGAGTGCATCAAAGCTGTCAAACTCATCAACCTCTCCATTTTTCAAAACCAGAATCTTGTCACAGCTTTTGATGGTGTCGAGGCGATGTGCTATAGTGATGACTGTGGAGTCCTTTAGTTTCTCTCGCACTATCTTCCAGATTGTCTGTTCTGTGTCAGGATCCACGTGTGCAGTTGGCTCATCCAAGATGATAATCTTGTTCTGTTGCAGCAGGACACGAGCCAAACAAATTAACTGACGTTCTCCTACACTGACATTTGCACCGTGTTCCAACAACTCATGATCCAGCTGACCCTCCAAACTTTCTACCAACGCTTTCAGTTGCACATCTTCTAAAGCTCGCCACAAATCTGCATCTTGAAATTGGCCCATAAGATCGAGATTTTTTCTCAGCGATCCGCCGAAAAGGACAGGAGTTTGGCCAAGAACGGAAATACACCGTCGAGCTTCTAGGAGGTTGATCTCTTTTATGAGAATATCATCGACCATTATCTCTCCATCAGCATCTGGAATGCGCATAAGAGCTGCCAAAAAAGATGACTTCCCTGCACCCGTGCGGCCTGCAACACCGATCTTTGCTCCTCCTTTAATACTAAAATTAATTTTCCTCAGCACTTGAGGTCCTCCCGGATAGTACGTCAGTGTTACATTTTGGAACGTGATATTTCCTTCGCGTGGCCAGTTTTCTGGGAGGAGTCGCTTCACTTTGTATCCAGGCTCAGAGTCCAGTTTGGTGTATGTCATAACCCGTTCAACTGACGTCATGAAATTCTCGACATCTGCGGTTACTCTGACAGTGTATTGAGTCATTATCACGGTCTGAATGACGTAAACCATTGCAAGTCCGGCAAAAGCTGATTAAAACAAATGTAAGAAACGTTGTACTTCTATGTACACTCTTGCTTGTGAAGAATGATTTCTCGAAACTTAATTCATTCTGTGTTAAAGGCTGGACTGAAGGGAGTAGCCGTCTCAAGACAGCTATCTAACAGACAGATATTTATATATTTTAAGGTATGGATTCCATCTGTGTGCCTTGTTTTTAAAGAGCACAGAGCATTGAAATCATCACAGGTAAATTAAGCCAAGAAATAGAAAACCATCCCAATGTTCGAGTATAATATTTCTACAATTATTACAATTGCAAAGACCACAAAGCAACCGTGGCACTTCATGGATACACTCAAATTGATATAACACTGTTTCTGGAGTTAGACCCGAATTACCTATAACTATGTCAATATTTCGCTTACAAGATATACCTACCAGCATCTTGAGACACCACAACTGCCGCTAGAGCCACAGCACTAATAAATAGAGAAACAAGGATATCCAGGCGAACACCAAGCCATCTGGTACCTCCCACCACCATAACGTAGGACTCATTATGAATATCTTGATATCTACAGGAACAAAAAACAGCTACTTAAAAACAGATGCCAACACCATTTCATTCAATCTCATCAGACGAGAATAAAAGTAATTGTTTCATGCATGTTAGCTCTCAGTGAAATCAAACATGCTTTTTCTTTAGTTTGTTTTCGCTTCTGTTGTTGTTATTGTTGGTGTTGTTTTGGTCTAAGTGACTTTCACCTGTGGAGTATATTGAATTGGGGGGACTTAAAAGTGAAAGAGAGAGCAGATTGATGGATTGTTTGTTCGATTTTGGTGAATATTATTCGGGAAAATTACCATACTACTTTAGTCAATACATTGGCGCCTTACTGTTTCTATATGCGGCAATACTCCTACTCTTTGACTTACAAGCTACCTTTCTATCCCTCTTCTGACTCAGTTCATTTATTAGTCATTGCAAAGACTTTCTATCTGATCAAAAATACCTGCAAAACTGATCCACGAAATCTCTTTGCCTGCCTCTTGTGCGGATTGTTTCCAGTCCGTCCAGGGTCTCAGAAATATGAGAGAAGACTGGACTGCGGCATATGAACTCTGACCTTTTCAGTTCTCTGGACGTCTTCAAGTAGTACCTGGAAATGTACAAAACTGCCGCAGTCATCGGAACGACAACAAACAGAAGCCAAGGATTTGTAACAGTTGGTACAAGAACTGTCGTAAATACCAACAAGACCAACTGGATTGCCATAAGATACGTTTTGGGTAACACCTCGTCCATACAACCTACGTCTTTCGAGAATCGGTTCATGATTCTTCCCACAGGGTTTGAATCAAAAAACAAAACCGGGGCTTCTAGAACAGCCACCACCATTTTGTCATGAAGTCGCTCGGAACATCTCTGCGAAACCAAAAGGAATGTAAATGCTCGAATGATGCCAAACACAAAGGCTCCACCGACTAGAAAGGCATAGATAGTTAGATTCGTCTTGCCCTTTTGATCTTCTGGTAGTTGCTTTGTGAGTATCGAGAGCCACACGTCAGGAGCAACTATGACTCCTGAGAAAGAAGAAAGAAGAAAGGTGATATGATAAAAGATGAGCTATGAGTACAAACGTTTGCATACGTGCAATTATGAAAAAAACTAGAAATGGTATATTGCATTTCCTGAGTTTCATTGATTTACAGGCCATCGTTTATGAGCTCTTGCACCATGGGCAACAAATATGGTAAGTGGGTAACACCTTGGGTAACACCTCGAAAAAACACCCGAGCGTTACATATTATCCTCAATGGAAAACCAATGAAACAGTCAGACCACTTTAAGTACTTAGGAATTTACCTCGATCATTGTCTGACCTGGAGCAAACATGTAGCCTATATACAATCTAGGGTTTACCCTAAACTAAAACTGCTGAACAGAATTTCATCTTTTCTTAGTCGCGATATTTTGCTCAGAATCTACAAGCAGACTGTGCTACCTTTATTAGACTATGGTTGTGTTGTATGGGGCGAATGCAGCAAAGAGAACGCCCAACGTTTAGAGCGCCTGCAAAACCAAGCAATGCGAATAATTTTGCATGCTGACCGTAAGACATGTACTCAGGAGATGCGTAGACGCCTTTTCATAAAGCTACAATATGTTTACAAGATAATTAACAACATTAACTGCCCTAAGCAGTTGACAGGTTACTTAATGAAACGATCACAGAGACATTGTCGATCCTTTAGAGATCCAACATTATTAGATCTACCACAAGTTAAGACCAAATGTGGACAGACCTCGTTTAAGTTTTCGGCTGCGAGTGCCTGGAACAAACTGCCAAGAGAGATTCGCGAGCTCACAACACTTGCACAATTTAAAGGCAAAACATTCACTTACCTAATAAACATGGATAGTGCAAATCACACTTGTACAATGTAATTTTAAATTTTTTGTATATAATTTATACTTTTTAGATTTGTAATTTGTAAATTCTATTCCTGTAATTTTTAATTCTTTATTAACTTTTTTCATGCTTTTTATACTGGTCACCGATTAATACCAGTCAATCTATATCTTGATCGACTGACCGGTTTTTTACCAGGATAAATAAAGTTATTATTATTATTATTATTATTATTATTATTATTATTATTATTATTATTATTATTATTATTATTAGGTTTTAATAGTTTATTTCTTTTATTTACTTTTACCTTGTATATACCGTTATTGACGTTGAAACCCAGGAGGGAGCCATTATGTAAACACTGTTGAAATAGGTTTTAATAATTTATTTCTTTTACTTTCTTTTACCTTGTATATACCAATTTGTATGGAATATGTTAATTAATGTTATGATGATGATAGTAGTATTAGTACTAGTTGTAGTAACCATGATATCATGACATATATGATATGACGATGATGATAATGATGATAATAATAACTTTTTGTGCCTTGTTTTTATTATTATTATTATTATTATTATTATTATTATTATTATTATTATTATTATTATTATTATTATTATTATTATTATTATTATTATTATGACAATCTCCTGGATAAGAGCAAGGACATCCTTCGCTTTACTAAGATCCGCACTAATCTGCCTAAGAGGTTCAAGAGCTAGAAGGAAAGCCTTTTGTGACTTTAAGAACATTGATATTGACGTTGAAACCCAGGAGGGAGCCATCATGTAAACACTGTTCAAATAGGTTTTAATAGTTTATTTCTTTTATTTATTTTATGACATTATCTCATGGGAAGAACGTCAGGAAAAACAAAATTTGTATATATATTTTTTTAACAGATACACCTAAGATTCAAGTTTGTATGAAAAGAGCATGTAAAAGCTTTCAGAGTGTTATTATGTAGGAAGGCTATTGAAATTTTTACTGAAATTATCTCATGGAACAAACTTAGGGAAAAACAAAATTTGTATATTTTATTTTAAGCCACATACACCTAGGATTCAAGTTTGCATGAAAAGTTTTCAATAAAGTATTATTATTATTATTATTAAAAAATAAAAAATTATTATTATTATTATTATTATTATTATTATTATTATTATTATTATTATTATTATTATTATTAAGTGTACGCGTCAGCGAGAACAGCCTGGGAGCTCAAATATTTTGGGTGTTTTCAATCATTCCACTCGTGCTTATTGGATATGAGATAGTTATAGCTAACTCGGCGCTTTGCGCCTCATTGCCTATATATCTACCATCTTGTTTCCAACGCGCGCTCATTGGATAATTAAATAATATATATTTTTTTTACTTTTAACTTATCAAACATCTTGCGTGACGACCAAGCACATAACTGCTCAGCGTGGGAGGCGCGGTGGCCTAATGCTTCGTGCGCTGGGCTTCGGATCGGGCGGCTCGGGTTCGAGCCCTGGCCGGGGCACTGCGTTGTGTTCTTTGCAAGACACTTTACTCTCATGGTGCCTCTCTCCACCCAGGTGTATAAAATGGTACCGGCGAATTTACTGCTGGGGGTAACCCTCCGATGGACTAGCATCCCATCCAGGGGGAAGCAGAAATACTCCTAGTCGCTTCATGATACGGAAACCGGGACAAGCGTCGGCCTGATGGACCATTAGGTTCATATGCAGACTTTACCCCTACTTTACCTTGAGCGATAATGCACAAACAAATTACAGCAAAGATTGCCAGTGGATGCATCCCACTTCTGAAGTAGTCCCAGTATAGCTTAGAGGACACCACGCCGATTGAGCGATCTTCTTGTGATATGTTTAGGCCCTTGTATTCCTTAGCAAGTGCCGCTGATGTACTTGAGCTGTCAGCAACTTCACTTTCCTCTTCGATCTCCCCACCAAAGCTCTCATATGCATCTGCCTTATTCTCCTCCAGAACTTTCTTATATAGCTTGTCAACAGTTGTATTTAGAAAGCCTTGTTCTTGTAGCTCAAGGAAACTACCTTTTCCTAACACACGACCTTTGTACAACACAATTACTTCATCGGCTTCTTTCATGTGCTGTTCTTGGTGGGAAGTCAACAACCGGGTTTTGCCGCCCAGAAGATCTTGAATACATTTATCAAAAATATGTTGACCAACTTTGAAGTCCACAGCACTCAGAGGGTCGTCAAACAAGTAAAGGTCTGCATCAGCATAGACTGCGCGGGCTAAGCTTACTCTAGCCCCCTGACCGCCACTTAAAACAACACCACGTTCTCCAACTATCGTTTGGTCACTGTCGGGAAACTGCTGGATGTCTTCCGTTAGAGCGCATGCTTCGATTATCTTGGTGTACTTGAGTTCATCATATTGTTGTCCAAATAAAATGTTTTCTTTTATTGTTCCAGAGAACACCCAAGCAATCTGAGGCAGGTAAACAAGAGTTCCTTGGCAGGTTATGGTTCCGCTTGTGTCGTAGATCTCACCAGCAATTGCTGATAAAAGAGTAGATTTTCCACTGCCCACTGGTCCGGTGATAACGGTTAAAGTTCCGAACGGTGTTGTGAACCCGATATCTTCCAGAATAAATTTATCTTCTCGCTTGCTTTGTCTGTGCGTCAAACCCGACACACATAAAGTCGTTGGCTTCTCCAGATCTTTTACTCCCTTTGGAATGGGAGCCCCTTCCATTGTCTCGCGATGTTCCGTTTGACTGTTATTTATTTTAGATGAGCTGCTCTCCGTGTTACTTGTATATTCTGGAGAATGACTACGAGAGGTCCCAGGTAGATCTTCTAAAAGAAGAAAGTCTTCTATTCTGCCAAGTGAAGCATACGCTTCATATATTGCTAGCAGGCCGTACCCTAAGTTAAAAACTGCACTCAATTTTGCTATATTGGTAAAACAGAGGAGCATGAAAACATTAGCGGGTGTGAGAGGCTGACCAGTTAGCACAAGGGTAAGTACTGACACAAGGGTCGCTATTGGTGTTGAAGTGTACTCCAAGCCGGCAACACCAGACAGAACGGCACTCTTCTTACGAATGATGCCAATTTCATCTCTGCAAACAAAATAGAGATTATTTTAAGAATGATTGTAGACAAATATGTGATTTATTCACCCATGGTATAGTCACAACTTTCATTGTGTACATGAGCGCTTTTTAAAACCTTCCGGATGTTTATATTAAGCTTCAGACAGCATTGGATGTCGAGGGATGACTCGATGTCACTAGATAATGCGTGACGAACCCGAAGCCCAACAAACAGCGGAGGAGTACGTCGTCGAATCTTACGTCAAGCCTGCTGTCCTCCAAAAGATCGATCCACAACAGTTTGGAACAATACCCAAATCCAGCATTACGCATGCGTTAATAAGTATGATGCATTACTGGGCGAAATCAACAGATGGTAATGGATCGACTACGAGGGTTATGCTCTTTGACTTTCGCAAAGCATTCGATCTGATCGACCATCATGTTCTGGCGCGAAAGCTTTCCTCGTATGACATCCCAAGACCACTTATGTGTTGGATTATAGACTTTCTTACGGATCGAAAGCAAAGGGTGAAGCTCAGCTGCGATTGTGTCGCGGAGTGGGAGGCCGTTTCTGCGGGGGTCCCACAGGGGACCAAACTGGGCCCATGGCTATTTCTTATAATGATAAACGATCTCTCTGTAGCTGACACAACTCTCTGGAAATATGTTGATGATACCACTCTCGCCGAGTCAGTATCCAAGAACGAAACCAGTTGCATGCAGTCATGCGTTGATGAACTAGTTCGGCAGTCTGAAGCTGATGGTTTTCAGCTAAACGAGTCTAAGTGTAAAGAGCTGAGAATATCCTTTTCTAGTTCACCTAGTACTGTAGACCCTATCACTATTAACGATAAGCAAATCGAAGTTGTTTCGTCCTCAAAGCTATAAGGAGTTTTAGTTTCAGACGATCTGAAGTGGAATGTACATGTTAATCATATTTGCAAAAAGACCGCAACACGCCTGTATTTCCTAAAGCAGCTAAAACGCGAAAAGGTCAATCCGAAGGATATGTTACTGTTCTATACAACATGCATTCGTCCCGTCTTAGAGTATGCGTGCCCAGTTTTTCATAATGCATTGCCGCAGTACCTATCTAATAACTTGGAAAGACTGCAAAAGCGCGCATTGCGGATAATATATCCTGACCTATCTTATGCTGAAGCTCTAGTAGCTGCAGGCATCACTTCACTGTATGAGAGAAGACAGGTGCTGAGCGAAACTTTATTCGATCAAATTATGGAAGACCCAAGCCATAAGCTACATGATCTAATGCCGCCACGTAACGAGTCCACTTACTGCACACGATCCCGGGGATACTTTGAGCTACCGATCTGTAAGACACATAGGTTTAGGAAAACTTTCATTATGAACCATAGTTTTAATTATAATTAGGTTGTAATATTTTATCTTGTATAATATAAATTTTATTGTAAAGTATTTCGTAATTCAGCCGCTTCGGCGGCTGCAAGGAATTTGCTAATAAATCTATCTATCTATCTATCTACAGTAGATTAGATCAGTAGATTAGATTGATCTCAGCCATGCGAACTGGATTTTTGGTTCAGCTCGAAGTCTACCCGGTTATTCGTCAGGGTATCAGTCGAAAAGGGGACAATAACGACTCGGTCTTTGTAGGCCGACAATAAAAGATTAAGCACAAAATTTCACAGTTGCCCTCAAAGCTTCGTTCCTCGGCCAACTTTTCATTTTTCGGACAATCAGTTCAGGCCTAAAGATTGCCCTCCATCCGCCTAAAGGGATTTATTTGCTAAATATATAACGTCAGTAAGATAAGCTACGATATATTTCATCCTACCTTCGTGTAGTTTTTATTTTTTTTCTGTAGTCGTCTTCCCACCCATGCGTTTTGATGGCGCGAATTCCAGAAACCACTTCGTTCATCAAGGAAATGCGCTTGTCAGATTCTTTAGCTGTGCGTTTGCGTAGCATAGCACCAGCATAAGATAGCCCGACGAAATAAGGTACAAGAAAACAGAAGAAAAGCACTCCCATAATAGCCTGCCAGCCAACAAAAACGACTAGCAACACCGTAACTGCCACGAGTACAAAAGGAGTGAGAAATGACAAGCAGGAAGACCTGATAGTGTATTCTTCCAGTCGTTGAACATCGTTTGATACCAGGTCAATGACTTTACCTGTTGTAAACATTGACAGCACGTGCTTGCTGAGGTCAAGCATCTAAAACAAACAAGATAACAAAAGTAGTGTACAGATATTAGTATGCAAGAATACAGGGGAATGCAAGGGGAATACAGGGGAATGCCGAAACGGGGCTTATCTTTCAACATACTATACTACTAACAAATACCAAGTTTAGCCTACTTTCATTACGAGGGCATGTACATGACTCTACTGTCACAATATTAGGCGTGATTCAGTTAAAGGGAACCTCCTCTCCTAGAACAATTTAGCGCTAAATTGTTTGAAATAATGCCCAAATTGCAAATTTTACAGGTCAAGGAGGAAATAACACTTAATAGTAACAATAAATGGAAAAGTTTATGCCTTTAAAATCTCCCCCGCGCCGCCATTTTGGATTTTTTGACGTATCATGATCATCATGGTTGCCGCTATTGTTTGGAAGCAGAGGATCGTTTGTGTGAAACAATAGGGCAACCATTACACGTCAAAATTGCGGCACGAGGGAAATTTTAAAGTCATAAACGTTTCCATTTATTGTTAGTATTACATGTTATTTCTCCCTTGTCTTGTTAAATTTGGAAACTAGGCATTATTTCAAACAATTTAACGTCAACTTGTCGCAAGAGTGGAGGTTCCCTTTCAGGCCTCTCTGACATGTATATAGTAAGTTATTATTATTACGCAGAGCTTGGGTTGGTACATCAGATATGTTCACCTCTTATTAATAATTCATAAAGAAAATACAAAACGAAATTAATGTTTGATGAGTGTCTTTATATCTGATAAAGACACGGCCGAACTTTACGTCCAATTTTCGAGGCCAAATAACCCCAAATCTAAAAATTAGTGCTTAGAATGAGTTGATCTATATCAGAAGATTTTGAAGCCGTTCAATAAATTCGCAGTTCGTGTTTTATCAAGTCTAAAACACTCGGCTGCTTCTCGTGTTTTAAAATTGATAAAAAAAACTGCTGCTCATTTATTAAACATTACTTAAAAGAGCTACATCGCGGGTAGGACTGGCAACAGGTAAAGATAAAGTCCGCTTTCAAGTTTAGTCGTCAACTCGGCCACCGCTTACCCGCTTCGGTTTCAGTAAAATGAGGCGATTTGGAGTGTTTCTACTCCCCCTAGATGGGATGCTACTCAATTGTAGGGTTATTACAATGTGTGTAATAAGCAGGTAACCATTTATACTTGGATGGAGAGAAGCACTGTGAGGTGAGAGATAAGCGTCTTTCTAAAAGCAAATCGCAATGACCCAGGTCGGGATTCCAACCTGTACCGTTTGATTCGGAGTCACACTGGTAAGAGAGTGTGCAATAACTAGCATGGACGGCGTCAAGTGGATTGAAAAAGGAGGCCGGGAGTGCTAATTAAGAAGACTGTCACTGGCGCCACTGAAAAGAAAACAATTTTAACTCTGTGCGTCGTTCGTTTTACATTTATTATAGGGTTTTCAGTGGTTCTCTCTAGCCGAACACAGTGGTTTGTTAGAGTGCGAGTGTTTTATTCAGGGCCAAAGGTGTTCGTGTCATGGCGACGCGCGAGTCTTTGTCCTCAAGCTGATTTATAAACGACCAAGTTAACGCAGTTGACATTGCCAACGCACCTTTATTTTAATGCGTCAGAGGTTAGCTTTCACAGAGATAAAATTAAAATGAATGATCTTACTAATGCCCTTTCGCGGCTAATCGCACGATTTGTTTCCTAGAAAATCGCACCTTCTAATCTCATAACTACATACAGCGGGACCATCTGCAAGTAGATTTGTGCTTACCTTGACGTAAACTAGACCTTTTACGGAGCTTCTAGACCTGATACTCAGCAGATCACATCTGTAGAAAAAGTGATGCATACTGACACCATTGATCATAGCATTAATTCCCATAGCTAATGCACAACCATACAGATAAGAATTTTTCTGTGGTTCAGGGGTTGATATTATCGTCGAAATCAAATATCCCAGAAACAGTGGTTGAAGAAGACTGCTTATTGAAATTAAAGCGCCGGTGAAGGTCAGGATTATCCCTTCCTTAACAGAGAGCATCTTTAGGACGCTTTTCCAAAGTTTCGGCCTTTTGCCGCCATTTAATTTGCATTTTCTGCTTTCCTTGTTCCATTTGGTTTGAAGCTGCTCAGTCAATGTACCGGTGGAGTTTTCTTCTGAAAGTGGTAAAAAATCATTTTCCTCTAAAGTTCGCTCATTGCCTGTCTTGAAGACATTGTTCATCCATTGAAAGAAAAGAAGAGACACAAAGCTGACGTTTTTCGTTTCACCCTCGGTGGAGATCCTCTTGTATCCATTCCTTGCCATGACCCTAGATATTGTTAAGCAATAAAAATACTGAATTTTAAAATCACGTTTATTTTGTCTAGATATTTTGAGGACAGTAACTTTTGACAAAGTTTACGTTGTCGAAGGAAGAAACAAAAATTATTTTTATACACAAGCGTACTCTCGCATGTTAAGTACTGGGCAAGGCCTTTTGTTAGCCTAAATTATAGCAAAGCATTGGTATGATGTCAGCAGTGGATGAAGGTTTGCAGACATTGACAGATCTTTACAAAGTAATATACTTCACGTGCTGAATGTGAATACTAATGCCATATAACGACAAGACAAACGCGAATTTGTAGACATGTGGAAACAAGGTTCGCTTAGCCACGCTTAATTTTAGAAGAATTTTCCTAACTCAAAGGCATGCAATAGTAAAAGTAAAGCTGAAGATGAAGGCCTCCTGAGAGGAAAAACAAATTCTTCACGTACAAAAATACAAACTTGAACATTTCCTTTAGGCCAATATGCGAAATTCCAGTGAATACCCAGACCACCTTTCGGTCTTGTCGCGTGCATTTTTAGTGCTTTCTTCTGACAACCTTTCTCGAAGTAGCTGTACGTCTTAAGTCAAAAGTGTACAAAGTGCATATTCTTGGATTTTACTCAACATCTCAGTGACTATTTTAGACGTATCAGTTTTCTTTAACTCAATAACTGAAATCAGCAGAAAATGAGTATACACTTGGCTTTCGAGGTAATTTTTTTTTAAGTTCAGAGAGATAGTTGAAAAAATTCTACGTCTTAAATTGATTCCTGTACGTTGACTTGCTCTGGCACATAAACGGCCAACTAAAATTAGGACGTTTACAATACTATATGATGAAAAAGGGCTCCTTCTATTAAGCGACATTTTGAGTTATGTGATCAGGCATGAAAAATGATTACATAGAAATGGTCACTTCTGAAGTATGGTACCTTACTAAGTAAGTATTTAATTTATCATTTTTGACACCCATTCTTGACTATTCGTCTCATTCTTTACCCAACTCTCGGGTATTTGAATGTACATGACTAATCAACATGAGTAATTACATAAAAGTGGTCACTTCTGATGTATGACTTAACACTCGCTCTTAGTCTTTATTTATCATTTTTTGGCGCCAAATCATGATTATTCGCTAAAGCCATATGCACCGAGAAAATACAAGTGACTCATGGGATATTCCATATTATTAAAAACTAGTAATGGTATAATTGCAATTCCTGAGATTTAATTGGTTAACAGGTAATGGTATATGAGCTCATATACCATTGACCATAAATATCGTAGTCGTTACGCCTCAACGAAAACAGCTGGGGAGTTCAAACATTGCAATTCTTTTGGGCGTTTTTAATAAAACAATTATTCCACTCGCGCTTGTTGGATATGAGATCGTTATAGCCAACTCGGCGCTACGCGCCTCGTTGGCTATCTACCATCTCATATCCAACGCGCGCTCGTGGAATAATTGTTAAGTATATATACCACTCGAAAACGTTGCATAACTAGCATCAGAAACCGATAAGGGTTGTTCAACTCCTTATGAGTTTCTGCAAGCATATATATATATAATTTCTCATATTCGCGAGGCATACGTCCTTGAAAATATTTGGCAACTGATTAAAATTGATTTCACTAATCGTTCGAGATAATTAAACACCCGGTTTAGGCTGCCTTAATTGGCTTGATCACTGGATTGAACAACACCTCGGACGATTTGCGCTTCTCGATTGACTTGTTCTTTTAAAGGCTTGCGATGTCAGACATGCTTTAAAAGCTGTGCACCGTTCGGAAAACACACAAATGGAATGATGTAGTTTCAAGGTACCCAATTTTGGGTTTGTTTTAAGTTTTGCAATTCCAAATTATTTGAGCATTTATAACTATCAAATATTAGGGACGTTGAAGCCCAAAACTTACTAATAGATAACAAAGTGATTTTCATAATTTGTTGTCTAAAAGCAATTTCTTTATTTATTAATATAGGTTGTCTGTGTGCCGACGTGACATTACTTTTAAAGCTGTGCACACGCAAATGGAATGATGTAGTTTCAAAGTGCCAAATTTTGGATTTGTGTAGAGTTTTGTATTTACGTGAGCATTATTTAACTATCAGATGGTCGCAGTTAAGTCGCTTGATCCAAACTCGCTTTAAGGAAACGCTGAAGCATAAAATTTATTCGTTAACATATATTTATAAAAATACTTGTCTCTTCTGTTTGTTTAGTTAGGACTCAATGGGTGGGAATACTAATTTAGTGATGCACGCACCCCTTTAACGAGAAACGTATCATCATTGGCTGTATCCTCGAAGAAAAATTTCTTGTTACAAATTGGAGCGCATTTCCTAAACCCTTTTTTCTTTTATTCGAACACAACTGGACCTGCTGAGAGTTTAGCGCGGGAGCTGAGAGTGAGCTTTCATACAGCGCGTCTCCAGCTCAGTGAGGCCTTGTGACAAACCAGTTTCTTGTTAAGGAATAAATTCCAATGATGTTTACATCCTTGATGACTAAACCATAACTCAAGCAGCTAAGATGTGATAAAAATAAATTTTCAATGGAAAAGATAGACAAGTATAAACCAGATTCGGAGACATCTGCCTACACTGCGGAAAGTTACAGCCTTTCCAGTCAGGTGACTTCGGCCCTCAGAAGCATGCGGCATTGCGGCACGGGTTCACTGACGGTGTGTTAGTGCCGCTCGCTACTCCATCTGTACGGGCCCAGATAATCCATCCAACACATAACTCGACAGATGACTCGAGATACATTCAACGTCTTTATTCTTCGAAACTCCTATTTCCAACCGATCCGAAGTAACATCAAAAACAACTGACTAAACAACGCGGGAAAAACAAAAAGTACATGCAGAAACATAACAACAAACAAAAGAACAGAATATTAATCAGAAATGTTCTAGCACCCGAGTGCTTTTTAAAGTCTCTTGGGAGGCCTAATTGGCCTGCCATAACGTGATCGGGCTTACATACATACATACATACATACATACATCATTTATTTGTTTACGCAGGTCGGATTTAAGGCAGCATTAAAACTTCGTTAAATTAAAACAAAAGAAATCGTAACTGTGACGGTGTTTCGATGATGTGTTCTGAATGAGTACAGATCGTCCTGGTTTGAGTTCTCAGTCAGTTTCTCCCTAGATTTAGTTTGACTCTAGTTTTGATTGAGAATACATCTCTCTACAGAGGCAGAGTTTCATCACATTTTCAAAAACCTGCCTGAATCGGTCAAAAACAGGCATAAATTATGGCTAAAGATGAGTTAGTGAAGCTTGATGCATTTAGCATATGATCAAATTGAATCGGCCGAGTTTAATTTTTTATCGATTAAAACCTAGTTCACACTTAAACTCAGGTTAGGTGAGCGGCGTAATAAGAGATAGTACAATCACAAGAAAAAAAAGCCTTTTTCCAATCTTGTGCCTGTGCATTTTCTTGTATATGTGATTAATCACAAGTGTGAACCAAGTTAGACCAAGTCTGGTAGAGGAATCCCATATCAAAGGGACGGGAATGCTTCTCAGAAAGTTTGAATTGTGTTGCTTTGCGCTTGTGTTGATCGCAAGTGTGAACATCCTTTCGCTTGTTCTAGATACCTTTTGTTCAAAGTTTTCTTTTACATACCGTTCACACGAAAGATTTCCAGAGATGTTTGTGCAACTCGTTTCTCCATCTCATTAAAATTCGTCAAGTTAAAACAAAAAGAAATCAAACCAAAAATTAAGTTCGGCAAAGCAGTTTTAGTTCGACAAGCTCTGCCGTGCTACACGACTCTGGCAAGGCAGCGATTCAAACGTCGCGCTTCTGCCGTGCCAAACAAAATTCATAAATTATATTAAATGTATTTTGACGGGGGAAGTTACGGCGCCATTTTTGCTTGATCACCGCGGACTAATTTTTACGTGACTTCAGTAAATCCTGGATTTGGCACGACGTCTGAATCAGAGTCGTGTTTGTGCCGTACTACTCTCTCTCTCTCTCTTAGTTCCTTGCCCCCAAGTGGGGGATAGGGCCGGACGTTAATGCTCGCCATCTGTCCCTATTCTTGGCCACAGCTGCTGCTGCGGCCCACGATTTTAGTCCCAGCTCAGCGCGTTCTTTCTCCACCGTTCTCCGCCATGTTTCCCTTGGCCGTCCTCTGCTTCTTTTTCCACTTGGTGCCCAGGATAATGCCACGTGTGGGTTGCGGTTTGGTGTCATACGTAGAACATGACCTATCCACTTCCATCGCCTACGTCGTACTTGTGAACTGATCTTTTCGATTCCCGCTTTTCTCCGAATTTCATCATTGGACACACGCATGGGCCAATGGACTTTCAAGATTCTCCTTAAGCATTTGTGAAGGAAGGTGTCAAGTCTTTTTTCATCCGCTTTTGTCATTCTCCAAGTCTCGCATCCATACAACAGGACAGCAATGATGTTTGACTTGAAGATCCTCAACTTAGTTTCTCGGCGGAATTCACCTGTTCTCCACACCTTTGAAAGTCGATGAAAAACACTTCTAGCTTTACCTAACCTACTCCGAATGTCCTGTTCGGCGGCACCCAAGTTGTTAACAATGGCCCCTAGATAGACAAAGCTGTCGGTGTCCTCTACATCAGTGCCATTTATCTTTATAGGATCTTGTCTCCTAGCATTGAGTCTAAGCACCTTCGTTTTGTTGATGTTTATCTTCAGACCCGTACCTTCACTATTTCTCCCTAGTCTTTCTAACTTCGTTTGTGCTTGCGTCCATGTGCTGGAAATGAGCGCAATGTCATCGGCATAGTCTAGGTCTTCAAGCTGTCTCATCATCTTCCATCGAATCCCTGTATTACCTTGCTCTGTAGACCTACACATAATCCAATCCACCACCAACAGGAAAAGAAATCCCGACATCACACAACCCTGCTTCACACCTGCTTTCACGTCAGACCAATTAGACTGGCCCGCCCCATCGATCACTGCGCACTTGGTGTTGCTGTAAAACAATTTGACCATTCTTATGAATTTTGATGGTATTCCATAAGACTGCATTATCCTCCACAGTGTTTCGCGGTGGACACTATCAAATGCTTTCTCGTAGTCTACAAAACAGGTATACAGACTTGCATTCCATTCCAACGATTGTTCGATGACATTCCGGAGCACAAAGATGTGTTCAGTAGTGCTTCGCCCACTTCTGAAACCTGCCTGTTCTTCTCTTAGCATTCCATCCACTGCATCGTGCAGTCTGGTGATAATTACTCTTCCCATAACTTTCGCTGGTACAGATAACAACGTTATTCCACGCCAGTTGCCACAGTCAGTAAGATCCCCCTTTTTGGGAAGCTTAACGATCAGACCACAATTCCAGTCCTCCGGGATTTCTTCTGACTCCCACACCGTGCGAAATAGGTCTTCTAGCACGCACGCAGTTGTCTCCATGTCAGCCTTCAGTAGCTCTGTTGTGATTGAATCCATTCCAGCTGCCTTGCCATTCTTCATGTTCTTCAGAGCCTGCTTTATTTCCTGTCGGGTGATACATTCGTCGCTGACATCTATTTCGTTTAGTTGCCTATCGTCGACAACTGCGGGGGCTACCGGCTCAGGCCTGTTCAGGACATTGTCGAAATGTTCTTGCCACCTCTGTTTGATCTCCTCTTCTGTTGTTAATAGCTTTCCATCCTGGTCTTTCACCATATTCATTCTTCGTGGTCTGTCGTGGCATAACGTCTTCGTTACCTCATACACCTCTTTTAGGTTGCCACTCCTTGCAGCCTCCTCGGCTTCCCTTGCAAGCGCATTTGCCCATTCCCTCTTGTCTGCTCTCAAACTTCTCTTTACTACCTTGTTCTTCTCATTGTATTCTATTCTTCTTCTTTCTCTTATCCTTTCTGATCTTGCTTCTTCCATCTTCTTCTTCAGTTTCCTTCTTTCGTCAATGTTGCTCCAACTTGTTGCACTTATCCAAGTCTTGCCCTTTCTTTGTCTATGACCAAGAACCGACTTTGCCGTATCGCTGTAGGCCTTCTTGATGTTCGCCCATTTCTCCTCGACACTTTCAGCACTCTGGGTGTCATCATTTCCTGTTTCATCTGGCTCAGTTTCAGCCAAGCAGCTAAATCTTGCCGTACTACAATCGAACCTAATTTTAAAAGTGTTGTATTTTCAACTTTCTTCTGAAGCACGATGTTACTCACCTTTCACTTGTGCGAATCGCTTTTCCTCACGCTTAATTTCCCCTGGCCAAATATCATTGGATCATGTACAGCAAGAAGTGAAAACTGCTAGTTTTCGATTGTTGTCTCACTTTGGAAGCGGTGTTCGCCATCACAACGATACAAATAGAGTTGCATGTGGTTCACGACGTCTTAAGGCGTTTTCAGAGAAGCCGTCATAAATTACAACTAGAGATAAGCTTTGTAGTTCCGCTTGATTCCTCTGGAACTGGGTAGTGATCCCTGACAAGCTTAACTCGAGAGGGTATGACGTGAAAGCTAAGAGCAGCAATGGGGAAGTGGTATATGGAGCGCTTTCCTTTATCCTTGGCTAACCTTCGCAACAACTAACAATTAGCAATTATTGGATGAGACTGAGTATGATATGAAGAAGGCTAAATTACAGAATACAGGGCCACTTATTTGCATGTCATTGAATAAGAATAGCATCTATTGTGTTATGCCTCGTTCTATAAAGAATTCCGACACATGTAAATGAGGTGGACCAAAGTGGCCCTGAATTCTGTAGTTGCTAAGAATTCTGCAGATCGAGGAGGTTGTTATCAGCCGAAGCTGAAGCCCGGGGGGGTACTCCCTATAATGACCTATACGGGGAGGCCCCGCCCGAAAGGGGTACCTTTTTCAGTCTTCAGGTATATAAAAGGGTAGGGATTTCACAAGTTTAGGTATATGAAAGGGTAGGAAAATCTTCGTTCGGGTTTTAAAAAGGGCCTTGAATTAAAACAGATCAAGCAGACGCAACTTATGAATGTTTCATTTTAATTTATTACGCGCTACGTGAAAAAAATGACAAGAAGACTTCCTGTTTTAACGATTTATTCATAAGGCGGGCCAGTGAGAGTGGTTACAAATTAAACTACAGTAGTTAGGTTCGAATTACATTCAGTCAGAATAAAGTTCATTCCAGGCATTTAGAAAAAGGAAAACAGTCTTCTTAAGAAGGTATATGAAAGGGGTGCCTTTTTCCAATAAAAGGTATACGAAAGGGGTGCCTTTTTTGAAAAAAATGGTATATAAAAGGGTAAGGGGTTGGACCTCGGGGACCCCCCCCCCCCCCCCCGGGAGCTGAAGGCTGACTCGGACAACACCCTCCGAGATCTGCATAATTCTTCTTAGTATATACCACACAAGTGAATAGTGCTTTCCGCGCGCGCTGTTTGGTTAACTCGGAGGTGATTAGCAAAGTACTATTCACCTCCGAGCAGCCGTAGAGAAACAAAATGGCTTCGCGTATCGCTTTGGGTACCGAAAGTGATGTTTTGGCCCGCTAGTTATTCAACTTGTGTGGTATATACTAAAACAATTATTCACCTCAGTGTCGGTGAAAGCGGTGGATATTTACCTCCACTTCGGTGAATAATTGTTAAATATCATACAAAAGCCGAATTCAATTATTGTTTTATTATTCATTCAAAATATTTCCAGAGCTCTAAAACCACAAAATGCATTTGAATGGTTCTCGGCACTTCGGCGTAGAATTTTCGCAAAACAGTGGCCAATTCCTCTGCTGTTGCTGGATTTTAGATGTTTCTCTCTTGTGGTCTAGCAAATGTCTAGAGGTTTATATATAGGTCTGCACAGTTTCCTGTTTATAAAGTTTGACACCTCTAGCTCAAAAATTTGCCACACGTTTCGCTAATGCGATGTATTTTGGCTAATTTCTATTTGCAAGATATGCTATAAGCTCTCAAACTGGTCACTCTGGAAGGACAAGGTGTGAAATATTCCGTGAAAATGTTGAAAATATTCCGTGAAAATGTTGATTAATACTGTTGCAAGATGTATTGATCCTATCACGGATGACATATTTATCTTTGTCCGGCCTCGCCAGAGACTGTTGTAGCTTTATTTTGAGAAAGCTTAAAGTTGGTTCTAGAATAAAAGTCTAACAGAAATGGAACTAATAAACTCGCACTCGATCCCGACAATGCAAGGTATAGTTTTGTTTGACATCCTAGCCCTCTAGCCTTCAGATCATTTTATGGGAATGTTTTTGTATTTAAGTTCGTCGACAAAATGAATGCAAGCCACTTTCACACCATTGCGTTTCTGATCGCCTCTAAAAATCACGCGAGAATATTCACGCAACGCGCGTTAACATCCGCGGATGAACTGGGTACCATGTCTAGAAATAACTTTAGAGAAATTACCTTTGGAATAAGGCCTATATGGGGGATTAACTCTCTCACTTCATACTCTTTTGTGACAAAATAGTACTGGCAAAGAGAAAAGATTCCGTGGCAGTCACGTTACACTTTTGTCACGTGCATCAAAGCAAGGTGGTATAAATTTAATTAATTGCATGTTCACAAAAAAATTAGAAGAATTCATCAATTCTAAAATCAAATCAGTCACTGGTAGCCGGGTAACATTTAGGATGAAAGGTTCTATTTTCTTGTAAAAATTATCTCTTATTGTTGCGTATTTGGAACAATAAAAGAGAAAAAAAAAGCTGTTGAAGTGATTGCAGAATACCTTGAGAGTATGGGCTAGTTTCAAAATAGGGTTAGTCGTAGACAGACTTGAAAATATAATCACAAAAAAATTCCGCATAAGTGACTGTTATTTTCATTGTCCAGTGTATCTGTGAGTTGGCTGGTAAAGAATCTGCAAAGCAATATTGAGAAAACTTACTTTAAACAAGAGACTTCATACTGTCTTGCTTTAAATAACGTCACGTTTATAAAGTAAAACGGTCGCGTTGTGAAACTTTTCACTTTCGGCATGAACACGGAACTGAAATAACTAACTTCATTTGAGCATAAACTGTATATCACGGACTTCTAAATGTTTCAGAACCCCAAAATAAACCTGCAGAAAGTGAAACACGTCTTTACAAATGCATTAAGTTGTTGGCGATCGGGAGCCATATGATGGTGATAATTGTAACGCTCTCTGGGAACTGTTTTGAAAAAGGTTGACCAAACGAAGCGTAAAAGGGTATCTTACCATGCCGAAAACGTAAAATGGGCGATAGAAGAAAACCACAGCACGCACTAAATACTCAATACAACAACATGAACTTGAGTATTTTTAACGTTTCCTTTTTATCATAAACCTGAGAAGCAAGCTAGTTTAGCCAAAATAAATTTTAGTATTATTGCATATTATTACTCACAAGACATGAAAAACAAAATACAAAAAATGCTACGTTGCTGATATTCAAAACTCCAATAAATGCCTACACCGCCACTCGGTCTAATCAAGTAGGCCTGACGCTTCTATCCGAATTCCTCCATCTTGCTAGTACCGCTACCCATAACACCTTTCGACATTGTCGTGTATTGTGCACTTTTACTCCTCTGTAGGACAATGTTTCTGAAACAGCTGTAACGACCCTGTAATCACTTTGGCTTGCCTACTCGAGACAACTCACGATGTGGTGAGTGTCACATCATGCCCAGAAAAAAAATAATAAAAAAAATAGGAAGGGAGTTTTTGGAAAAGAAACAAATCGGAACAAAGCAAACGTTTGAAAATAAGACACTCAAAGTTGCTATAGTTATAAATTTAAATTAATTATGGATCGTGTCTGGGTAAAGAGAAGAAAAGTACTTGTGTAGAAACGTTCCCGGTAACTAGAGATTGCATGACTTCCTTTACTGTTGAGCAATATGGGATATACATGCTGAGTCATATTACATTTTTAATACATGATATTGTGAGATATATGAGTACTTTCAAATTCAAAATATCACGAGAACTGATTCGATCGAGGACATGTCGACGTGGGACAGCTACATCGATAACCTTATCGCACAATCCAAGGACGCCTCTGGTCTGGCGCATACTGACAAGGCTTGCATCATTGCATTAGATGGCGGAACGAAGTGGACTTCAGACCAGCATCCCTGTGCTTTGAAGTTAACGTCACACGAAGCAGAAACCATCGCAAAATGCTTTAAAGAGAAAGATTTTACACCGTTCATGGTGGGCGGAGTTCATGCAGACGGATATTATTTCATATTCTTACGAGAGGTTGACAGCAAAACAGTATATGCAAAGAGACATTTTTCTGGAATAACATTACAAGCAAGTAAAACGGCAATTGTTATAGGTCACACAGCTGAGGGAATGCAGCAAGGAAATACCAACAAAGCTGTTTCAGTGATTGCAGAATACCTTGAGAGTTTGAACATGTAACATTTAAGACTTTGCATAATTTGGAAAATAAGGTATACAAACATTAGCTTCTGAAAGGATTGAAATTATAATCAAAGAAAATATCCGCAATATTGACCCCCAAGTTCCTGAATGTGTAAAACGACGGTTATTTTTATTCGCCAGTATGTCATGTTTTCGCATGGTAAAGAATCGTATTTTTTTTAAAGGTGAGACGAATCTGCTAAGTTATATTTGAGAAAATGAAAGTTATGTTTATAATTACAGATAATTAGCAGGTTTCACTGATCAAGGAACATCACGCAATATGTAATTAGTCACGACAGGGATAGGTGACAGGTAACGCAACAACCCAATACCTGGTATAAGCTCGAAGGAGTATTAAGTAACGTTCAACTTTTGCTTGAATATATATAGAACTAAAGTCATGGTTTTCCTCGTTTGCCATGCCCTTCTCACAATGAGCGGGCATCCTCGTTTTCAACAAGAGCACACTGTGCATTTTGCCTGAACTCTAAATTGATGCTGGAAATCATTTGTTTCATTTCACCTCAAATCTGGCTCCCGGAGTTTATTCTCTTTCATTTCAATGGCTTTGAGTTCATGCTCTGGTCTGTTTTAACTTGAAATGAGGTATAAATGCGTGTCAGGACAAAAAAGCATATTTTAAATTCAAGATCAAAGATCTCTTCGAGATTCGACTATTTCGCATGGAGTATGCGTTGGGGAAATGTTAGTATTGAAAGCGATTTGTGATGCACTAACCCATTGACTCACAGTCCAGAAGGCTTTAATTAGCGCTCACCCACCCCCCCCCCCCCCCCCAAAAAAAAAAAATTCCTGGCTCTTTTACGGCTTTTAACACAAACGTGCGAGTGGGAAAAAATATACCATATGCGTACTAAATTCAGACAAACAATTCTTTTCTGAAGTAAACGTTTATTACAACTAGACACGCTGAAATACCAATTCATGGTTTGAAATGTTAATTATCAACCTTGATGAATTGATCCCAAACCAAACTTGAAGACGGTGAAAAAAATTTCTTCACCTCCGCGCGTCATTTTAACAACTCGCAAAAACACGAACTCTTTCTACAAAATATAACACTAGTTCGAAACACTCTGGTGAAAGGTAGGCTTTCATTCTGTACAACTGTCACTGACATTTATTTAACCACCACCAGCGGTAGCTGGGGATAATAATTTGCGAATCATGGTGCCGTGAGATAGCGGACAACTACTGAATTCCTTCCACAAAATTAACACTCACATTGCTTTTTAGGAAAGGTAGGTTTTCATTCTGTATAACTGTCACTGACATTTATTTAACCACCAGTGGTATTATCTTGGTACAGAAAAGCGCTAATTGGAGATAAGCCGTGAGATTGCCGTGAGATAGCGGAAAACTACTGAATTCCTTCCACAAAATTAACACTCAGGTTGCCGTTTTTATGCTATCCATCACTATAACTAATAACAAAAAAATACTTGTTTGCATTTTCCGAAGTACTGTAGTAAATCTTTGCATGTAAAAGGTCGTAAACTGAACACAAGTATTAAACAAACAACAATGCGATGGTACAGTAAGTCGGCCGCACGCTGCATATCAGATGTCACCATGCGCTTTTCAAATCAATACGCTTCAGAAGCCTAAAATTCCAAACGTTAACTGGGCAAATGAAAGAAACTTGAAGGAAGTTTTGTTTTAGATTAATTCTCATTTCAAGATGTAGCTACTAATGTATCAAAGCTTCAAAATTCTGCATATTTCTGAAACCGTGAGATCCTGCATTATTCACGCTAAAGCGTAAGTTTAATTTTAGCCCGACGGCTTTTTGCAGTCAATTTTTCACTAAGTGGCTTTACCGATCCTTCTAAAAATTCCAGTTAAGTTCGAAGCAATATTGTACATTACGATTTTCCTGTCTGAAGTCTTGAGAAGCTGCTGTCGTGATCAAGTCCGTGAATTGAAAACAAAAGATTGCGTGACGAGCTAAAAATACTTCTTTCAATGAAGATGACAAACAATAGACTTGTAACAATAGAAAATAGCATTGGCCAATATCCTCTGAAAATGAAGATTCGCAGCAGCTTTTAGGCATGTAAAACTAAGCAATTCAATCGATGAATAGCACAGATCTTTAAAAAATACCTACCTGTAGTTTGCAAAAGGCTAGACAGGCTAAATGACGAGCGACGCGTAAAAATAACATTTCGGGATCGAAAACTGCGGACGCATTCCTATCCAGTGACGTTTTTATCGCCCACAGCGAAAAGTATTCCCTTGACAAATTAAAACAGTCCCTTGAGAGTATACAATAAACGGCACGCAATGCATGCAGAAGCGATGACGTTTCGCAAGGGGTCTTAAAGAATTTTCAGGAAATTTGACAGAAAATTTCAAGAAAGTTAATAAAAATAGCTGACAACATCTGTGTTGAATGATTGTTCGACAAAGTTGCGTTATGTTGCAGGGAGATATCTGATACTGACGACATATCATACAAGGTCAAACGCTGTCTTGAAATTGTTGAAATTAAAGATTTCTGTTTACTAAATCTTATAAAACATATCAAATATAATTAGTCTCTTTCACTTATACTTAGTCCTTTCTAACTGCCGGGGAGTATTTTGCTTTAAGTTCTACGCAGTGCTTTCTTGTTGAGTTAAACTTGATTTTTTTCTACTGACGTTTATTCCTGAACAACTTCTGTGTTGAATGACTGTTTGACAAAAGCTGTGTTATCTTGTAGCGCGACATCCGATACTGACGACATACGATACAAGGTCAAACGCTGTCTTGAAAATGTTTAGCCCTTTTCTTTTAAAAAATGTAAAGATTTCTGTTTACTAAATCTAATAAAACACATCAAATATAATTTGTGTCTTTCGTTTATACATAGAATCGGTCCTTTCTAACTGCCCGGGAGTATTTTGCTTTGAGTTCTACGCCGTGATTTCTTGTTGAGTTTTACTTGAATTCTTTTCTACTGACGTTTATCCCTGAAGTTAGTTCCAAATTCTATTCGGTTCTAGAAAGATCGGTCGATTGCAACAGACAACAGATCCCGTCCACTCGCACGACGACAAGAACAAGAACACAAACCATGCACCTAGTTCCCAATGCTCTTCGGTTCAATTCAGGGAGTAATCGCGCTCACACCGTAACACCAAAAATTCCATAAATTCCATCGCTTTTCCGCTTTACAGCATTAACCGATGACGTCATTCTATGACGTCATCGCTTAAAAATGTGGGTCAGAGAGTGCCACCAATGATCCCAATTCTTACCATTTTCCTTGGTAACCAAGCAAAATAGTCGAAAAAAATCAGCTTCGCGATTGCATGACAACCGACCCATCCTGGTTATGCCCGGATCCAGGCTAACCGAGCCGAGATTTTTCCATGTTATCGACTCACCGGGCCAGCGCTTTCTCGCGATTCATTTTCGAACAAAATTATCTACCAGTTACTTCATATAATGACAAAAGCACCTCGTATAACATATCTCATATAACGACAAACGCACCACATATAATGTTAAAACTGACGGCATATGTCAAAACTAACAATAAAGTGGAAAAATTGGAAAATATTATCTAGATCTGAGTCTTTCAGTTAATAGAAAGCAACTATTCAAACTGACGACGATCCTTTTGAAACTCGTTGAAACACTTTCTCGAAAGTTGAGGTTGTTTTAAGACTTATGGACCGTTTTGTATTAGAGCGTTTACATGAATACTAATAAGATCAATTCATGTATTACCGTGACCAATAACAGTGACAACAAATGGCCTCTCATAACCATTCATTGCCACTCATGTTTGCATGAATTTGAATGCCCCGGTTCAGTGTCGATTCAGTGTATGCCAAAAACTGCAGGAATCTCAAAATAAATCAATTCGGTTTCGTTTATTCTAGAAGGTGGCAGTCAATCCAGCCGCAAAATTCATGACAGAGCACAACACATTTTGATTTTGTAAAAGTCATGTCAACTTAATAGTTTTAACCTCTCGTGACGCATTCCTTTGTTTAACCCCTACGGTTGAGTTTAATTTGGCCATTGTAGTGTTTTATATATCCTACGGAACAATAAAATATGCGCATAGGCGAAGCGACTATCAGTCGTACTAAATACGGGCGGTATACGAAATACATGGAATCATGCCCGGGGGGTGGGGGCGGGGGGGTACTCCTTGGAATTTTTGGTGGGGGTGTACCGCCCGCGTCCCCAAATTCATACCCAATTTCAGACCAAAAAATGCCATTTTCCACACCCGTTTTCAGACATCCATACCCGTTTTCAGACCTGACCTTGCATAGCATATGCATCAGTGCTGAAAGGAAGTCAACGTAACAAAGATGAATAGGTAAAATTTAGCTGGAATGATATATTTTATCTATTTCTCTTTCTCTCTCACCCCCCGGGGGGGGGGGGGGTACTCCCACAAATTTCGGATAGGGGTGCGCCGCGAAGGTTCTTAATCCCTGACCCTATTTAAGGATAAAGAAAACGAAAATTGATACCCTGTTTAAGGCCCATACCCGAAAAATGACACCCTATTCAAGGAGAGGAGAAGCGTTGGGTGACGATCCAAATAACGGCTAACCGTACACGGCAAAACACAAATATTTACAAAATCGCTTTGCTACTAGTTGAACGGATAGTTTATAGTTTAAACAGACGATTGTTACGTTTAGTTGGGCATTTATTTTAGCTGATAGAATTTAGGTACCCTATCTAAGGATAACACCGGGAACACAATGCCAAAAGTAGCAAAAATGATACCCTATTTAAGGACCGCGAACCTCAAAAACCATACCCTATCCCGCGGCACATACCTATATAGCCCATATATGGGAGTACCCCCCCCCCCACCCCCCGGGCTCTCACCACTCACTCGCCCCGGTTGCTGGGAAGAAAAATAAGTTTATGAGCTTTCGTGAACGTTCCCCCGACAACCATACCCAATTTCAGACCAAAATATTCAAAATCTATACCCGTTTTCAGACCATAACGGCTCAAAAGCCATACCCCTTGGGGCGGCACATATCTATATACCTGATATAGGGGAGTACCCACCCCCCCCGCCGGGAATCATGGCATAAAAACGTGTGAACACTTACCTCTTATGGTTATACAACTTGAAATCCGCGGCCAACGTATTGTGTCAGCAGTGTTTTGCCGTCTTTGCAAGAAAAAAACGACTTTTTCTTTTTGGCGGGAACTAATTTGTCTGCCAGTAATTTAAGATAAGCGACATTCAAAACTATAGCTTGCTTGCGAACAACGTTTAGCTAGAGTACTATTTTAATTCGCGAGCCAAAATATTTACATACTTAACGTACCACGAATAATAATTGGGGCGAATTTTGAATTTTTTGCCTACGATTGTAATTATCGCATGCGACACGCTGGGAGTACATACATGCACATATTATGTGATTGTTTCAATATAGAGAACTGCATTTCTTATGTGAATGTCACAAAAGGCCGCTTTCTAATAAAACGGGTACTACTAAAGTTAATTGCAAAACTGGCTGGTTTAGACGGTATGACATTCCATTCCGAATTTTTAGATTTTCGCAGCACGCAACTTCTCAATCTGGTTTGAGAGAAAAAAGCCTTTTTAGTGTGACTCTTCAGGGACCGCGGAGACCATTTCAAAGTGGTAGGGCTAGCCGAGTATACTAGCACTTCGTGAAGCGCATACGAAAGAGTGGACGTGTTTCGTTACTTTCAAGTGGTAAATTTAATACATTACCCATTTCATCTGGAGCCTTAAAAAATCAACGCAAGCAAAAAAGTGGTAGGGCTATAGCCCTACCAGCCCCTCCCCCTCCGCGGTCCCTGCTCTTACTGAGGCACAAGCTTTGTAAAAAAATAATACAGTTTTGGCTCAGTTCCATCGATCATGAACATAACGGAAACTAAGTCAAGGATCCTGAATGGAGCGCGAGTGTGGTGGGGGGGGGGGACTCTTATATGAAACGGGCGGGGATGCTCGTCGGAAATTTTGAAAAGAACCCCTAAAGGAGACTAATCTGGGCGTGACTTAAGCTTTTTTGAGATACATAGAGTTCGTATTTCTATATTTCTTCGCATGCAACCCTAAACGAGACCGTGCCGAGCGGCTAAAAATATTTTGCCTGGAATACCTAAGTGAGACCACAATCGGAAATTTGTGCCCCCTCCTCCGCGGGGTATGGAGACGGACATCGGAATTCAAATACTGTCGAAGCTTCCATTAGCGGACATCCTCGGCAAGCAGAAAAAAGTGTCCATGACTGGAGCTGTCCACTCACGGAATGATCCTTGCTAGTGGCAACTACATAAGGTATAGGTGGCTCATTACAGGAGCTTGCACCGCTCGCATTAAACGTCGTTAATGCAGAACAATTATGATTATTTTTGCATTAAATGAAAACTCAGAAAAAAATCCGAGCTACAAACACGTGATAAAAGATTTGTACAGTAATTGGTGGTAATTAGATTTTTCTTTGCGATGTTTAGAGGTTGACACATTATGCCGGCATAATTTCGAGCATAATACTATAGATGGAGCATCGAGCATTATGCCGGCATAATAGTGCCGTTTTGCGACATAACCGTTATTTCCTTTTTTAGAGCTACCATTTTACATTTATTAAGTTAAAACTACAAAATTTCGAGCGATTTTAATGTTTTATCGAGCACTGTAGGTTTGTTCCCAGTGCATCCTCAAGTGAGTTTTGCTCTTTAGACTTGGTTACTCTCATTATGCCAGGCTCCTAAGGCCATTCTGGTTTGTATTTTCGGGCTTCATGGGGTCCGGGAAAAAATTTTACGGAATAATTACGAGCATAATAGCAACAATCGAGCATAATTTGGAGCATAATAGTTTGTTTTGAGGGCAGTGCCAAAAAGCATAATGCTCGATTTCAGGAGTATAAATGTGTCAACCCCTACCGCTTGTGGGAACTTGAAAACAAAAGTCGTTCTTCTCGGAAGTGATCGTACGCCGAAGGAATAAGAGGCCTGGTTACCAAGCAATTCAGGAAAGATGGCGGCCACAGAGCATTCAGACGGTAAGGTAGCCAATAGCTTGTTTGACTGTTCTTTTACACGTTGAGTTGATTTAAATGTTATATAAGTGTTACAAATAACGCAATGGATAGCTCAGCCTCACTTGACTGGTATAATTTCCCTCTCTATTGTAATTTTTACCGATTTTTACTTGCTGGCGAAAAATCAATCGGCGAGAGTTGTTTTAATTCTTGACACATAATTGCTTTCAAATTTCAGTGTCTGGAACATCCTTTATTACCATTTGATAAGCTCAAAATCTCGAATCAATCCCATGAACCAGCGGATAATCACAAAAAGTCTTTTAGTAGCATCATTAATGATATTTGCTTATACATGTAAATATTTTAAATGACAAATTTGATAAGTATAAATTGGACTGAGTGGAGTACAGAGGGGGGCGTTGGGACCTAGAAGAAACCGCAAAACTGCACCAAAAATCATCCAAAACCGTAAAACCGCAATAGATTTCGATCAAAACCGAAAAACGCACCCAAAATCCCAAACTTTAACCCATTACATTTGACGATTTCTGGAGAAAAGGGGTTTAAGACATTTGTTTTCTTTTCTGATCAGTAATGAGCTAAATTATGCTATTTTAAACTTGCGTTTTGCACATAAAACCATCAAGAGGTTTATTTTAACGCCTGATTGCAATTAACACTGTGTCTTGGGACGTGGTTGGAGCGCATAATTGAGGTCATATTGCAACAGAGAAACCAGAAACCAAATGGGAAAACCGAAAACCACAAGGATTACCAAATCCGAAAAACCGCTAGTATATTTGCCGGAAACCGAAAACCAAATGCTAATAAAAGGAAAACCCGCAAACCGCAAAAGACGCCAAAACTGAAAAACCGCAGTTTTTTGGTGGGAAAACCGAAAAACCAATCTAAAAAATAGCCAAAACCGAAAATCCCAACGCCCCCCTCAGTACAATTCAGGGAGTAATCGTGCAAGTACTTTCAAAATCTATTTCAATTACGAGCACGATTACTCCCTGAATTGTACAACATAAGGTCCAATTACTAATTAATTTTATCGATAACAAATTTCGAGGTTAGGAAGTCTTGAAAACGTCTTTTGTGTGAAAAAGTCAAAGGTGTATTCAATCAGTTTTACAAACAGAAGGAAAACAGGAAGAAAGAACCCATCCAAGTGCAGTGATTGATGTGCAAATGACATAGGTGCCCAATTACAGGTATCCTATTTGAACAAATTCAAATTGGATACATGTAAATTAGACACCCGTATGTTCAAGCACCAATTACGTGACAAATAGGCACATGGGAACCAATCAAAATTGAGAATTTTGTTAAAGGTATACAATTAACTGGAAAATAGCAAGCACAGGGGTCATTAATAAAACTAACAGCCCTGGAGGTCTATCATTACAAGCCGGCAATGGGCTATTGGTATATTTGTTTTTTACCAATTAATTCCAATTTTTTATAAGCAAATAGTCAATGATATGCTGCCAAGTTGACTATTACTCATAGAAAATTAGGGCAAGGAATCTAATTGTTTTAGAAGAAACTCTTAAGAATTGCAGTCCAATAGCTGCAATTTAATTTGCCCTTGTTTTCAATGAGTGATAGTCAACTCAGCTGCGCCTCAAAGACTATTCACTCATAGAAAACTCAGGCTCTTAGGCTGATTGTTAAATAGAAAACAAGTGGAGAACCTGTCACATTTTCAGACTTCCAACAGAACCATTGAGTCTAGTGCCTGTTTATAATGAAAAAAAAGCATTTTCTGTGTTTCTATTAAACAAGTAGACTATGAGCCAGAGTTTTCTATGAACGAAAAGTCATCGAGGCGCAGCCAAGTTGACTATCGCTCATGGAAAAGAAGGGTGAGTAGTCTACTTGTTTAATAGAAACACAGAAAATGCTTTTTTTTTCATTAGTAGTAGAACTGTTAAAGGATTGCAGTTCAAAGCTAGCAATTTTATGTACTTTTCAGTTAAAATTAAAGATTATTATTGTCTCTTTAAAGACCAACACCTGCACAACTGTGTTCTATCAGCAAATAGAAAACAATGAAAAAACCAATCAGATTTATGGATTTCCAAAAGAACACAGTTGAGTTTCTGCTGAGTCATAAACTTAAAGTGGAAGTTTGGGAGAATGAGAAATGTTGTAGAAATATTTAACCATGAGACACAGTTTTCTCTGAGTGAGTTAAGTCCCCAGTAAAGGATTGATGTAAAAAAAGAAAACTAAAAAATGGAAAATCATTTAAATCATTTTTTTTATTATACATGTACCGCTCTCTCTGTTAATCCCCTTCTAATAAAAATCTTTCTAAAAGAATTAGGTAAAGCAATTTCTGTTATAATTAAGTTATATTTCGAAGTGTATTGAGTTATCATCTAAATTCATTTCTCTTTTGCAGTTACTGGTAACTATGACGAAGCTATTATGGCCCAAGTCGACAACATTCAAAAAGAGGTATTTCTGTCTTGAATTTAATGGGCTTGTAAAAGAGTAAATCTTTTATTCCCAACTTGCTTATAGCTGGGAGCAGGGGTGGCGCAGTGGTGAGAGCGATTCCGGCCCGTGGGTTGAGTTTGTTGTTGGTTCTCGTCCTTGCTCCGAGGGTTTTTCTCCGGGTTCTCCGGTTTTCCTCCCTCCATAAAAACTAACACTTCCAAATTCCAATTCGATCCGGAATACACAGTGTCCCCAATTAGCACACCAGTGCTAAATACACTTGACACTTAAATAAAGTGATTTATTTATTTATTTATTTATTTATTTATTTATTTATTTATTTATTTATTTATTTATTTATTTATTTATTTATTTATTTATTTATTTATTTATTTATTTATTTATTTATTTAGCTCTCAGCACTTGACTCCAGTTTTTATGGCATGAAGCAGCTAGGAGTATTGCTTCTCCCCCCGGACAGGATGCTAGTCCATCACACATTACTCCCCAGCATTCTGTCAGGTTGCCCCAACAATACACCAGTCTGCTATACTTACGAACCTGGACCGCTTGATCCGGAGTCCAGTGCACCAACCATTGGGCCACCATACTTCCCAAATGAGCTAGGACATACCATTTTAGGAATAAGTTTTGTAATTTCTGTCCAACAATATCTTTCTGCACTCAGCAGGGGTTTTATTAAAAGCCAGTTACTGGCCTGTAGGGCCTCTTACTGCTGTTTGTACCATCCTAATTTAGTTTGTTTAAAAAAACCTGTTTTGTTGTTAAAAAATAATCATCAATAGCACGCTTTGTGACACCCAGAATGCTGGAAATCGCCTTTCCGACCTTGTAGATTTCAATTTTTCTAGGGGAGAGCATACCTCCAGACCCCCCCCCCCAAGGCCGCCTATTCCTCCCTCGGCAGCCGCTTATATAACAAATGTTATTGAAACCACTGACTCTGGTGTAATAAACAAGGTAAAGTACCAGGGTACGGTCTCTTTGAAATCAGGTAGCTTCTCGCCACTGGTACTCACGACTTTTTTTTAGCATGACATGACTGAGAGTATTTCTACTTCCCTTGAACAGTAATGCTATCTAGTCCAATTTTCAGGTACAGTACCGGGGTACAGTCTCTTTGAAATCAGGTAGCTTCTCCCTGCTGGTACTCACTACTATTTTTGTAGCATGACATGACTGAGAGTATTTCTACTTCCCTTAAACAGTAATGTTAACTAGTCCAATTTTCAGGCTCCATTTTTCTACACAATTTTGTGGCACTCAATTTTACTCCTGACCTTAGTAGTGAGAGGAACTGTGTTAGGGATCTGTCTTACAAAAGAGTGCAAAGTGCAGTCTAACTTCATTTTTGTTCACCTTTAGGCCTCCCTTAGGTAAGGCTTGTGGATACTTATAGTTTAAAATTATTCTGTTGTGATCCTAGATAGCAGAAAATCAAGCACTTGTAAGTGAGAAACTGGACATAAGCTGTTTACAAAAGGAATATGCTGTGGATGATTTTGTATACCAGACCAAAATTAAGGTACATAACTGTGAAGTAAAGCCTTGTTTGGTGGCCCACCCTACTGGAGCCTATCATTGTTGTCTTAGTATTAAGCAGCTGCCGGCTAGAAGTATTGCTTTTTCTGGAGGAAAGGTGTAGTCTTTGAAAATTTGGGTCTGTGGCAAACTTCCTGGAACTCTTTCCTTGTTTTAAAGCAAACTATACATGATTTTCTCTACTCTATTTCACACCTGACCCCAAAATAGATACCCTACATGAATTTTGTACCAGACCTTACCTAGGAACTGCTTTGGTAAATGCACAAACATTTGAGAAGGACTTCTAAACCCGGACCTTATAAAATAGGCTCTTGTCAAGAGATAAATAAAAAGGATCATAAATTTATTTTCTTCCAAATAATTTTACAGAGTACACAGCTAAACCGTATAATTTTCAGACCACAACAGCTAAACAAAAACATATCCCATGGTACCACACATACCGCTACCTACATAGCTTGTATAAGCAGGGCATCTGATAGGGTGCAGAAAAAAATAACAAATTATGTGGAAATTTTCAGGAACATTATGCAGAAGAAACACCCTGGGAGCAGAGCCTCTTTTAACTTCCCTGTGGCTGAGAATTGGGAAGAAAAAGAGGCTCTGCATAAATCGCGTCAATTCTTTGAAGTCGCCGCAGCCCCAAAGTTTGGGCTGGTCAGTCCAGATAAAACCGGTTTTTCCAGTGCGAGCATTATTTTTTAGGAAAAACCGACGGTCAAAACTGAGCCCACAGCACGAAGACTGAAGCAACCTTTGCATAATCTCATACTTGGTCATTTTAAATAGGTCATGAACTACTTTCCTACACAGGGAAAGACCAGTGACACAATCTTGAGATACAATTGGGGGAGAAAAAAGTCACAACTAATGTTCAAATCCTCAACTAAATAAACTCGGCTGTCAACGGTACTGAATAGCGCGCGCTGTGTTTGACGCATGCAAGCTAGTGAATGTACGCGTCAGATTTACAGAGTTTTTTTACACATCTTTTTGCTCACAGACATTTGGTTATTGACAAACCCCTGTACTAACAGGATTGAAAACAAACTATTTCTGTTGCTAGTTTACTCTATGAACGTTTTGATAGAAGCTTATAAATCCTCTACATTTTTTGGATCCAGGCAAAGCGTCACGCAAGTCTCACGTAAGCTTTGCGCATGCTGAACAAAGATTTGACACGATTTGTGCAGAGCTCTTTCTTGTCCAGTTTAGTTTATTAGCGAAAAAGAAAGGGCTCTGCTCGCAGGGTGCGGAAGAAAGTGTTGATTATGCAGAAAACACGTTGGATTATGCAGAAAATTTTCGGCTCACTTCACTTGCCAAAACTCACATCTTTTCATGCAGCCGAAATCGAGCTGCTCCCAAAGCCAAGAGTCTGCTCGCAGGATAATTTTAAGCAAAAAAAATTATATTGGTATTTGGGCTTTTCCAGTTATTTTCATTTGTATTTGGTATGTTATGAAATTATCTGATCAATTATGTGATGTTCAATAACACAACCGTCATTTTGTTGGCTGAAGTTGATTTTCTTCTTATAAATAAACAATACAATTCAAGGTGCTACGTGATCTACTACAACATTACACGTTGAACAAAATAACAATCCATTATCTACATAGAAAACTCCAGGATACTGGTTCACTCAATCCTTTGCTGATATTAGACTTTCAACAAAGTCCTTCGTCTTCATTATGGCATGTCGCTCACAGACCACTTTGCGGCCTCAAGCTCGCTTCACTTAATTCGTCGCTCATCTAGCCCGTGAGGCCAACTTGTGGCAAGCATACAGCGAAGTGGGGATCCTTCTTCTTGGTCTCTTTGATGACAAATTTATCCATATACTATAGGTAACCACAGGAGAATTTTCGATAGACCGAACGAGCGAAGGAAGACAACTGGTGTCCAGGCCCATCACGAAAAGACGCGTGGGACACCTGGAGGTTAAAAATTGCTCACAATTGAAGTGCTGTGTTTTTGTCGCTATTTTAGGAGAAAAACTGTGTCAAAATAATCAACTTCTTCGAAATTTATGTTTGTGAGGATGGTAAACAGCTGCTTAATCATTAATATGAAACAAATTTCTCTGTTTTATGCGGAAAATGTTCTCAAGATGCGAAAGTCAGCGAATTATGCGGATCCACACCACCGCATCCTGTCAGATGCCCTGTATAAGGGAGTACCTCCTGGCCCCTACCTCCTGGCCCCCCTCCTCTGGGTACTATTCACCCCCAAGACAGGATGCCCTTAGCTTGGACAAACAATCTACCAGTAGCATTCCATACTTTGCAGAAATGCTCTGTGGGAGCAAAGAAAGTAGCGTCTTGCAAAAGAATACATACAGCACAACAATCCCACCCAAACGCAAACCCAAACCTCTCTATCTCTGCTGGGGGTAATTATATATGCAGTTTTGGGGGAAGGGGAACAAGTTGATTTGTAGTGAGGATAATTATAAAGAAACTGCAAGGAATTAGGAATCTGAAATAAAATATCAGGACAGGGCATGTAATTTTAAAGGAATCAGGGCAATCCTCATTATTTCTCAGGAGCTTTTCGTCACTTTTATTAAATTATTATTATTATTATTATTATTATTATTATTATTATTATTTATTATCACTACCTGTTACTGTTCAAACAGTGCTTCTATGTAGGACTATGTACTGAAACACTCTATAGACTTTGTAAGTAATGCATTCATCTACTCCACATGTCCTGCCCCTGAATAGCTTTCCTATAGCTTTACCTATAGTGGCGCAATCTTATGGATAGTCTTCCTTCCAATGTAAGACAAGCAGAGTCCCTTGGGCAATTTAAAGGTTTACTAAAACAAGTACTTTAATTAAGGCATTGAAAGCAGCTTTTTCCTTATAACAGCTTATCATAAGAACTTAAGTATTTTGTGTAAGGATTATTGTAGTATTTTTAAAAGCTGATGATTTAACCATATGAAAATAAAGATTATCCACCCATCCTGACATGTTAAAGAATCCACGAATGGCCGGCTACCAATGCACAGCTACGTAGCTCAGTTTCTCAGTTGGTAAAACAAAGCAGTCATCAACATTTTTGTGAAGGTCATGGGTTCAAAACCCACTGTAGCTTTAATAATTATGGTTTTCAGGTTAAAGAAACAAGTACTTAATAAGTTGTTTACACACTGCAAAGACAATTCCATATTATGCATCTTTTATATGTATTCATTATGTCTGTATTGTTCTGTTGTAGGATCTAGGCTTAAATTACTCACATGTTAGGAAGACTAGGGGTGATGGTAATTGCTTCTACAGAGCCTTTGGATTTGCATACCTTGAGGAACTGATTGGCAATCAATTAGAATATGACAGGTGATTGTGCAGACATTTAAATTAATACAGCTTAAGAAGATAAAATAATAAATTTTATATTTTGAAAAACAAGACAAATGTTCTATACAATGCTTACATTGGTGCATTCTTCATTACTTCTTTGAAAACAGATTTAAATCTCTTGCATCACAAAGTAAAGATGAACTGGTGTCTCTTGGATTCCCGTCTTTTACAATAGAGGACTTTCATCAAGTTGTAAGTTCCATACTAGGCTCAATTATCAGCTGCTGTTTGGGAAACAAGTCCGCACTAGGAACAAAGACCAACTTGAAAGAGTGGCGGAAATTGAGCCTAGCTCCATACTTTTTGCTTTTTGTTTGAAATTGTTGTGCATCGTATTATAATGGGAGGTGTGTTGGTCTAATGGTTAGCACATGGAACTCCACTCCACGCATCCCTGGCTCCAGCACTGACCTGGGTTATTACATCATGTCCTTAAGCAACATGCTTTACTCTCGCATTATAAACGGGTCATGGCAATCTGTTAGGGAACCCTAACAATATGCTGGAGACTAACATATGATGGACTAGCATCCCATCCAGGGGGGGACGGGGGGTAGCACTACATCTAGTCACTTCATGCTACAGAAACAAGGTTGAACTCTAGTAGTGTTGGCCAATGGTCAAAGTGTAGCTTTCTTTTAGCTTTAGATACAGTTAAATTTTGTGTTCTAAGCAAGCACCCATTTCATCAAAACAAGGTGTGACTCCCCCGGTGAGAAATAGGCAGTTAAAAAGAACAAAATTTGAGTGCTGACAGGTCTGTTTTTAGTAGGAAGACAAATTCCTTTCATAATTCCCAACACATGAAAACAAGTAGATCCTTTCGCCATTCAGTGATAGTTTCGCATCTGATCAAAATGTGCTATGAACAAATATGCATCATTGATAATTTTTTTATTCTTAACTACCAACTCCAGAGAGACACCAGCTGAGATAAAGTGTTAGAACAAAGAAATGATTTTCTTGAATTTGAGTATTAGACAAATAACCCATGCAAACTAAAATCATGGTAGGGAAGGTTTACTGTGAAACTCAGAAAACCGTGAACACCAGAAATATTAATGGAATGTTATTGTGTGTTGCAAGGAAAAAGCCAATCAGGCGTGAGAAAACTAAACCGCAAACAGCAACAGTTATTAGTTTGTGGTTTTCAGGTTTGCTTGCGTGTCCTGAACTTTATTTTGATTGGGCACTAGACAATCAACATCCCTGAAATATTTCAGGTGTTCACGGTTTTCTGAGTTTGATAGTAATTGCCCCGCACTGAGATTTCTTTTAATATTGTTCAAAATTTTGATGAAACAGTATTATCTGATATTTTGGAAACAGTCTAGTTCGTCAAGACTAACAGATTTTGTTGTACTTGAATGACAGTTTATGGAAACAATTGAATCTGTTGGTAAAAGCCATTCTGTTGAGGAATTATTAAAGGTAAGGATATGAACAACATATCTGAATTGTTATAGTTTTACTACTTGTAACCCATTGAATAATGCCATCGCATTACTTGCAACATAGTCACCGGTTGCAACCAGTGGCAGTTGGCAATCTATCCCAGTCAAGCCCCTAGTGCATCTGCAATGTGTGGTTCCAGAAATTATCCATACCTCCCCCAGAGAAGGGATTTTTCCTAAGGACCCCCCACCCCTCTGGAATTTCCAATTAAGCTCCATACATTTCCTTACAATTTTTGGCCTTTAAGATCCCCCACTCCACCCACTGAATTTCCAACCCCTTCTCTGAGGGGAGTATGGACATTTTCTCAAATCAAACCATGTGTCACTGACTTACTCAAATAGCTGGAAATTGTGGTAAAGATAATTTTTTGCTGACCGCCACCAATGACGTGCACATAAAAACTTTTTATCTCCAGCAAGTGCCGGAATGCAAAATAAACTCAGTTCAGTTTCACAGGTACGCTAGCAGTCAATGTCTGCAACAGTTTGTGATGCTGGTAAATGTTCCCATATGCCAGGTCATGCTGACAGCGATGTCCCAACCATGTCAATGGTATATGAGAACCAGCCTTAATATTGTCATCATTAGATAACTTCAATTATTAAAACTTATGTTTAACTTTGTTATGAGGGCGTTCAATTTACCATATCTATAATTTCAATGTACCGTATTTTTCTGACTGTGTTTGGAGGCCTGCTTTGCTGGACATTGTGGGTTTTCTGGATACCTAACAAGTATTACTAACGATGACATAAACTGCACCTTCAAAAACATATGAATTCTGAAGGTCAAAACCCAAATACATTTTCACTGCCATCAATCATAATTATGACTATCATCAATAAACCTCACAGATAAAATGGATTGAAATCCACAAGTCACTACCCAAAGATGTGTCCTGTTAAACCCATTGAGTTGAACTTCTGAGTTACAATTATAAGCAGTGCTGAAAAACGCAACTGTTGATTGGGCAGAGTGGTGCGGAAAAGGGTTGCTTAAATTGCATTCAAGGTAATTGATTTTTTTTTCTCCTTTCAGACCTTTCAAGATGAGGGGCTTTCAAATTATATTGTTGTATATCTACGACTTTTAACATCTGCACAACTTCAGAAAAAATCTGATTTTTTTGAGAACTTTATTGAGGGAGGAAGAACAGTGCAAGAATTCCGAAGCCAGGTGAAATTTAATTGTATATATTATTAACTTTTTATTTCTCTTATATAGCCATCTAGAGCAAACTAATCAAACCTGTTCTAACTTTTAAATAGCGATGCAATAACAACATTTAGATCTGCAGCTGATTAAAATTCCACCAGAAGGTTTCTACATGCAGGCTAGAGTTGCAAAAATCTTCCTTTTCCCTTCACTGGCAAATTAATCTGGAATAACAGTATCTCCTTGTCTAATAGAGGCATGAGAAATATGTCAGTTTAAATAGCCAAAGTTCAACACGGTAACCATTGGGACTCTTTGTTTCTTCTCACTAACAAGGTAATGAATTAAGTGACAACTTTTCCTTGACCTTGAAATTTTTTGCCCTGTGGTAACTGGGGGTCAATTTCTGCCACTTTGTCGAGTCTGGTCTTTTGTTCCTCTCTGTTCACCTTCAGGAACAAAGTGTGGACTCAACAGCCGCTACACTGTAGTGTCACCAGTAATCAAGCTTACTGGTAACCATATTACCGTATTTATTCGATTAAGCGTCCTAGAGGCTTGTTAAATACATGTATTTGAACCTTCACATTTCCATATCAACCTAGTAAATGGCTGGCTTGAGTACCAAGAGTCTCTGCGTAGCTAGGACATCCAACCAGTATCTCGGGGATCTCATTGGTTCAATTCCAGTTGGGGACTCAGATTTTTTCTTTGTCCCATGCTCGTGACAAATGGACATTTCATCTTTATCAAATTTCATCCCTTTTAACAGCATTTTGAGTGAGCTTTCTTATTATTTTCTTCTCATCAGGAAGTAGAGCCAATGGCCAAAGAAAGTGATCAGATTCACATTATTGCTCTGACCGATGCACTAGGGGTGTGTGTCCGTGTGGTGTACATGGACAGAGGTGGAAATTCATCTGTCAATCATCATGACTTTCCCGAGGACGGCTCAAGGCCTTTAGTCAATTTACTATACAGGCCTGGACATTATGACATTTTGTACCAAAAGCAACTCTGACAAAATTTCTTTCCAAAACAAAAATATTTTTTATTGCTTCAACTTAAATTTGTGTTAACTGTAGAATATTTATTTAGAATGCATTAAAAATGGTTTGTACATACTTGTGAATAAAATTAAGTTGTTATGTTTGAAGTTTCTATGTATTATTTCCTGCCTAAAGTAAAGTTAGTTAGTTAGTTAGTTCTCTTCACGCCATGAGGCGCATAAGGCTGTAACTGTCTCTCGCCAACTAGCCCTGTCTTGCGCTGCGCCCCTGACTTCCGACCAGCTGGACCATCTCTTTTGCCTGGATTCTTTTCCCACTGTCCTTCTCCATGTGGTTTTGGGTCGTCCCAGTTTTCTCTTCCCTTCAGGTTGCCACTCCATTGCCACCATACAGTCATCATTCCTCTCCTTTCTGAGCACGTGGCCAATCCAATTCCATCTTCTCCTTCGGATTTCATCGCTGATCTTCTTTACGCCTGTTATTTGTGAAATTGTGTCGTTTCGGATGCGTTGCGGCCACCAAATTCTTAGAATCCGTCTCAGGCACATGAACTGAAATCTATCCAGTTTCTTCTCCTCAGCAGCTGTTAGTTTCCATGCTTCACACCCATACAAAAGAACTGGTCGTAGTAAGGTCTTAAACAGTTTGATTTTTGTATTCCGACCAATGCTCCGTGTGTTCCAGATGTTCCTCAAGTTGAAAAATGCTCCTTGCGCCTTACTTAGACGTTTCTTGATGTCTTCCGTGCCACCACCCTCTTTTGTCACAGTCGCACCCAGATATACAAACTCTTCGACGTCTTCTACTTCCTCTCTTCCAATCATTACTTTGTCTTCTCTTCGTGAATTCATTCTCATAACTTTGCATTTTTGAGCATTCAGTTTCAGTCCCACTCTTCCTGCGTTATCTACCAGTCGGTTGGTCTTGCTCTGTACGTGTTCGTATTTTGATGAAAAGTAAAGTAAAGTAAAGTAAAGGGGGTATGATTTCTGAAATGATTTGAATATGAACAATGGAGGTTGAGATAAGGAATTAGGAACAACTGGATTAGGAACATTACACACACTGACATAGTGAATATATGAAATACCGGTATATATATGTGAACCGTGTTGGAAACATGAGCTGAGTGAAATGATCTTTCGCAGTGAACAAGCAATTTAAGCAATTGCTTTTAAAGCCTGAAAAAAAAATTCAAGGCTACAACGTTATAGCCTTGAAAATTTTTTTCAGGCTAAAAGAGCAGTTGCTTAAATTGCTTGTTCACTGTGAAGATCATTTCATTACTCATACTGGTTTAAGGTCGTTCCCCAGTAGTGCATTGCGCCTCCCTTCTGCGCACAATTTTATGCGTGATTAGGGCGCGCATGAAAAAATGGCGGCGTTTTCTTTACCGCCAGGCCTCACCTGCAGAGAGGTAAATCGTCATTTTCTCGAAAAACGAGTACGCTGACCTATCGTTTTTTTCGGTTGTTTTGAATTGAGTAATAAATTTCTCTGTAAAGTAAATGAGGACCAATTCTCAGTGTAGAATAAGAAACAATCGTCGGAAACATGGTGATATTGTAGGATTCAGTGGATATAAGCAAAGTGCTGTTGTTCCTAAACGAGCATAGGGACACCCCCCCCCCCCCTCCCCCATTTCTAATTCAGAATTAAAGTTCCCATAATATAAACAGTGCACGCTGTACTTCAGTCTGTTCAGTGGAATAACAAAGAACGAGATGCTGGTTGTATATACTCCTGTATACAGCAACCTATTCAGTGTCTTGGTTCACACAGACTTCAGACGTTTTGTCTTTTTTCAAGGACAATAAGCAATATCCAAGGATGCGTTTTCCTCAGAATCACAAATAAATTTTTCTAAGCAGGAAGGGCAAAGTACAACATACTGTAATGTGACTGATTGTTTTTGCTGCATACAAGAAGGGAATACCATGCACATAGGGAAACTCTCTAACAGCGCGATATGACACCCAGAACAAGGCCTACCAGTCACTTTAGGGCATTCTCTAACAACGTAAAATACAAACAAGCCATACAATAGGAGCTCAACTAAAATCGGCCTTAATATGAATCTACGATACTAGAAATACGCTCTCTGCAGGACCGCTACTACCAGATACGATTGGTCCGTTGACTCAGGAGGCGCCCCACCCCCCCCCCCCCCCCCCCCTTTTATTGAAACCAACCGTCTTTCGAGCAATACTGTACAAAGCACAACGTGAATGGGATACGTACTGAATATAAGCATACTCGCGCGTATAAATTAAATTCTCAGTTCAAGTTGTCTTCGGCTTTGCCGTCGAGTTTTCCGAAGTATTTCCTTGGGGTGCCCCAGAGGAGGTTTTGTAGTGGAGCAAGTTCTGCTTTCTAGGACCGGACCGGCATAGGCAGTAATTTTGACCAATTTTAGCGAAAATTGCATAAATTGTCCCGAGAACTGGTACACATCATGGTAAATCGGCACATTAACGACCTAATTTGATATTCCAGCAAGTTTTAAAAGAACTATTCGCGAACTGATCGGACTTGTTACGGAGAATTTACCGTATTTGAGTCATTTCTATGTTTAACCGTATTTAACATTTAAAAACACTTACAAAAGCCAGCAGCACCTGATTAGCCAAAAATAACCTGTTGATCTATTATTTTGGTCGTTTAATATAAAAAGGCGTTAAGTTTAAATAATTGATCGTTCCCTTTTACTTCCGAACTTTTTGTGTCACTTATTTTTAGTAATAGCGATTGTTTTGGTTTATTACCGTAGCTAATTACTTAAAGAGTTCCGCGCTTGTCGCCTTTCTAAAGAGTGTTACATTTTCTTAGTATTTAATTCAGTTTTTGGAGTGTTTTGCTAAATGACTCTCGTGCCGATCTCGCATCCGCTGTTCACTTGAATAGGATTAATTAACTACCTGTTGGTTGCTGACTCATCGCGTTTTAAGTATGAATACAGTTCTTGACACATCTAGTTGTTTAATTAATGTTTTAGTTGCTTAATATATTTTAGGCGCGATCGGTCGGCAAGAAACCGCCCGTTAACACTTCAAAATTTATTAGCTATTCACTAGTTTTAATTTCGTTCGGTAGTTTTAATTAGTGTAATTTTAGTTGTATCTTTCTCCGCCAAGCAACGAACACTTAACAATAAACTCGGAAAGTTAAGTTAGAATTTTTATTAGGTTGCGCTATCCTCAAAGGACTTGTAATCACCTTTGACATCTTGGTGTTAGCGCACTTATTATACTTTTTTAACAATAGACGCGTGTACGAATCATATATAAGTAACCGCATTTGTAAAGCTTTTTCGATTACATTTCTTCGATTACATTTCTTCGATTACATTTCTTCGACCACGTTTCTACGATTACACACTAAGTTGGAATAAATTGCTGTTGGATCCAAGCTGAGTTGTTGCTGTTGCTGTCCGTCCAGTTCGTGGTTAGATCCCGGTACCCAAGAGTGTAACGGCTCTTCCTTGCAAGCGAGTGCCCCGTTTGAGTCTAATTTTCCCCGCAAATTATCGTCGCAGTTGTCTCGTATCTCAAGTTCAGAGTCCGCCCGTGTTCCCGTACGCCCACAAGGAAAAACGTACCGTTACAGACTCAAATTAGGCCAGATTATAGTTCAAAGACTGTTCTATCGAGGACCGGGAGCTCTTACTAAAGCGAGTAGGGGAAAGATATTTTTTGGGCTACATTCCAGAGGTGGTACCCGATTCTTGGATGTGGAAGTTGCACGCCTTGTGTAAAT
This sequence comes from Meandrina meandrites, assembly GCA_963693305.1. NCBI lineage: Eukaryota > Metazoa > Cnidaria > Anthozoa > Scleractinia > Meandrinidae > Meandrina > Meandrina meandrites. Next base: position 11,766,341 of record OY855909.1, read on the forward strand.
ATTAGTATTCTATACACGAGTCAAAACTTAAACTCACAGAACTGCTCTCGCATGCTTCAAATCGTGAAAAAAAACTGCATAAAAACAAACTTAAACATTGCGAAATTAAATATTTACAATAGCGATTAGCGAGAAAATTTGAATATTTTTACGGGGCGTGCTGTGACCTCACAAACACCGGCTGGTAAGAGGCGGCTCTATTCGCAGGCTGGTTATCGAAATGTCATTCTCAAACTCATTAATTATTCATGCCGTCAAAAGCCAATAAATGACGACCATTTGGGTCAGGTTAGCCTGTTAACAGGCTCTCCGGTCGAGGATGGGGCGAAAAGAAAGCGGCAAGGGAAAGGAGGGGGTGGGGGGAGGGAAAGAGGCGCGGAGAGAGGGTGAGGCCCAACCTCGGATCGCTTCTCTCGCCGATTTCTTTGGGGGGGGGGGGGGGGGGGGGAAGGGGGGTACTTGGGTCAATCTTTGTTGGGTATGTGCCGCTGGCCTCTCAGACCCCTACCCCATTATAGTCATATTCTATGGCAAATTATAGACCCCATCTTAGTCACTTTTGGGTAAATGTGATTTTCACGATCCCAACTTAGTCACTTTCTGATTCACACCAACAAAACATGTTTAGTTAAACCTGGTTTACGAAAATGAAAATCAGCAACAGACAACTGACAGACTAAATTTTGCATAGGGTTCAGTTAAGTATGCTCTAACTTGTGCTTTCATTGTGCTAAATTTGAGGTCGATAAACATCACTCAGCAACTTCCATGAAGCTAGAAAATAATTTTAAACCGTGTTTAACTAAACAACATTTAAACATGTTTAGGCTTTGGTGTGAATGGGGTATAAGTCATTCTAATATGAATTGACACATTTAATAAACTGAATGAAGAACACTTTACTTTACAACTACACTATAAACATTCTGGTACATTTGCTTACCATAAACATTTACAAACATACCTTCATAAATAGTTGAAATGCAAACATTCTTCTTTAACGGTAATATTACACTAGCACTGACATTACAATAGGATCATAATAGCATTTTTTGATGTGGATAAAAGCAATTTATAGAACTTTCAGATCAACTTGCCAGAATTTTCTTACTTTCAAAATCCCGGAAAAGTGTGACCCCATTCTAGTCACCCTATAAAAAATGCTTGAAAAGGATACCCCATTATAGTCAGTCCAGTCGTGAAAATGCGACCCCATCCAGCGACACATCCCCGTTAGCCTATTTATAGGATATATAGGATATATAGATATGTTCCCTTGTTCCCCCAAACCCCTTGCATCTCCTTTCAACAAGCGTTCTGTAAAATAGCAGACCAGAAAGACATCAATCGAAAATGATTTTTCACTGAGATAAGCATTGTTTGTGTCCAACTCTGTTTTCAATTCATCTGACATGGCAACACTGGGACACCAAAACTTTCTCAAATGTGGGTCAGGAAGGTCAAATGTCCGTAGCTGAACGGAGAATCGTTCAACTCTTAGAGAAGACCTTTTGTTCCCAGCATTTAACAAAAGGTAAGAAGGAAAAAATGTACTCTAATATAATTTTTCGAGACTATAGTATTTTTTATATTTCCTACCGAAAGTGTTTAAGAATCCGCCAGGACTTCGAGTATTTAGAGTAACAAATATATGTAACAAAGTTATTCACACCTTATTGCAAACCTTTATGTTACTGCTGAATTCCATAGCTGCACGTGCCTTTGAAATTCATTTTCTCGGGCTCTGATAAGAAATTGTTGTACCAAAATTATTTACACCTTATTGCAAACTTTTGTGTTACTGTTTCAACATGTTTCAAATATCTTAGCTTATCAAAAGAAATCTTTTTTAAACAACACCAGACATCGAAAACAAATTAGAAGCTTCACTGAATTCCACTTGAAAATCACTTTCTCAGAGGTTCTGATAAGAAATTGTTGTCGGTGTTATCACGGATAATTACTTACATCTTTAGCTTTTATAAAACGGAAGAAAATAACGCAATGGGATTTAAATAAATAAATAAATGAATAATAAATAAATAAATAAATAAATAAATACATGTATACAGAAGAATCCCGATTTCTCGAAGCAATTTTCGTTTCGTTTTGGAGAAATCGAGATTCTACTGTACCACAGTTTCTATAAAAAAATGTTCAACTGCGCCTTACCATAAGATATTAATTTCGTGATTTTAGTATATTTTCTTTGCTGTAGAAATTGACAAAATATTATCCCAGATGGTATATCCGCATCCGTGCTGACAGGCACGCTCCGTCGATTCACTATCTTTAAATCTAAAATTTGTCACGCAACAACCCATTGATGCAGACTTCATTTTCCTTTTCTACACCAACCGAATCGCTACTGTTTCAGTCCTTTTTGTCAAAAACTCACTCACTTTTACTTACTTTCGAGGACCCTCTTCGAGCCATCAATCAGTGTACTAAAAGCTGACTTTCAGCACTCGTAGCAAGGGAGTGGGACTGGGGTGCATAGGTCCCATCGTTCACGGCCTGTTCTGTGGGCCTTTATTTTTTTGTTTCTAGTCCACCTCGTACGATTAAGTGCCAAATAAGATAAGATAAATAGCCTCGTGTGGTGAAAGTAAATATGGGTTATTGGCCAAGCGTGAGGTTACGATGGTGGGATATTGGTCAAGTTCTTTTTTTTTTCCTTTATTGCGTGTTTATTGGCCTGCGCCGCAGACGAAACAAAACCCCTGGTTTAATAGACGTTACTAGTCAGATGAAAGATGAAACAGATGAAAGCACTTGACCTACGGCCTCGTGCTTTCATCTGTTTCTCGGTGTCTGGAACCCGCGATGAAGCACTCGCCCTCGTTTTTGACATATTATTACGTCAACAACGATTCTTTTCGTAACTACCCACACCAGAAAGATCACACTATACGAAAAACAGACTACAAAAACTAAACAAACAAGTAAACAAACAACAACAAAAAAAGAATTTACTAAATGGGTGCAGAGGCAATGTATGGAAATAAGTGCCCTTTACGTCTTTTTTTTTTTCAGTTTTGTTTGTTCGGGCTCCCTTTTACAGCGTTTTGTTCTCGTGATCCCCAAGACTGTTTTATATTCCCTTGTTCCCCGGTGTCTGACAAATGCAGACTGCAGACAGGCACTCCAGTTAGCCTGAATAGCGCTTTGGTTAGCCTAAATAACGTTCCAGTGAGCTCCCCCGCGGGGGGGGGGGGGGGGGGGGTACTCCTTGGAATTTTTGGTGGGGGTGTACCGCCCGCATCTCCAAATCCAGACCCAATTTCATACCAAACAATGCCATTTTCACACCCGTTTTCAGACCTGGCCTAAAAAATCCATACCCGTTTTCAGACCTGACCTTGCATAGTATATGCATCAGTGCTGAACGGAAGTCAACGTAACAAAGATGAATAGGTAAAATTTAGCTGGAATGATATATTTTATCTCTTTCGCTTTCTCTCTCACCAGTTACTCGCCCCGGTTGCTGGGAAGAAAAATAAGTTTATAAGATATCGTGAACGTTCCCCCGATAACATACCCAATTTCAGACCCAAATGTTCAACCCTTTGGGGCGGCACATACCTATATACCTGATGTAGGGGAGTACCCCGCCCCGGGCAGTTAGCTTGAATAGCGCTCCGCTTTGCCCGAATAGCGTTCTGGTTAACCTGTTTACAGTTAGCTCTCAATAATGGCACACACACAATATATACCAAAAGGTGCTAGTCTGCATTTGTCAGACACCGCTTGTTCCTCAAGATATTTTGCTTTTCTTTCCCACTTGGCATTGAATATATGTTCCCTTGTTCCCCCAAACCCTTTGGATCACCTTTCAACAAGCGTTCTGTAAAATAGCAGACCAGATAAGACATCAGTCGAAAATTATTTTTCACTGAGATAAGCATTGTTTGTGTTCGACTCTGCTTTCAATTCATCTGACATGGCAACACTGGGACACCAAAACTTTCTCAAATGTGGGTCAGGAAGGTCAAATGTCCGTAGCTGAAAGGAGAATCGTTCAACTCTTAGAGAAGACCTTTTGTTCCCAGCATTTAACAAAAGGTAAGAAGGAAAAAATGTACTCTAATATAATTTTTCGAGACTATAGTATTTTGTATATTTCCTACCGAAAGTGTCAAGACCCTATTTATATGGTCTCGGGTACCCGAGACAACCCTCCCTCCGAGGAACCCTGGGCGAGCTAACTTTTCACTAAAATGTTGAAAGATTCCACCAACCGTTTATATGATCCTCCCCGGGTTATCTCGGGGGCGAGACAACTCGGGTTGGCGAGTTGTCTCGTCTCGGCATGTAGGTTAACCCTGGCAGGCGGGACAAATTTTTCTCATGTAAACACTTTGGCTCGCCGGCTATCTCTAAAATAGGGAACGGGGAATCGGGGAATACGAACGGGGAACGGGGAATGGGAATGGGGAATTTACTAAAAGGGGGAATCTCTAAAAGGGGGAATTTACTAAAAAGGGGAATTTACTAAAAGGGGGAATTTACTAAAATGGGGAATCTCTAAAAGGGGGAATTTACTAAAACGGGGAATCTCTAAAAGGCGGAATTTACTAAAATGGGGAATCTCTAAAAGGGGGAGTTTACTAAAATGGGGAATCTCTAAAAGGGGGAATTTACTAAAACGGGGAATCTCTAAATGGGGGAATTTACTAAAAGGGGGAATCTCTAAAAAGGGGAATTTACTAAAATGGGGAACCTCTAAAAGGGGGAATTTACTAACATGGGGAATCTCTAAATGGGGGAATTTACTAAAAGGGGGAATCTCTAAAAGGGGGAATTTACTAAAACAGGGAATCTCTAAAAAGGAGAATTTACTAAAAGGGGGAATATACTAAAATGGGGAATCTCTAAAACGGGGAATTTACTAAAACGGGGAATCTCTAAATGGGGGAATTTACTAAAACGGGGAATCTCTAAAAAGGGGAATTTACTAAAAGGGGGAATTTACTAAAATGGGGAACCTCTAAAAGGGGGAATTTACTAAAACGGGGAATCTCTAAAAAGGGGAATTTACTAAAAGGGGGAATTTACTAAAATGGTGAACCTCTAAAAGGGGGAATTTACTAAAACGGGGAATCTCTAAAAAGGGGAATTTACTAAAAGGGGGACTATAAAAAAGCAGAAACCGATACAACGTAGAAAGGTTTTAAATTTGTGTACTATATTTCGGCTGGCCAAACCAGCCTTCTTCAGGTACAATGGGAAATTACATTGGGAAGGGTTTTATATGTAGTGATTGCGGTATTTTGCGTAATACCGGAAATACGTAAAGGTAATGAAATTGACAGTGTAGAATGAAATAAAAATAAAGTAAAATAAACTAAAAATAATAAAATAGCTGATAATACAGTACAGATAAATAAATCAGTATGTTTCTTCGCGAATGTTAAGACCTTCGGGATCAATTGTCCTGCCTTTTAAGATTAAAAAGGCTTCCCTGGCCTTACGGATTGAGTCCCTGTTTGAAAAGACTTTTTCGATGGGGATTAGTTGCATGTCATTAGCAGTGTGGTTAGGAGAGGATAGGAAATGTTGCGCAACTGTGGTAGGTTTAGATTTAGTGTTAGGGTTATCTATGGTACGGCGGTGTTCATTAAAACGGTCTTTTAAACGTCGTTTAGTCTCTCCTATGTATTGTAAATTACAGCGGTTACATTGAATCATGTAGATGAGGTTTTTAGTGTCACAGGTCAAGTTAGAATTAATGTGGCGCGTTTCATTAGTAGAAAAGAAGGTATATGTAGTAAGGCCGTCAGAAATGTAGGGGCAAGTGGCGCAGTTTTTTCCACAACGGAAAGAACCGGAAGGGAGTTGGGGATGGGGATTAGTAGAATTAGAAGGAAGTTTGGCTGTAACAAGTAAGTCACGAAGGTTAGGAGAACGCCTGAAGGCAACAACAGGCAACTGTTGCTGAAAAACGTTTTTGCAGCGGTTAGAGGAGAGCAGTAAATGATAATGTTTTTTGATGATGTAAGAAATGCGAGGAAGTGATGGATTAAAAGTCGTTATAAATGGTATACGTGTAGGTTTGTTGCCGTCTTTGGTTTGTAGAGCGAGTCTGCGGGGGATGTCGGCTGCGCGTTGTATTTGTTTAGTGACAAGGTTGCGGTTGTAACCTCGTTTGAGGAGGTATGTAGTAAGTTGAGCAGCTCGAGTGTTGAACGTTTCGTCAGTAGAACAAATACGTCGTAAACGGAGTGCTAGGCTGAAAGGAATGGCTTTTTTAGTATGAAGGGGATGGCAAGAAGAATAAAGTAGATGTTGGTGTTTGTCAGTAGGTTTCGTATAGAGGTCAGTACAAATGTTACCGTCGTTAGTTAAAGAGACATTGACGTCAAGAAAAGGCACGTTAGTGGCGGAGTGTGAGCTGGTGAATTTAATGGTCATGACGAGCTTTGCCCTCGAAAAAAATTTATGCAAATTAGGCTAAGGGTAGATTGAATCTACCCATGGCTTATTATTAACTGTAATAGAAGAACGTATTTCGCAAGATTAGCACCATCTACGTGTTGGCGGTAACACCTTTTCGAACTTGATCAAAAATATTTTCCAGACGCTTTCTGGCAGTTTATAATATTAACGGCTTCCCTGGAGAGAAAGAAAAACAAAAACAGATATTAGCTGGAGCACGAGATTGATTTTGGTGACTAACTAGCTAAGAAAAATTAACAACAAACATCGAAGCGTGAGATTCATGTTTTACAACAGTTTAGCTGGCAGCTCATAAAAAGGTCTTACGTTAAAAACATTAGCGCGAGGTTATTATTCTGCTCACAGAAAACAACAGTTCAATAAAGAACTGACTACCCACGTAAGACAGAATAATTTAGCGCGGGGTTAATATCCCTGCTTACAGATAACAACAGTTCAATAAAGAACTGACTACCCAAGTAAGACAGAATAATTTAGTGCGGGGTTAAAATTCTGCCTACAGATAACAACAGTTCAATAAAGAACTGACTACCCAAGTAGGACAGAATAGTTAAGCGTTAATGTTCTGCCTACAGATAACAACAGCTCAATAAAGAACTGACTACCCAAGTAGGACAGAATAGTTAAGCGCGAGGTTAATACTCTGCCCACAGATAACAACAGTTCAATCCAAGAAAAGCAAAATTTAAGTGTATAAGTAAGACAATAATTTAGCGCGAGGTTAATATTCTGCCTACAGATAACAACAGTTCAATAAAGAACTGACTACCCAAGTAGGACAGAATAATTTAGTGCGGGGTTAATGTTCTGCCTACAGATAACAACAGCTCAATAAAGAACTGACTACCCAAGTAGGACAGAATAGTTAAGCGCGAGGTTAATACTCTGCCCACAGATAACAACAGTTCAATCCAAGAAAAGCAAAATTTAAGTGTATAACTTCTAAATATTGTTAATACAACTTACCGATGTGGTTTTTGTCTAGCTTCCATAACATGGTTTGCAACCTTGTATTTCCCGCCAGAATTAATTTATTCGCGGTAACAATGATCGAAAGACGAAAATGCCGAATCTTTTATATTCATTAGACAAAACGCTTGCATATTCCTGGCCGTCGACTTCTGGGTTCGCAATCGTCTACACTTGCAAAGAAAATGCAACGAAGATGCGTTAAGATGCTCCTCAATTCAAGCAGATTAGTCAAGAAATAAATTAGAATAGAGTCCTTAAAAGCGCCACGGCCACTTCTCGTGCTATTCGTGCATTCTTCTTATTACCGCTTGTCGAAAATACTTTTGATCCAGCTATTACTGATGTCAATTTTCCTCGGCTTGCATATACATGTACAGATGCAACTTACCAAAGACGATTTATACGCGCGGCTTTGTTGTGGATAATCAATGATGTGTTTCCAGTCTCGGTCAATCTCGTGCAGTACCGATATAAAAATGCCAGCTTAGATTTGATAGTGTTGCCAGGAACATTTTTGGGCACAATAGCTTTGAAGTCTCGCAAACGCCTGTATAATAGCACTTAAACGAGGAAAACTCCATAAGAGGATTTACTGAATAGTCACTGAATACATTACGACCACATGAGACCACGAATGCAGAGACTGCGTGACAAAGGAAAAGATCTGCGGTCCAGTTTCATGTCACATTTCCTGGCATGCGATGACAAGTCTTGTACAAGATTAAACGACCTCCTGGACAGAATTTTTTTTGAGGGCAAAGCTCGTCATGTGAATGCTGTTCAAATAATCGACGAAAATTTTTAGGTTATCCAGACCTTCAGTCCAGATCATAAAAATATCATCGATATATCTAAACCAAATGTGGGGTTGAAATGGGGCATTTTTCAAAGCGTTGGCCTCGAAAAAACCCAGGAAAAGGTTAGCAAAAGAAGGGGCCATTTTAGTACCCATGGCTGTGCCGTGGATTTGAAGGTAGTGGTTATCATTAAAAGAGAAATTATTCATGGTTAGAATCATGCGAATGAGGTCACAGAGTGTGCCAGTGGGAATGGTATTATGAGGGGAAGTACGTAGGAAATGGTCACAAGCATTAATACCTTCATTATGTGGAATATTTAACAATTAGATTATGAGCTCGAGATTTCTATGAGGTGATAGTTGATGAGGCCGCAGGCCGAATCAACTATCACCTCATAGAAATTGAGAGCGAATAATCTAATTGTTTTAGTAGAATTCTAACTGAAATAAACGCAAATAATGGTTTCTAATTAATTTTCTACGCATTATCGAACTATTAAACGCTTTAACAAAATCGCACGCATTGAATTGTCCTTGGTAAATTTGCAGTTGTTTACGCGCGTGCACCCGTTTTTCAATAATTTCAAGCTTTTAAAGTCAAGAAATCGCTAATGTCCTTCTTTTAGTCTTCTTGGGAATTTGTTTTACCCATTTACATCTAAACTTCCTTCCAAAACTTCGGAAAAACGATAAAAACGTCGCATTTTGTGGACGACCTTCGGCAACTGCACACTAATGGCTGATAGTGTTCAATAGCTCAGCCAATCACATTGCAGCATTTGCATTAGTGTACTAGTAGAATTCTACTAATAGTGTATAGTGATGAAACATCGAGTGTGACTAATAACGAATTGGCGGGTAAATTACTAATGGTAAGGAGCTTGTTAAGGAAGTCGTTAGTGTCTTTAACAAAGGATGGAAGTTTATGAACTAAAGGTTGAAGGTAGTAGTCAACGAAGTGGGATATGCGTTCAGTGGGATGGCTATTAGATGAGACAATGGGGCGTCCTGGATTGCCGGGTTTGTGTATTTTGGGAAGGATGTAAAATCGTCCTGGTTTTACGTCAGTCTGAATAAGGTATTGTTTGGTTTTGTCGTTAATAAGTTTGTCTTTGTACATTCTGTTTACATAAAAGGTTACACGGTTTTGTATGTCCGCAGTGATGTCTTCGTTTAAACGTCGGTAAAATTTGGTGTCAGAAAGTTGTCTGTTGCATTCGTCGATGTACCAAGTTTTGTCCATAACGACAGTACCGGAACCTTTGTCGGCGGGTTTAATAATTATGTCCTGTCGTCCCCGAAGTTGGCGAATGGCCTGTCGTTCCGTCGCAGTAAGGTTGTCACGTATTGTCTTAGGTTTACTCGTCGTTATGTCAAGTTTAACAGCGTCTAAAAAAGTGTTAAGGGCTCGTTCTCTGTCGTTGGGAGGGTTCCAGGTACTGCTGTTATGGAAAGGAGAGTCGGGTTCGGTAGAGTTGGAGGTTCTGCTGTTGTCGTCAAAAAAATATTCGGTTAGGCGCATACGTCGTGAAAAGTCGTAAATGTCAGCTGAGACTTCCGGCCAGTTGTTGTTGTTGCTGTTTCCATAACAGCAGTACCTGGAATTAGTACCTTTTCCTGGGTTTTTTCGAGGCCAACGCTTTGAAAAATGCCCCATTTCAACCCCACATTTGGTTTAGATATATCGATGATATTTTTATGATCTGGACTGAAGGTCTGGATAACCTAAAAATTTTCCGCGTCGATTATTTCAACAGCATTCACCCTACCATTAAATTCACCAGCTCACACTCCGCCACTAACGTGCCTTTTCTTGACGTCAATGTCTCTTTAACTAACGACGGTAACATTTGTACTGACCTCTATACGAAACCTACTGACAAACACCAACATCTACTTTATTCTTCTTGCCATCCCCTTCATACTAAAAAAGCCATTCCTTTCAGCCTAGCACTCCGTTTACGACGTATTTGTTCTACTGACGAAACGTTCAACACTCGAGCTGCTCAACTTACTACATACCTCCTCAAACGAGGTTACAACCGCAACCTTGTCACTAAACAAATACAACGCGCAGCCGACATCCCCCGCAGACTCGCTCTACAAACCAAAGACGGCAACAAACCTACACGTATACCATTTATAACGACTTTTAATCCATCACTTCCTCGCATTTCTTACATCATCAAAAAACACTATCATTTGCTGCTCTCCTCTAACCGCTGCAAAAACGTTTTTCAGCAACAGTTGCCTGTTGTTGCCTTCAGGCGTTCTCCTAACCTTCGTGACTTACTTGTTACAGCCAAACTTCCTTCTAATTCTACTAATCCCCATCCCCAACTCCCTTCCGGTTCTTTCCGTTGTGGAAAAAACTGCGCCACTTGCCCCTACATTTCTGACGGCCTTACTACATATACCTTCTTTTCTACTAATGAAACGCGCCACATTAATTCTAACTTGACCTGTGACACTAAAAACCTCATCTACATGATTCAATGTAACCGCTGTAATTTACAATACATAGGAGAGACTAAACGACGTTTAAAAGACCGTTTTAATGAACACCGCCGTACCATAGATAACCCTAACACTAAATCTAAACCTACCACAGTTGCGCAACATTTCCTATCCTCTCCTAACCACACTGCTAATGACATGCAACTAATCCCCATCGAAAAAGTCTTTTCAAACAGGGACTCAATCCGTAAGGCCAGGGAAGCCTTTTTAATCTTAAAAGGCAGGACAATTGATCCCGAAGGTCTTAACATTCGCGAAGAAACATACTGATTTATTTATCTGTACTGTATTATCAGCTATTTTATTATTTTTAGTTTATTTTACTTTATTTTTATTTCATTCTACACTGTCAATTTCATTACCTTTACGTATTTCCGGTATTACGCAAAATACCGCAATCACTACATATAAAACCCTTCCCAATGTAATTTCCCATTGTACCTGAAGAAGGCTGGTTTGGCCAGCCGAAATATAGTACACAAATTTAAAACCTTTCTACGTTGTATCGGTTTCTGCTTTTTTATAGTCTTCATTTTTCTATTTTAAACCGATCAGATCATTATTGATCCAACGTATACCAGTAGGATCATCGTCCACGGTTGCTTGCTTGTTTAAACATTTTTATAACTAAAAGGGGGAATTTACTAAAATGGGGAACCTCTAAAAGGGGGAATTTACTAAAATGGGCAATCTCTAAATGGGGGAATTTACTAAAACGGGGAATCTCTAAAAAGGGGAATTTACTAAAACGGGGAATCTCTAAAAGGGGGAATTTACTAAAATGGGGAATCTCTAAATGGGGGAATTTACTAAAATGGTGAATCTCTAAATGGGGGAATAAAATGAAATGACGTCATCGCTTAAAAATCTCATAAAATAGTGCATCAGGAATCACTGCTTTCGTTTGCCGCTTCATTGATCAGAAAATTGCTGAAGAGCAGTCTGCAAATAAAAAAAACTAATGGGAAAAGGGAGAGTAATTATTAGAGTTATTTTACTTGAACCGTGAAATAGTTACCACACTATTAGATACTATTAGATACTATTAGACACTATTTTCATTGTTTTCTTTTGTTTAGTTGTGACTATTTAGCACTAACAGTTAGATTTTGTTTCATGGTCGAAGTAAAATCACTCTATCACTGAAGTTATGAGCAAATTAATTCCCGTGTGCGTTCAATGACTTCGCGCATAGCTTCCTGTTGGTACAGGCCTGCTGTTGGTATAAATGGACACGTTTGAGACAGTGAAAGCATCAAGCAGTTTTGGCGTGACAGACTGGCAGTTTATTTATTGACGCAATTTATTTATTTACAGGTAATGATTAATTTTGAAAGCCGCCCACCATCATACAATATGATCACAAACCCCTGCCGTAGGCAACGAACTACAGAATACAAAATATGACACCATAAAACAAACATAGGCACGCTAAGCGTGCAGGAGTTATTTTTTCAATTGATTGGGTGGCTTGGGGTAGAACTGGGTGTCAGTCCTGTTAGGATGGTTTATTTCATGGGTTGAGCTATTTGTGCATGGTTCATGTGCACGGTCCATCGCACCGACTAAGAGCTACTTTTGGAAAAATAACTCAAAAACAATTTAAGAAGAAATTGTGCAAATGTACTAAAATTAGGCTGCTTTCCCTTGTAAAATTATATGACTATGGTGTCGAACCATACTGTTGAAGACAAAAAATACGTCAGTAATTTCTTCAAACGTAAACAGAAAAAAATATCTGGTAGTCACTTTTAAGGTTACCTTGTTTAACTATCCATCCCCTTTCATTCCAAGCCGAAAGAAAACCGCTAAGTACATCAAAACATGGATTGAAAACTCTTGACAACATTTACCGTAAACATGATCACAAAATTGCAAACACGCTCACTAAGAAAGCCAAATTGACCCAGAAATTGCAAACGAATAGCCAGATGGAACAAGAACAAAGTATTCTCGGGTTTCTGAAATGGCTCCATTATTTTCATCATCAATATAAAACAGAAACCTTTCTGCAAGCAAGGACGCATTTCTTTCGACGAACGCGAGAAACAAATAACTCTAGTCACCAGTGCATTTCGGCCAAACCACGTGACGATTTTACTTGGACTGGTACAATATGTAATTTCGCAACCAGAAGCAGAAACGTGCCCTAACTTGTAAGTGTAACATCATCAGTACCGATATTCCCACGGCCGTGCTAAAAATAGCTGTCGATGAAGTTGTGTTACACTTGACTGCACACCCAAAAAGCTAGTTTTCTTTTCAGCCGTTGTTTTTTGCGTGACGAGCCCAAAAAACGGCTGTAAAGGAGACTACCAAAAAGCTGGCTGTCTTTTTTTTTCTTTTGCCTATGAGTAAACGTAACTGCAACCGCTTTGCGTTGGGAATATTAAATACACTAAAAAGGTATTGCGTCAGCCATGGAATGCGCTGACGTTGCAGCTTTCACTTTCGGTACGTGACAAACAAGAAATATGTTTACTTTGCATGTTTATTTCGCCAGAAGCGACGGTCGTTAATTTGTTTGCAATTTTGCGACTATTTGTCGGTTTAGCCAGTTGAAGTGAATCTTTTGGCTGTTTCATCGAGGCAAGTTCAGAGATCTGAAGAAAATAAATTTGGCCGACGTAAACACTTGCAAGCATAACGTCATTGGTACGGAAATAACCGCATTGCACCGCCGTACTACTAAAGATAGCCATCAATGCGAAGCTTGAAATGCGAGACTCGCACAACGACTACTATACCTTCCTACGGCCCTCACTCGCGGTACAAATGATGATTTTCTCTTGCTGTGCCATCCAACCACGTTGTCAAAACACCTAATTTAATATTTGCCAAGCAGACAAAACGTGCCCTTGTAACATCATCACGTCATGAGCTTTTCAAACGATAGTACAATAAATAACTCACTATTCCTAAGCAGGAAACGTCAAACCTTCTCCGGCCACATTCCAACCTCACTAAAATACCTATTATTTGGCAACTCTCGAACCCAAATAAACGCACATGCCTCAAGCTATTACAATCACGTTATTCTTTGGGAGAAAAACCTTGAGAGATTTGTGGTCACTCGTGTTATTACTTAGCCAAAGCTCCTACTAATGATATACTTTTAACCGAGAGAAAACAGTTTAAACACACCGCGCGGTTGGAATCTCAAATCTTTAACACTCGCCTTTACAAACAACAGCGTCAGTTTGTTCTCATTTGGGGACCAAAACAAAACGTTCAGCAAACACACAACACTCACATTAAAAATGGAAGTCACAACATTTATTCTCAATATACATATTTATTCTACTCAAAAACATCAAACATTTTAATATAAAGTGGTCAACAAATACTATACCCATATTGTGTCGTCAACTGAACCAGTTGATTCCGTAAACCAAAAGAATCACCTTCACCACGATGAAATTTGCAAACACTTTTCGCTTTCAGAACCCACACACAATGTTCTCACCCAAAGCTACATAAAAATCAAGACTTGGAATAGAGACTTCAGACCAACACGGCCCAATAAGGTCGAATCTATAGCAAAACAAAAATGGCCGTACCTTGAACCGAAAACAAATATTCATAACAACGATCCATATATACAAGCCGCAATTTGATTGGTCCTTGATAGAATCCCAAATCTGATTGGTGTGAAATACATACATGAATGATCCACCCAACCATCCACTTAATAGCCAAACACGTCTTCATGCCGACTAAGAGTTATTTTTTTAAAAAAATAACTCAAAAAGTAAGAAAAGGAAAGGATGGGTAGGGAGGGTGCTGAAATCGAACGAGCCATTGAAAGGCGGAAGTACTCACTGTTTTGCAACACGGCACTGGTACTAGACAATTAGCGGAAGTACGTCACAACACTGATACCTGGATAAACTTGATCCTTTTATCTTACACGTAACAGTAATGAGAATATACAATCACAGAATTCTTATTATGTTAGTGTTGCGTTCCTTTTTATCACTATAATTAGATTTACTTTATCATTATTTGTTTGCTACTCATTTTCAAATGCTACCGTTCACAGAGAGAAAGAAACATAGCGAAAATATTTCCAATGAAAAAAAAGTACCACAAACACAAAAGTAATACTCTCCCAAAGTCGTTTTAAATAGCGTGAAAAACGAGGGAGACATATCGACGTGTCAGCAACCTTTTGCCCTTTCTCAGTCTTGTTGATGGTCGCTCAATATGACTGAATTTAAGTTTCCTTTAGCTTTTACAAGAAAACGGAAAAAATAAATCGGTTCGATAGCCTCCCGCAGCTCCACTGGGAAGAAATAACTTGCCAAAATGTGGTCGGGCAAGGGACATACGGTGTTGTTTTTATTTCTCGGTACACACCACAAGATAAGCCAGCCGAAACGGTTGTTGTTAAAAAGCTTCTTAGTACAACTTCAGCCTTGAAGCGGCATTTCCACTGTATAGTCTAATTTGACACGTGGCATGGGGCGTTGAAATTAAGAGTTGACTGTTATTTAATTTATTCGTAGACACAAGCAGTTTTTATATTTGCCCCGTTTCTTTTAGAGATTCCCGGTTTTAGTAAATTGCCCCTTTTAGAGATTCCTCATTTTAGTAAATTCCCCCTTTTAAAGATTCCCCCTTTTAGTAAATTCCCCCTTTTAGAGATTCCCCATTTTAGCAAATTCCGGCCCTTTAGAGATTCCCCATTTTAGTAAATTCCCCCTTTTAGAGATTCACCATTTTAGTAAATTCCCCCTTTTGGAGATTCACCATTTTAGTAAATTCCCCCTTTTAGAGATTCCCCATTTTAGTAAATTCCCCCTTTTAGTAAATTCCCTCTTTTAGAGATCCCCCCGTTTAGTAAATTCCCCATTCCCATTCCCCGTTCCTATTCACCGTTCCCTAGTTTAGAGATAGCCTTGGCTCGCCTAGCCGGGACAACTCATGGCGTGCCGAGTGTTACGTATTTTCTAAATTTCAGGTATTAAAGCACAAATTTACATTGCAAAAGCAAAATAAACACACTGATCGAATAAATGAAAGAAACTCAAACGAAGAAAGATATCTGGGGATTTGAATAATCAAGGAGGGACACGTTTTTCTCATATAAACGCTCGATAAAGTTGCCTCGTTAGGGAGGGTTGTCTCGGGTACCCGAGACCATATAAATAGGGCCTAAAAGACGGAATCCGCCAGGACTTCGAGTATTTAGTGAACAAATATATGTAACAAAATTGTTTACACCTTATTGCAAACCTTTGTTACTGTTTCAAACATCTTATCAACTGCATTCCATAGCTGCACATGAGAATTTCATAGCTGCACGTGCCTTTGAAATTCATTTTCTCGGGCTCTGGTAAGAAATTGTTGTACCAAAATTATCGCGTGTTTATTAGCCTGCGCCGCAGACGAAACAAAACCCCTGGTTAGACGTTAATAGCCGGGGTTAGGTTACGTCTGCGACGCAGTCTACTGTTTATGGAGCAGGACGAAGTCGGCGGCAACAACAACAAATTTGCGGGAAAATCGGGGGCAATCCCGAGCGGACAAGATAAGCCCATTTTGCTCGTTCGGGTAGCCAATCACAACACAGGGTTTTGCTCATCTTGCCTGCTCGCGGGGCCATCAAAACCACATGCGCAAAGTATGCACTGTGTTCCACATGTAGGCGCCAGTTTGTTTCTCGGGTACATCTCGAAACCTTTGGTGTTTGAAACGAACATTGAATAAAATCCCCCCCCCCCCCCCCCCCCAAACAGGCCAACCACCTCGCATTAGCACTTGTTTTTGTTTCTGGTTCAAGCTGCATGTAATTTATTTGATTTATTCTTACGATCCAGCAGGCACAAATTTCGTTTTCAAACTACGGAGAGTAAATAAATACCGTAAAATTCCGGTTATAAGCCCTGGGCTTATACAACTTCGTAAGGGGTGTTTTGGGTGGGCTTATAAGCGGAGGGGCTTATATCCGGGGGGGGGGGGGGGGCTTATAAGCGGAATAAAAAAAAACGTTTCGAAAGAAGCCACGGCAGTGTTGATCGAAATACGTTTTTAAGTTAAAAAGTCATAATAAAGTAACATTTAGCCCTGTTCAGTACTGTCATCCAGCAGAGGGGGGCTTATATCCGGGGGGCTTATAACTGGATGTATTTTATTGTTTCCAGGTAGATGCGGGGGGCTTATAACCGGAATTTTACGGTATACATGTTGTCTGTATTAAACAAACAGTAATTAAATGATATTTAACTGTATTTTATATCAGATTTTTAACGTAAAGCTTATGAATAGAAAACTGCAATTCAAATCAAATAAATGAACGAATAATTGAACAAATAATAAACCAAAGAGAGTTGTCATGTAGTCGTGTGGGCGTCTTGTAACGGGAGGAGGATAGACGACTCGCATGTATACGAACAGGCATACTACAACAAGTTAGACTTCTATAATATATATTATTCTTGAGCAGTACTGTTTTTTGGATGGGTCCGGATTTGGGGCATTTGCTCAACCTCTTTCTCGCTCTTGGGGGGGGGGGGGGGGGGCAGAGAGAGAAACCCTGGCAACGAGGTTGGCATTTGCCTTCATTCTTGCGTCCATTCTTGCATTTGCCTTCATTCTTGCAATGATAATGACAATGCACACATTAAAAGAAACATCTATTAACTTCTTTAACCCTTGTTTGGTCAGCCATCTGACTTCACAATTTCGTCTTTGGAAACAAAGTACTCAATGGAAGACATATTTGCATTCTCTATTACATGCGCGACCAAATCCACAAGGGTGTCAAATGCCCTGGGGCCATTCTAGAGACAAGCAAAAGCCCCGCCCCGGGGCCGATAAAATTTAAATGTCCCACTCCCGGGACTAATACGTGGTGAAATGCCCAGCTTATGCCCGGGGGGATGGGCAGTGCTGGAATTGTTGCACAGCAGGAAGCTTGAGTAACAATTGTTAAAGCTGAGTCAGTTTCTGGTCTTGCAGTGTGGCAAAACCCTTCACTAGAAAGTTAAACAGACTAAACAATTTGTTAAATTTCTTTTCAAGATTTCTTGAAGCTCTCAGCATAAAGATAGATTTCAGCTGATTCCTTTCTGCTTGCTTGAGGTTTGCATTTCCTAACTTGACTGAAATTTCCTTCCAGTGTCTTGATAAAATCTGAAACATTAGGCGTCTAATTAGTCAAAGATCTATATATTGTACTCTTCCCAACTTTAATGCGCTGATGCTAATAGTGTCTGTTGTTTGGTAGCTACATTATGTTCAAAGAATGGTAAGCTTTAGATGGTAACAAAGACATTAAGGCAGCAGCCACTGTTCAATATTGGGATCATGTTTATCACGGGTAGTCTTGCCAGGTAAGGCAGTCAATGTATTGGCCAATAATTAGCCGATATATCGGTCAAGAGTCAGTCAGTCCATATATACTCGGCTAATAGCTAACTGACCCACACTTGGGTCGATAATCAACTGATGTATTGACCGACCATTGACTGAGTGTCGACTGGCTATCAAGAGTCGACCATGTAGATAGCCAAAAGAGTTGACCAACTGCCAACCAATGTATTGAGTGACAGCTCGGACAAGATTACCCAAAGTAAACATGATCCTAATACTGTAGCCACAATTTCCAGTACTGTTTACCAATTGACAATCAACATCTTATATGTAGCTATAACAATATAAAGGCCATCAGCAGTGAGAATGTAGAATGTACAGCATATACTCTACCCTCTGCAGAGGTTCCTTCAGTGGAGGCCCCCCCAAAAAGAAATTAAAAATAGGGGGAGCGTGGGGGATGACAGGAAGGGCGGCATCGCAAGCTTTCGTTACCCCCTCCTCAGGCTCAATGTGCTTACTTTTAACCTCTCCCCATTTCCCAGCCCAATCCAGAGTCCAGCGCACTAACCATTAGGTCACCACGCCTCCTACACTTCAACAGAATACAATGTAAAAATCAATTTCTACCTTGTGTGCCATAGCCATCCCACAGCTTGCAAAGAAAAATCCCACCAGGTTTTAATACAACTTTGCCAAAATCCAAGGCTGACTCACACAGGCTCTGTGGATAAAACATGAATAAATTCAGTTACAATTTATTCATTTTGTTAGAGACATGGTGGCCTGATGATTAGCACATTTGACTCTCGATGGAACAGTCCTGGTCCAGTGGTATTGGGTATTGGGTCTTGTCCATGGACTAAGGATGAGGCCAATATCAGTTTTTCAAATTGATATAATTCAGAGACGATTCCAGCCATTTTTGCGATATCGTCATCGATACTAGGACATCACTTGACCAAATAGAGGTTTGTCTTAGGCCTCCCTTTGAGTAACTGGGCCCTGGAGTCAGCATTACTGGTGCTGATCAGCATTAAAGCAGGATATGGGAATGAGTTATGCTGAGGAATACAGGTCATTTGCATGAAATTATTGTGCCTGGGTAGGAGTTACTTCAAGACTTTGGAAGTTTGATGGAAGTGGGAGGGGCAATTTTTTTCAAGTTTGTTAGTCATAATCGGTCTTAATCTTCGTCAGTTGAAACCATGTTTGGTTATTTTTGCTTTTTTATTATTCCATTGGTGTTTTTCTATGTTACAAAACTACTGTTTTGAGGTTTCCTTCAATTTCAAAGTTATCAGATAAAAACCTCTTGACATTGCTCCTTTAAGACTGATTCATCTTTTTTTACAATGATCCTGGTCGGGCTGGAGGGGGTGGGGGCAGGCAAGGCAGGGGTGCAGGAACCAGTGATCTATATCATGTGTACATTAAACTGACCAA
Organism: Meandrina meandrites; assembly: GCA_963693305.1. Lineage (NCBI taxonomy): Eukaryota > Metazoa > Cnidaria > Anthozoa > Scleractinia > Meandrinidae > Meandrina > Meandrina meandrites. The sequence goes on from OY855909.1 coordinate 11,785,851, forward strand.
GATGGCTTCATGACTCATTGTGTGGTTTCCACTTGCATTTGGAGCCATATCACTGAAAAATAAACACAAATTAAGACAAGTTAAGATATGCAAAAGTTAACAATAAAAAAACAAGGTTTCACTGTCCTTGTGAAGCCACTGTCAAGGACACTATAATGTGTAAATATTCTGTGAATCTAAGAAGAAGGACTCACAAAGGATAAAAAGCTACATCTTATGCACCAAACTATCAAACTGATTTGTGCATTTCTTAATAACACATAACAGCCCCGGTAAAGCCTGGTTCACACTATCAACATAACAACATAACGGCAAGGTCACGCAAATGCAAAAAACACCTTATGTTGATGTTTTATGTCACCAGTGTGAACAACATAACATAATGACATAAGCATAACGACATAAGGAAAGAACTGAACTTTTCTTTATGTCATTATGTTTGTGTCGTTATGTCGCTAGTGAGAACCAGGCTTAAGTCTTCAGGGACCTTATCATGCAATGATTTTTGCTTGTGTCCCTCCACATGCCATGTAAATCAGTGTTCGAGCCAAGTGGCCCATGCAGCCTGAGCTTATCCCGGTTTCTGTAGCATTAAGCAACTAGGAGTATTTCTACTCCCCCCTGGATGGGATGCTAGCCCATCGCAGGGTTACCCCCCAGCAGTATTTCACTGGTACCTATTTATACACCTGGGTGGAGAGAGGCACTATGAGAGTAAAGTGTCTTGCATCATGTTATTTTCCATAATCTGTACCTCATAATAATGTCTGCATCAGCAGAAGGCAGTAAGGAGAGGATTCTTCTCTGTGTATTGACACTTGTAAAGTCACATCTTGAAAGAATAGTTGCTCCAGGTATGTCTTCAATTTCTAAAAAAATCAAATGATAAAAATAGAAATGCTAGATCACCAGTGAACTGAAAGAGAAAGAATAATTAAAGTGGGGCTGGTTCTGCAATTAACTGAACAGTTGAACTTAGAGCTGATTAGACAGTACAACACTGTTGCATGCAACTTTTGTAGCATGCACCATGCAATATCTCGCACAACGTTTATAACTGAACATTGTCTGAACATAAAAAAATTGCTGTAGAGTGTTAAAACACCTTTCAAAATCCTAATACATTTTTCCTGTCCTGCACAACAGTCAGAGGAGGACAGTAAGGGAGGCATGGTGGCCTAATTAATGGTAAGTGCTGGACTCTGGAAACAGCGATCCAAGTTCCAGCCCTGGCAAGGGTCACTGCATTGTGTTCTTGGGCAAGACATTTTTCTCTCACAGCACCTGTCCACAGGGTGTTTAAATCGGCAGCACAGTTTAAAACAGCTTGAAGTTTTGCAGTAGTCTGTACAACTATAGTGCATTTCCATAATCCAACCTGCACATGACAAAATCATGAAACAAGGAAATCTTGGTGCTCCCCACGGTTTACTTTCTTATGTGAGCTACATTGCGAATATGAAAGCAAGGTACCATACAAACGCCAGACACCTGACATTCAAAATTTATATAAGAATAAAAAATTACACCAATATTTCTAGCCGAGGGAGAAGCACTGATCTAACAACAGTAACTTAGTGTTTCATATGTGATGTAGATGATGACATTTTGACCGCATATTGCCAGTCTTCATCAGACAATGGTATTAAAGGACATCCTTAGAGACCCAGGAGCAGTTAGTCGGGGCAAAACAAAGTAAACTGGGCAGAAATCGTAGCGGCGAAAGTTTTCTATAAAAGTATAAGAGCCCCTGGGAAACAAGTCTCTCCAGACCATTTCCATGCGGCTCTGCGAATGCTGGCTACTGATTGAGCAAACAAAATCCTTTGTATTATTTTGCCCAATCGGCGAACAGTAACTTCAGAGACACTTTCATGTGTTCTTATATGGCGATTATTGTACCGGCAAAAGTAGGAAGTCATTTCCAATGTCAGAAAGAAAGATATCTCAACATCCACGGGTAATTTTTGTTTGGACCGATCAGAGGTATCGTAAATATAAATTGTGTCTTGTTTACTGTACCTGTGCAATGCATTGGGGGCGGTTGTGCATACAGTAAAAACCGACATATAAGAACATGTGGATTAAGAACACCCAGGCTGAAATTTGGTAAAAAAGGAGCACATAATTATATAAGAACACATTCAGCCTGAAAAATAAAAAATTGTTCTTATATATAAAACCTCTTCCCTTTTACATAAGGAACATGCAGTGTCTGTAACCTCACTATGGCATAAATTATTGTAAGGAAATAATTGAGAATTAATTAATTAAAGTATTGTGTTGCCCACTCTTATTTCATCATAGTCTAGTATGTCCCTTACAGTTAAAAATAAGAACACTTAAGAACACTTTCAACTTGATTTTGCATTAAATACCCGACATATAAGAACCCAACAAGCCTGAATCCCAAAAATGGGTGTTGTTGTAATGCGGGTTTTTACTGTACTCATCTAGCCCGCACTGCGTGCATTTCTTTGCAGCACGGGAATATTCCAGTTGGCCAAAATATCTGAAAATAAAAAATATAAAAAAGAAATGAAATAACTGATCAACTGATATGTAACCTTTTAGGTCTCAATTTTCTAAAATTTTAATTTGGTGGTGAAAGTATTGAAAGTACTGGCTTGTACATTTGATTTACATTTTTCTGACTTTATCTCAAGATTTTTTGGCCGACTGAAATTTTTCCGCGCTACGTACATTGTTTTACCGCACGTGCCACACGAGATCAGACGAGTGTGCCGAACGGCCGCCAATGAATCGCATACAGGTAAACAAGCCACTATTTTTGATTCCTCTGATCAGTCCAAGTGAAAATATCTAAGTAGATTTTGATAACATATTTCTTTCTGACATCTGAAATGATTCCCCGACTTTTTTATGGTTCTCTGAAGTAAATTGAAATAAACTGCCGTGTAAGAACACACGAAAGTGACTCTGAAGTTACTGTTTGCTGATTGGGCAAAATAATACAAAGGATTTTTTGCTCAATCAGGAGCCAGCATTCGCAGAGCTGCTTGGAAATGGTCTGGAGAGACGCGTTTCCCAGGGGCTCTTATACTTTTACAGAAAACTTTCGCCACTACAATTTCTGCCCGCTTTACTTCATTTTGCCCGACTAATTGCCCCTGGGTCTGCGAGGATGATTAAAGGAGGTCTCTTTAATAAAACTATAGCCTGTGTACAGCCGTTAAACTATGCCTTGAATGCTTAGTCCATTCAGTACTTTTGGGATTATCACACAGCCCCACAAGCTTCTAGCTTTAAATACCACCATGTCTAGCCAAAGGTAATTAATTTTATCTATTACACATTATTTTATTTGTTCCTATAGTTAGACTTGTGTGAAAATTTGTTTGCTTCCAGCTTGTTAGTCTGTTTGTTAGTTTACTCAGATAGCAGCATGCTTGAACCTCCAAGGAAAACAAAATCTAAGCCTAAACTATTGAGTTTAATAACTAGGATTCAACCCACGCTCATTCTGCTTGATATAAAAAGACTGATGGTATTTCAATGCAGTTTTTCAAATTAAATAGCCGCCATAACATTTGGTCCACAAGAATTGAGAAAACGTCCCTGATACCCCTCCATCTATCTTGAACCCCAATGACCCACCCAAGGAGGCACCTTAAATTTTTCTGCCCTCCTCCATGATTTACTTATTAATAGCAGTAAATAATATTTAAAGGACTGTATGACTGAAAAATACTGTATGAAACACTAAGTTTTCTTTTTGCATTTCAATCATAAATCATAATATAGCAAGGCCCATGCTAACTCTACACTGGCTGTCATTATTCACATGTGCACAACATTCTGCTCTGTAGTTCAATAATTTGTTATCCTTCTTACAAGTCACAGAAGGAAAGTGTAACATCACGGTTTATGCCCTCATACTATCGGTTTGAATGTCCTGGTTGTGTTAAACTTTCACTGAGGGGGAGTTGAGGAAATAACATCCTTGAAGTACAGTATTATGCTTTGTGTGCTCTGTACTATGTTGTGGGCGGCTTGAATATGTTCTTGGCTTGAAATCATTTTAAAATTTGTTTTATTTATGTACGTTATATTGCCATTAAATTGTAGTACCGGTAAATTAAATTACTTTTTTAAAGTGGACTGATTATAATTTTTCTTTGTTTCTAATAAAGATAATGAACATAACCAAAGGGAAATAAAAAAACAAATTGATTTGAAAATATTATTTCTAAAGCAAAATCAAATTTTAACCACATGTATATCCCAGTTACAAACCAAGTCATAAGAGAAAACTATGTCGTGGGTTTTGCAAGGTATGACTTCCTTGCCACATATTCACAGAACTGGGCTTTAAATAAACTCCATGAGGAAGAGAAAAGTTAGTTTGCAGGTGGAGTGCTAACCACGACATTGAATACAGTCTAAAGTACCAAGGTACAGTATACATAGTGGAATCCCACTTCTCAAACCTCTAAAAAAAAAGAAGAGTTAAAACAACTTGAATTCTAGCTTCCCGTATGAACGAGCAGCTCTCAAATTTTGCTATCTCTGGATAGGTTGTGTGCTTGTCTTATTTTCATTCTTTCACGATTTAAGTCAGCAGCCAACTTGCCTCCTTACTTGCTCCACAGGAAAATCTACTTGTCCTGGACAAGCAGAAGGCTCCTTTTTTTCAGCCCTGCTAAGGGAAATGAAAATTGGTTCGAGATATTGGTGGCAAAATTGCAGTATTTGACTTAAGCTAATCCAAGAAAAACGACTTTAACTTCAAGTTATCAGGAGATTGAAAAATCAAAAATTGGAGGAACTGGGATTCCATAATTTGTACCTTTCTGTATATGGTGTATATTCATTGTTCTCACTAACTGTTACTTGCTTTCAGTGTGACAGAATTGAACTGAAGAAAATGAAGCTGGTTCTTTTAAGCATCACCCTTCCAGTTCTCATATTGACTGGTAACAATCTCACTGATAGTGCCATGCGAGTGACTGCACGTACTTGTTCATCAGAGGATCTAAGGATATTAGGAGGTGAGGCTGTACAGATCTCAGTTGAATGATCGTTCAGTGCCATTCTGATCAGGGTAGATTAACTGATTAAGCTTCCCTAACAAAATCACTTATCAGCATCTTGGCACATTACTGATTTCCTAAACATATTTTCTAAAAGCAACAATCTCAGCTTAAGTTTGAAATTGCATTTCAGAATCACAAAAAATTGGAGCCTTCTTAGCTATGCAGTGTAGTAAAAGATTGCAAGTCTATGACATTACATATTTCGCGTTTATTTTGTAATATCTATAGAACATGTCTGGCAGAAAACCAAGTATTTGTTTTGTCAATCAACTGTTAATGATCAAGAGAAATATGACCTTATTTTGCTCAATTTTTTTTAGTTCTTTTTGTGTGTGTGTGTGTGTGTGTGTGAGTGTGTGTGTGTGTGTGTGTGTGTGTTTGCGACTCGGCCCATGCCTCCAACCTGCTACCATGCTTGCATGTAGGTTTATGCTTCATTGAAATGAAGAAATTTTCTGTCCTTACAAAGGAACAAATTTGTGTCAATCAGTATAAAAAATCAGATTCCTGAGTTTCGGTTTTTGCGTCATGTCAAATTGAAACAAAAATTGAATCTTTAGTGGTACTGATAAGAACAAAAAGATGAAAAATTCAAAACTTATGAGTTCCTTAACAACTTTAGCCAGTTACAACATCCCACCACCTCCACTCTTTAGCGAAACATTCTGGGCGGGTATTAGAGGGGCCTGCTCTGGCCATTCCCACGACCAGTTGTCAATCACCCATCAAAGCATAAACAAGTAATAAACTACCTGTGTATTTTCTTTGACAGTTACAGATAAAATTAAAAATTTTTGCTAAGAATATCCTGCTAAAACATTAGGAAATTGTGTTCTATAAGTATTATATTTAATTTGGGGAACGATTGGCTCCACAATGTGCCATGACTGTCAAAGTATAAATTTGCATTTTGCAACCAAAAGGTGTAAAATGTGGGAGGTTTCTTCCTTTTTATAGCAGAACTTCTTAGAGTGGCTTCGGTTTTTATTTTGATATTCCTCTTATTCATCCACAGGGAAGCAATTCATATTCAAAGAACGTTCGACCAACAATTCCTTTGTGAAACAAAATGCCATCAAATATGACCTCACTGGATTCACTCTGTCATTTTTTGTCAAAATGGATCCAAGTGCAGCTGGAGACCAGTGCATTTTCAGCTATGCTACCCCACACTCTCCATATGGCAATGGATTGTATGTTTCCCTACACCCTACAGTCCGAATTAACATAGGAAATGTTCCAAGGTAATATATCCATAAATCACATTTGACAAAAGATAGATTAGTTATTTTCTGAGCTCTCAAAAAAACATAATTCGGTTTATGGGTATTACAAAGTTATACCTCACTGGCCAAACAATTCTGCTCCATTCATTTTTGACTTGCAGTGTAGCAAAAGGATGATAGCCAGTAAATCTAAAGAATAACTCTAGCCCGTGAAATGGTTTTGACATGGTTGTTATTATTTCCCCATTATAAGGACCAGTTTATATTATTATATAAACTGGGGTCGTTTATTAGAATTTCTACTGCGGAGAAAAACAGTATCTCGACATGTGTAAAATTTCAATAATTTTTTATGTGTGTTTGGTATCACCAATCACCTGCTGACATGTCACTTGCCTTATTTTGCGCCACTCTTTTGAGTTGATGAATGACTGGCAACATGTTCAATATTCTCAGTCCTATACATGTAGGTTGCAATTCCAGTTTGTCAAAAAGTTTTTTGATCTTTCTTGACATGGCTACAGACAATATTCTTGAAAAAGTTGATCAAAACTCGACAACTAAATGATTCGTGTCACTAGCTGATGACAACATTAAGAAATTTTAAGAAGCAAAAGAAAATTAAACCATGCAGAGAAACCCAGACTGATGTACTGTTGATGATGGCAATTTTGGTCACAGAGAACGAAGATCAACCACAACCAGAACTATAGATACTAACTCAAGTAGCTTTCTTTGGACAGAAAGGAAAAAGTCTAGCAGTTGTCACCTTTTCTTTTAATTTTTGGCCTTATCACTAGCCTCACTGTTGTGAGTTTATTCATGCAATTGTGAATTCGTCAATAAAGTCAACTTTCTCTCGTGAGTAATAACATACTGTAAAATTCTGGTTATAAGCCCCCCGGTTACAGCTCATCTAACTGGAAACAAAAAAGTTCATCCATCCCCCCCTCCGGATATAAGCTTCCCTCTGCTGGATGATAGTACTGAACACTTTTTTCTTTGACTTTTTAACTTAAAACATATTTCGATCAACACTACCGTGGCTTGTTTCGAAACAATTTTTTTATTCCACTCATAAGCCCTTGGATAAAAGCCCCTCCGCTTATAAGCCCACCCAAAACCCTTACAAAGTTGTATAAGCCCAGGGCTTATTATAATCAGAATTTTATGGTAAGGTTTTTATACAATAGATAAAATCATACATGGTAGCTTGTAGATAGAGAATGTCTCTTCTTGTGTTCCACTCAATATCTCACTCCTTCACTGCACTCACTTGTCAGATATCAAGTTGAACACTCGAAGAGAATTTCCATATCTGCGTGCAACCATGCATTATTCTCAAGAATTGTTACAACCGCATGTCTGCAATAAATCTAGCACATTTCATCAGTTCCAGCCCTATGTATCACTCTTTGATTTTAATCTCCTTTTTTATTATTATTTTGTAAGGATTCTCAAAACCAAGATCCCAAAAGATCGTCAGATGCACCACATCACTGTGACTTGGGACAACAAAGCAGGGAAATGGCAGTTGTATATGAATGGTCAGCTCATAGAAAGTGGCACTGGCTTGATGAAGGGTCATGTGATACCATGTGGAGGTACAGCTGTGATCGGACAGGATCAGGACGTAATGGGAGGGGGGTTTGAACTGCAGGATGCTTTTGGGCCTGGTGTAGTGGGAATGCTCAACATGTGGGACAAAATTCTCTCCGAGTGTGACATTGCCAAGCAAGTCGTAACCTGCAACATTCCCCACGGCTCTGTTCTGGGGATGTATCAGTTTTGAGATGGCAACCCTTATTAAATTAAATAGACTAGCCAAGATCTAAAGGAATCAGTTTTCTATTAAGATGTGGGACTTGATGAAAGGGAACACATTCTTATCAGCAACTCCAACAGTGAACATGTATTCAAGACCTCTGTTATAATTTATGTATTATCCAAGCTTTCATTTCATTCCCTGTTGTAATGTTTAATGGATTGACTTAAGAGTTAAGGGATAAGATTTTGGTAACAATAAATATATTTGAAAGCCTGGTAACATTTGTCCCAACTGGTTCTTTGCCTCGACACATGACTATCGATTCCCTTTGGTAAACCAGCATACCTGAAAACAGTTTATGAACTCATACAAAGTGCCCATTTTTTACCATAGTTTGCCTTAACCTTAACTCTTGCACCTGCACATCCACAGTTTCGTGATACAATTGAGGAGGCCAGAAGCTGAGTGATTAAGCACATAATGCTTACACCAATATTTTTGCTTTTCTTTGGCCTCAACGTAAACAAACGCATTCTTTTATCTTGTGTAACCATGGTAACATGAGTTAATGTGAGTTTGAGTGGTCACTCACTCTGCTTATTTGTCAACTAGTTTAAAGAAAAAGCTGTTATTTATGATGTTTGTGGTATAGAATATGCAAAATTGGATGTGATATGAGAGGCATCTGCTGATCAGAGGCTTAGGGGTGGAGTTAGACAATATGTCCACTGTATGGTGATGAACAGTGAATAATTAAGCACTATTAACCATCAGCAGATGGAAACTCTTACCCCATTACCGAGTCTTAAGAGGTATGCAAGTTACCAACGATCAACAGATAGTTGGTACAGTTACACACACCTTACAAAATTCATGTACATGATTGTTCGTGCTTTTTCGATTTGATATTATTTTTTATACATTATCATGCGATCTAATATTATACCTGATTGCTTCATTTTACCATAAAAAAAATTGTCTACAAGGCACACCTTTTTGCTGTAATTTTGGCCTCAAAACTGAGTTTTTGCAGTATAGTTTACAAAATAGTTTATGAAAAAAATTCTTTTACTTGAGGTATAATATTGAAGATGGTTAAAGAAGCAATTAACATGTGTCTATTATTTAAATGACGTTACTTGTTGGAGGCCCTATGCGCCAACTTGGCGCAAGGGGATAGGTGAAGGTGAAGGACTTGTTGGATATGACATAATTATATATTACTGCAACACCTTGTTGGTTAAATATATCATCTTGCATTCAACACACACTCCTGGAACAATAAATAATATTGTTAAATATAATAATATTTCAAAACAATACCTAGTAAATCCACAGCAATGACAGCACCACTCCCATTACCTGTGAAAAAAAAACAATTTAGAATTTGTCTTAGATTTTACTGTCTTTGTGCATATCAAAGAAGAGCATTCAAGCCTTTGAAATATTTTTATTACCAACTATACAAAGAACCAAGACTTTCCAGAAGTACTTACCAGCGTTTTTAGTCAACACTCTGTCAACAGCCACTTGGGTCCAAGAACCTAAACACCAAAGTAGTCGTACATGTTGCAATTAATTTTTTTCTTCAGTTAAATTTTATTCTTCCTTTGTTTTAAACTCATTATCATACATTACCATACCCAAAAACAAAGGAAGAATAAAATTTAACTAAAGAAAAAAATTAACTGCAACATACACATTACTCAGAAGAAAACAATTCCTAAATAAGACAGATACAGAACTGTGGAATAACAATTCCTGAAACCGTCAATTTCTTGAACTTCCTGGTAACTCGAAACAACCACGTTGAACGCTGCAATTTTGCCCCAATTTCTCAAACAAGTTTTTCTTTCCGCTGGAAGTTCAATAAATCAGGATTCCACTGTGGGTAATAATTTTCATACCTGGGCTTGCACCGCAGTCAATAACAACTCTTCCAGGTTGAAGGAAATGGAACTTGTCATCCAGCTCAATCAGTTTATAGGCACTACGGCAACGATAGTTGTCTTCATGAGCTTTCTTCACAAACAAGTCCTGTGTTGTATACGAATGAGCATTGATTACTTAGTACATGTCAGTAGTACATTAAATATTATATGCCATGAAATCTTGAAATAAGGATTAAAAAAAATCATATATTTTGTAACTCATGTTGGTGACCTCTCCTCCCAACATTAATCCTTTATACATGCTTAATGTGAGTTAAACACCTGGGTGGAAAGAGGCACTGTGATGGTAAAGTGTATTGCCTAAGAACACAATGCGGTGACCCTGGCTAGGGCTTGAATCACACCTCCCTACATGCATACAAACCCAGTTGTTAAAATACCCCCTTCCCCCCAGTTTCATGTTCAAGGACAGACACAAAAGACCTGGAATTATAGCTCCAAAGCAACTTGAAAGCAAATCGCGTATGATAGAACTTTGCAACTTGTGAACTTAGCTACTGCACATGAAATTCACAACTTCACTTCGAAGTAAACGAACTATGTAAATGAAATTCCCAAGTTCGTAGAAAACTTCGGGAATTTGAAACAAACTTCAAAAACCATTTGTCAAAAGTTTTGTGAAATGCACTGTAACCCTCACAGTCCCTTAAGTTTAAAGCTATTATAGCAATAATTCTCTTGACGTCACAAGCCCTGTCGTGATCACTGTAACAGGGGAAACTATGTGGAATGTGAACATAAAATCTTCAATGAATGGTCCTTTCAGTTCTATGCAAGATTTCATTCTGAAACTTGGTCACATCAGTCATTTTGAGGTGCTCTCTCCACTCGCATTGATTATTTCTCCATAAGGTAGAATTCAAAAAATTTCAAACAACTATATCATGCATTGTTTATATTATGGTAACTTGTGATCAACAATCTGTTGCTTCATAGCTGTCTTGAGAAGTGCCCAGGTGCATCTTGATGATTTTACTTTGATCAATACAAGAATGCTTCACTGGCAATGTTTGAAGCAAATTCAAGTACTAACACATATCAAAAATGATGCTGGAAATTCGTTCCTAAGCAAAGGATTTCACCTGCTCACAAGTTATTTTCAATTGCAAAATGGGCCTAGCAAGAGTTATTTTGATGCACATCTTTCAATGTTTCAATCTTTATCAACAAGAAACATAGCTATACTTCTTGCACGTACCTATTACCCTAAATTTCTTTTGATCAGTCAAGACAGCATTGCTTGATTTCCTATCTACAGAGATTGTGACTAAAATTGTTTCCTTACTGTCTGTTGTCTCTTGAGCCATCTAGACCTGTTGCTTCCTTTACTAGCAGTCCTTGCAGGTACCCTGTGAAGTTACAAAATAGCAGGATGTAAGGAACTGCTGCTCTCACCAGCAGATGAACAGTGCTGCTGTCATTTGCACCTGCTTAGTATCACTGCATAAAATTATTTTGTCCATCATCCAACTTGCAACGATTCATCAGCAAACATTTCCACAAATTCTTGGCTACCATTAATCACCCTTGTTCCAAGGCTTGATTGTGAATGGAAGAAAGTGACATCAAAGGCTCAAGCATACCTACTGGGTTGAAACCATAATAAAACTCAGCATAGAAAATTGGATAAAAAACAAGTCTTAAGTTTTTGTTGCTTTTCGCATGATTTTCAATACTCATTGTTACTATAATAATAATTTATTTCAACCGGTGAGGTATTTTTGAGCCTTTGATGTCACTTTCTCCCATTTGCAACTAAGCCTGGAACAAGGGTGATTAATGGCAGTTGTAAATTGTGATTGTAAAGTGCGATTAGCATTCACACTGACAGGATGCAAAGATTAGCCATTGTTATTTTGTACTGTATTAGTTTTTAACAAAATAAGTTTTTAATAAAATACATCAAACCCGTTATTTGAAACTTTACTTTCTCAAACAACACAAGCAGAAACCTCACATCTTGAGCTACCCCAAACAACAGGGTACTGGGACACGATTAGTGACACCATTTTGCACGTCCCATTTTCTGTAGGAGAGGTCTGTGTGAAAGCTAACCAAAAGTCACTTCATTGGATTTATTTGCTTCACTAATTGAACACTGCAGTACTGATTACTCAAACTCTCGAAATATCAAACCAAGTTTTGCTTCCCTGAGGTTCGAGAAATCGCGATAATTTTCCACTGTAGTTTAATATAACTACCTCATTAACATGACCAGATTTTAATGATCTGTTGGCAGTACAACTATACAAATATATACGCGTAAATTATTATTTTGAGGCTTCCTAAAGTTTTGAGTAATTTTGTACTCGCTTATTAAAATGCAAAAAAAAAAAACTCAATAAAAATATTGCATGATAGAAAGGTTTGGGTCAACTGTTCAGTTCTCATTTTTTAAAACTAAACTGATTTTTTTATAATTTTCCTTCTTGAAAGCAAATTGCACTGAACACTATAAGCTTAAAGTTTCTTAAAATGGATATAAACAGATAAACTAAAGTTCTGTAGTTTTGACAACTCGCTCTAAAACTGACCACATTAGAACACGTGGATGCCATTATTTCTGACTGTTAGCGCCATTCTACTGCGTTCTATGAAGTCAGTTTAAACTTAAGGTTATTCTTTAACTATTCTCGTCCCATATTACCTAAAAGACAAATGAAAAAGCGAATAAATACCTTGCAAATCCAAATCTTTTCAACAAAACTTGTACACCGCCGCCACCTCGAGACATTGGAAGTTCTATTTTAAAAGAAAATCCGCTGACCAAAATCACGCCATCTCCCCCATATATGGTTTGCTTGAGCCGGCTTGAATGCCAATCATTCTGTTTTTATCCAATCAAATGCGATATTTACGACTAAAGCCGGCCCATCAGACCCGCAAAACTCAAATGTGCTTACGAGAGCTACAAAAATTATTTCGCGATTTGAAAGGCGAAATAAAATTGTTGCAAAATTTTTCATTCGTTTCTAAACCAAGGATCTTAATCAGCACTCAGCACAGATTGCTCTGATGAAATTTGGTAAAATTTAACCCCCTAGAATTGGAGAAAATTGCGTCCCAAATGGGCACCTCAGCACTCGTGGAGTCGGTGGTATTGGAGGAAGTCTATTGAAACATCACGGCATTGTAGCCTGTTCGAGCACACGAGCTGCGCAGCCGGCGGGGAATTTGTTTGGCTGGTAGAAAAATTTTTGACCCTTTCTTCTGGCGAGGACAGCTTGGCTACAAATCTTCAACAGATACTTTATCCAAGGTCTTGGATTCCTTCTTGCGGGAAGTCGTGGCCACTTTTACGCGCGCGTTGGGAGAGTTTCGCGGTCAACCACCGCTCTCTCTAGTTTGGCAACTTCACCATGCCTTTGCTGAATAGAAAACCGTTTTCACCTATAAAACCGCCTCCAGATCTCAAACCTGACGAAGAAGTCTTCGTTTGCCGCCATACAAATGAAGTTTTCCGCGATTATAGGTAAATTTTACCCTCTATTGCAGTATTTCTATATCCGGTTCACTCTCATTCATTTTGACTGTTCACAGTTTCACCGAGTGTTGTAAGACTCCGCCATTTTTCCGTTTCAGGTCGTTTTTCGAGCGTACAATTTTATGTAGTAGTATGCTATGGAGCTGCCAATATACTGGCAAGAGTGGCTTAACCTACCAAGAGGCACAAGATTCGGAGAGGGCGATTAGAAAGCAAGGCCATAGCCTCCCAGAACCCATCCAACGAGCGGCACTTACACTCGTCCACCACACTCAACGTGGTCGACTAGCTAATTTATGCGATGAAGTGTTTTCATATTTGAAGGATCGCTACCAGGAAGGCGAAGAAGTTGAGGTTCACTACCTTTCGAACAAGTAAGTGTATTTATTTCTTTTGAAAGAGCGCTTTTTCGGAAATGGGAACACATTTGAGGGGTGTGGGGCAGATTTTTGCATGGTGTTGGTGGTTGGTGATCGCACCAAACCGTCGCGAGGTATAATGCGTCACATGCTATCCAGCGGGCGTCTTCTTCATCCATAATGCTATTCTAAGGAAGAAATCTCTTTTCTCTCTCCATTTCAATTCTCTTTTTCTCCACTAATAAATCCAGGGGACACAAAATGTGTAGGGGTGGGGTGTGGGGGGGTTATTTTCCTAAATTTTGTTTTCTGGAGATTTGAAGATTTTTTTTGTTTAGCATGGGGAAGGTAGCCATTTTGTTTGAGTGGTTAGTCCCTTAACTACCCCAGATTTATTTATGCCAAAATTTTGGCCATTTCAATTTTGACTGTTTTTAATGATAATTGACCTTTTTTGAGTGACAGCTGTCAAAAATTATTTAATGTTATATATTTTTGTACTTAATACAGTTTTTGCAGGAAATTTTGTAATATTAAAAAATCAAATAGTTGGTAATCATTTCATGGCAAACAAAGGGAAGCTAATTTTAAATAATGTACTACAACAAAATGTACACAACGGCATATACAGAAATACCAATGTTCGTGTTCCTCGTTTTAAATTATCATAATTTCATCCAATGTTTAACTAATAAATACAGTTATTAAATTTTTAAACTTATGATGTTTATAAAAATCTCAATCATTTGTTGCTTTTTGCAGAAAAAATTGTTCAGTTATAGCAGTTATTTAATAACTGCAAAAAAAATCGTGAGGGAAAGTTTATGCCATAGGAAATGGTTTATACCCCCATTTAGCAAAGCTCTGTATACCTTATGTGTGCCAAATTTTGTACTGTACACTCCTCATTGGAGAGCAAATTTTCAATGTTATTGTAAAACAGACAAATCAATACAATTTTCCTCAGTAAATGACTCTTAAAATGTCCAGAATGACTGTTCATGGTTTCACTTGAGTATTGAACCTTTTGTGGGGTCATAAAAATTAATATGGTACGTGTTTTTAACAATACCATAAACTCACAGATTAGCTGTACCTTTTTACCAAAAATAGTGGCTGCGGTTTACCTGCGAGAACATTTGGCAGTAAGACACTACCTCTCTAGAACCTCAATTTTCATTCGCTGCTGTAAACACTACCTCTATTGTTATTCAGGGCTAGGGGCATTGTTATGACCTGTTATCTATTGTTTTGAGAACCAATGAAGTAACTCGTTCCGAGAGGTAGTGGGTGACCCACATTTGGAAAAGGTACTGCAAATTTCCTGGTCCAGTTTTCCGTTGTCCGATGTAATGCCTGGTTACTAAGCTGCAAATTATTAAACACAACAACAAACAAATTCTTGTTGTCAGGCAAAATTATATGGAAAAACTGTGTTAAACGAAGAAATGCTAGAAAAAGATCAAGTTTTGATGAAGAAGATAGCTTAAAGGAAACCTCCACTCTTACAATAAGTTGACGTTGAATTGTTTGAAATGGTGCCAAACTTCCAAATTTTACAGGTCAAGGGAGAAATAACATTTAATAACAACAATATTTTCAAATTTCCAGCACGCTGCCATTTTGGATTTTTATGATGTGTTACGGCTCCCGCTATTGTTTGGAAGCTTCCAAACAATGGCGGGATTTTGGATTTTTATGGCGTGTTACGATAGCGGGAGCCGTAACACGTCATAAAAATCCAAAATGGTTGCACGCTGGAACTTTGAAAGCCATAAAATAAACTTTTCCATTTATTGTTGTTATAAAATGTTATTTCTCCCTTGCCTTGTAAAATTTCAAGACTCAACTTTGGATTTCTATGTTTTTCTTTCAAAAAATGTTTCCAGAATTTGAGTTGCTAACTTCAGGATGCAGCTTATCTGCAAGTGCGATTTATTTGTGAGTGTTTATGGTATTTTAGACTATGAGCAAATAATAAGTTCCTTATTTGATATAGAAAATGTGACAAGTAACAGTTGTAAAACTAGTTATTTAATAGGCATTTTTAACAAAAATGGAAAATAGTTTACTTTTTCCAGGACATGAATACTGATGAGGCAACCAAACTCAGTGTCAATGATTTGCAATTTTGTAATTTGCCATACCCAAATTCAAAATTAGCCAATCAGAAGCCTTGTGTACTGTCCTGATTTTCTTTAAGATACTGCAGGATTTTTGGCTGAATTTGGCTAGGGTTAATACCTGACCATACCTTTTTGGTATGCTTTGTGGGTATATCAAGCAAGTTTAGTTCAATTAAAAAGTACATACATCAAGACCAAACAATCCCTATCTACCACCAAGGCATCCAAAAGAGGTACGATTGGGTTTAAAGCACATGTCAAGTAACTAGTACAAGAGTATAAATTATTTACTGTGAAAAAGCAAAAATGTTCAAATTGTGTTCAGTACTATATTCTGGAGCTTCATGTGGACTGGTGACCTGATTTAGGGTGTCCCTGACATTTTCTGTTTTGGTAAACTGTACAGATCAGTGTGTAAATTAAATCAAAATAGAATTCAGTTTTAATTTACACTATAGAGGAAGTTATCATGTTCTGAAGTTGGGTCATTGGCAAAATTTTGTAGTCATCACTATTTCTGAAGTGGTTTATTTTGGAAAAATCAGTGTGAAAAGAGAAAGAAAGAGGGTGGTATTAAAAGGTGTTTTTTCATGATCCGTGCATGAAAGGTCTTTTTTAAAATGGCTTTTTAAAATGACTGGCCTTTTCTCGTGAAATGTACATGTCAGTGTAAACGGTGATTCTTTCTTCTTTACAAAAAGTTATAGAGTTAGTACTTGAAAATAAGACGACTTGTGGTGAACTGCATGAGCAGTGCATGTCACTCTGGGCCCCAGGTCACTCTACTCAGATACGAAATTTAACACCTTTTATATTGGTTTTGTGAAATGGCTATTTTGTTTCATGTTAATCGTTATTTGGCCTATTTTTTTTTATGAAATGTCATCTAGACCCCTTTTACCACCCTCAAGAAATAGGCAAGCTGTTAGTCGCATGTACAAATTGCAGTTTGTTGAAGAAAGAGGACGAGGAAAAGACATCTTCACAGTTCCATTTTCAGCTGTTGAAAAGAAGGCCTGAAAAAATTAAGGTTTAAAAACAAAATTAATGAAATAAGAATTGGATGTTGACATCAGAGTTGAGAGTTTTTAATACATGACTACATTCTATGTTCATTCCCTTTTCTGTATTAGGAAAAGAGGCATCATAACCAAAGTAATTCCTCCTGCTGAAGACTCAAGCCCAGCAAACAAAACCCAGAAGTCACCAAACAAAGCAGCAAAGTCTCCAAAATCCAGGAAACACAGCCACTCTGGAGAAAAACTTCAATCTCCAACTTCTAAGGATCGTAAAAACAACCCTTTGGATTCAACGCCAAGAAAAGAAAGGTCAGATAGTTCAAGTAGTTCAGATAGTCAGCCGTTATCAAGCCACTCAAAAAAGTACAACTCAGACAATGTGTTTGCTAAATCTCCAACTGGAAAATCACCAAGAAAGAGTTTGGATGACGAATCACACTCGAAGCCTAAATCAAGGAAACACAGTGTGGAAAGTTGCAGTGAAAAGACAGGAAGCAAATCGAGGAAGCACTCTTCTGATGGGAAAGGTACACCATCTAAAGCAAATAGTGAAAAGATTGCAAAGAGGCCATCCACACCCTCGTCAAGGAAAAGCAGTGACAACAAGATGGTTTCTCCAAAGAGCAAGTCGTCGTCTGATGGAACTGCAGTAGAATCGTCAAAGACAATTAAATCACCAAGTACTAGTAAAACAAAGAGTTTTGAGGGTGAAATTGTCATCATTGATGATGACGACAATGATGATAAAAAGAGTTCACAGAAGCCTTCTCCAAAATTATCGTCTCCTAAAGAGAAGCCGGTGTACAACTGGCCATCCGCTGCCCTTTATCACTATGAAATTAGAATTCATTCAGACAAAAAAGACAAAGGATCAAAGAAGAAAGAAAAGAAACGTGAAGTTGTGACTGTCCAAGCCTCACTTGTCAGGTACTTAATATTGAATACAATAAAAGCTGATCAATCTGTTTCGGCCCTTTGGGTGTGTGGGGTATTTCTTTTTAAGACCATTCGACATAGGGCTTATCTGGGCGGGGGAGGGGGTCAATAGAAAGGGTGGTATATTAAAAAAAATGAAATTGCAGAGTGGGGCTTGAAAAAAATAAATGATAGTAATAGTAAGGTCATTCCACTGAAAAAGACCCTGTACTGAGATTTTTTCCATGTTTGCGTGCCAATGGTTTATTATAGGCACTAAAATCTTGAAATCAAAAATGAGGTTTCCCTGTGTTCGTTTAGCAGCAACAGCACCTTGTGTCTACCCAATAAATCCTTTTATTATATAGACACAAGTGTTTCACTGGAAAATAGACCACTGATAAAATTCATACGAAATTGCAACCAGGATTGTTGTGGCGTATTTTCTACAGTATCCCCACTAGTGAGGATATCGATTCATTTACTCATGGCAAAAACAACATCTCACTTAGCTTGTTCGCTGCACTCACTCATGACTTCGTTTTTAATTTGCCACTCAAACATAAAATTCATATCTTCTTGCCACCATGTAACGTTCCCGACAGTTGTTTCTTACAGTAACACAGATAATTAGTCCACATGACGGTTTCAACTTGACCAAAGGGCAAGCTGGAAAATCCATTTTCTTTGTACCCTATTGGCACATGTTTATTCTTGTTGAATGTAAGTGTTGTGGTTTAATTTTATATTTGGTTTAAATTTTTTCAAACCAGTTTCATTTTTAGTTTCATTGTCTGGTGTTCATTATCACTATCTGAAACAAAGGGAATAGAAAAACAAACTGGTTTGAAAAATTTTAAACCAAAGATAAAATTAAACCACAACGTAAATATAATGATAACACAAATATAATAATAATTTATTATTAATATAATTTTTTTCAGTCGGAGGAAAGGTGTGTTCACCAGAGATAAAGTGAAAATGTTCTTGAAGATCAGTTGTGAAAGAAGTACTCCCCATTCTGAAGATGGCATCTATATTGTCCAGGTGTGATTCCTTGTTCGGTATTGTCAATCCAGTGTAATGTGTCTGTCTTCTATGATTACAAGTGTTATTTTTAGTGGAAACTACAAAAAATCTTAAAAAGATGACATTTAAATTGGATAAAATAATGTGATGTTTATTATTATTATCCCCCCTCCACCCAGGATACCAACCCCATGAAAGGTAACTGGAAATTCATGGGGTGTTTGCAAAAAGCCAAAATTTTTAAAGGGAAATATGAGGCTAAACAGCAATTTCCAGAGTGGGGGACCAAAACACATTGTGTGTGGAGGTATGGATATTTGCTGGATCAGTACATTGGATGGTAGCAATATGCAAGTGTTATGAGCTGCTATTTGACTTCCTCTCAATATAGAAGTCATGTTATAATTATTGTTCACTTATGCTTCATCTTATCCTTTTTTCCAGAGGGCATACCGACAGAAGTTTGATCTTGGTGAACCGGACATACCTTTAAAGCTTGCTTCTCCTCCAAAGGACAAGAAACACAGGAAAAGAAGCCTTACACATGGAGACCAGGAAGGAGAGAGTGGGCCTGCGAGGAAGAAGAGAAAAAAGAAGAAAGAAGATGAATCGAAAAATGAAGGAGAAGGCACTAGGAAAAAGAAAGAAAAGGTGAAATGCATCAAAGAATGGTTTTCTTCTTGCCAGGGTAAAAAAGGTAGAGGGATCACAAAATGCCCAAATGCAATAGCATGATATTTTATATAATTGTAAGATGTTGTGGTGGTTCTTTGCAAGCTCAATCTCAATATAACTTAATGGCCTTACACTACAATTAGTCAGGGGTCTAATTGAAGAGTTTTCCATATGTTTTTGGATTTTGGGGTAAGGGCTTATCATGAGAATTTAACAATGTTTGGTGTACTAGAAAAGGGCCTTTGCATGTGTTTTATATTAATTTTAAAAATTTTTCAAACCAGTTCCATTTGATTTTTGTTTCTCTTTGTTTCAGATTATAGTAGTGAATATGAAACAGTGAAAAAATAAAATCAAACCAGTTTGAAAAATTTTAAACCAAAGAAAAATTTAACGTACAGCCTAAACATGAACCTCCTGTCAAGCTATCACCAGGCATTTAGTCAGGGTGAGAAAAAGTTAACTGAGCAACCAACACAACAGCAAAAAAAGATCTTGTGAACTTTTGTCATATTGATTTTGATTCTCTGCTCACACTATCTACTGTAACCTCGACTAACCACCTCTGGGTCTTCAGGGATGTATAAGGTGTCATGAGAATCTTGTGTTTTTTTCCATGCTAGTAAGCTTTTTTCTGGACTAGAGATTAGCCCTGGTCTCGAGCTCCCTCCTTCCACACAGTTCGGGACCCTTTTTCATAAAGTAAAGCAAGATAAAAAAAAATACCATGATCAAAATATTGATAACCATTGTAATTTCTAAATGTCAATGAACCACAGAAGGAGAAAGGTGGCAAAAATAAAGAGGCTAAAAAGATGAAACTTCCACCTGAGGAGTGGCGCAGAATCATGGAAGAGGAAAAGGAGAAGAAGAAGAAACAAATGGAAGAAGAAAAAGAAAGAAAGAAACTGGAAAGGGAAAGAGAGAAAGCTGAGAACAAAGCTAAGAGAGAAGAGGAAAGAGCAGTCAAGAAGATTGAAAGAGACAAGGTAAGAGTTCAATGGGAATTAACAACTAACTTCTTTATGACAATCCAGGGATGTAAATAATAGCTGGAAGGTGGAAAAAAAAGAACTGCCTGAGGACTTGACTTTTCTTGAATTTTTTGGCCGAAAGATGATGCCTGTTTAACTCTTTCTCTTCAATGATGTCTGCCTGTGATCACCAAACTTTGAAATCTTAACTTCATCCCTGCAAGTAATACAAACTTGTCGCATGTAACATGACTCCTCATAGTCTTGTTTCAAATAAAAGAGCGTCATCAAATAAGGCCAGTTTGTTTGCGTCTTGAAAACATTTCATTTTAAAAAACTAATTACTTGAAATCTTGATTGGCTCTTTCTTTCTATGACATGGTCACGCGTGACAAGGTCCTGCAACGGGGCTAACATTGCATGACTTAAAGAAGCTGTGTCACGACATTTTAAGTCATTAAATTACTTTTTTAAAAAACGAAGGAAACCTCAAAATATCAGTATCGCAGGACCCACGGTGATAGCAGTTTTTATAACTGAAATGGTCATCCTGCATAAATGTTATTAGTATATACCACACAAGTGAATAGTGCTTTTCACGCGCGGTGATTGGTTAATTCGGAGGTGATTAGCAAAGTACTATTCACCTCCGAGCAGCCGAAGAGAAACAAAATGGCTTCGCGCGTCACTTTGGGTACCAAAAGTAATGTTTTGGTCTGCTAGTTATTCAACTTGTGTGGTATATGTTGTGGTTTAAATTTTTCTTTGGTTCAAAATTTTTCAAACTAGTTTGATTTTTAGTTTTCATTGTTTTGTATTGATTATCATAATCTAAAACAAAGGAAATTAAAAATCAAACTGGTTTCAAAAATTTTAAACCAAGGAAAAATTTTAACCACAACATATATACTAAAACAATTATTCACCTCAGTGTCGGTGAAAGTAGTGGATATTTACCTCGCTGCTTCGCGGCTCGGTAAATATCCACCACTATTCACCTCCACTTCGGTGAATAATTGTTAATTATTATTATTATTATTATTATTATTATTATTATTATTATTATTATTATTATTATTATTATAATTATTATTATTATTTCTATACAAACAATAATCTGTGTGCACATGAGCAGGTGTCCTTACCAAACACCCAGAGCCTTTCCACAGGTTAAAACCTGAGCTCAATTATTGTATATGCATCCCTTGTCTGTTTGCCTGTGCACACCAATAACTTTGAATGCAGATCATAAATTATAATGAGCTTAGTGGACGAATTTTGCAAACCTTGATAAAGACAGAATTGCCGAAATATTGGACTTTGTAATATCTAAGTATTAGCTGTGTTGTTAACTATTGTTAGTCCTACACTATAGATGAGTGCCTGCCTTTTAATGACAGCTGTGGTTTAAATTAAAGGAGCGGGAGAGACAGCGAGAAGAAAAGAGGCTAGAAGCCATACGGTTAAAGGAATGGAACAAACCAAGAGAAGACCTGGAGCTGGATGATTTGAAGGTTTGTTTTTCCCAAGTATGCATACATGTAGCAGGAGACGGGGAAAAAAACATTGCTGTTGAGACTGCACTTGTTGTTTTGTGTTAATTTTGCTGTTATTTTACACAACTTGCAAGTAATCTAAAGACCTCCAAGTGCATATGAAGCAAAATTTTTTAATGCATATTTCCAATGTTTGACATCTCAAAGAAAATATCTGAAAGTTTGAGATTCTGGGGAAACAAATTGATGATTTTATAGCTCACGAAAATTACCGCAATTTGCTCTCAAAAATGGTCTTCGAATAGTGCGGCCAAACTACCTCGTGATGTCACTTTGATATTTTACACAGTGCAAGTAATCTAAAGACCTTAAAGTGCATATGAAGCATATTTCCAATGCACATTGGAATGCATGTTTCCAATGTTTGACATCTCAAAGAAAATATCTGAAAGTTTGAGATTGTGGGGAAACAAATTGATGATTTTATAGCTCACAAAAATTACCGCATTTTGCTCTCAAAAATGGTCTTCGAATCGCGCAGCCAAACTACCTTGTGACGTCACTTTGGTTGCAGACTATGTCGTAATCCTCGTCTGTTTCTTCTCTACTACCTTCACTACCCGAAGAGCCAAACGAAACGCTAAATTCGGACTTGTCACTAGACATTTTTTCTGTGTTTGAGAGAGATTCACTGAGACACGCAGAGTGAAATAAAAACCTTTGCAACCAACGTGACGTCACAATCTGGTTAAAACTCGATCCAGTCTCCAGACACTTTGGAAAGAGAGCATTTTAAATCCCAGCAAAATGGCAGAAATCTTTGTTGGATAGAATTTTTAGCTGTGTACAGTGGTTTTGTATACATATTGAAAACTTTAAAATGGTAAAAATAAATTTGGCTTCATATGCACTTTAACGCAAAAAAATTTCACACTCAAAATGTTCACCATAAACAAGTATGGGCGAAACCTTAAACCTGGAGTGCCAGTTTCTTAAAAGGCATATGTATGTCGACACAGATCAGGATCAGTTTCTCTGAAGAAGTCTTCTATACACAAGCTGTACCATTTTGAAACTGGCATGTGTTGAACTTTTGGTACAAAATTGCTGTTATGTGTTCATGCTTAGATGCAAATGACAGGATGTGGATAATTGTTATTGGTATCACCCAACTAGTGGACTAATACAAATCCTGCATTTTGATTGGCTACGCTACTAGAGGACTATTAGTAATAGTCATCGAGTAGCGAAATTCGTGACGCTTTCTTTCGCTTTATTCCCAAATAAATCTCTTTTCAACTTGCATTTGCTAAGTTTATTATTGTTTTTTTCTGTCCGACTAGTTGGGTGATACTAAAACAATTAGACCCTTCGCCCTCAAGGGCCACTGGTCAATAGCCCATTCGGCTTCGCCTCATGGTCTATTGACCCGTAGCCCTTGCGGGCTACGGGTCTAATTGTTATTGTATATTGTCCTGGCATTTACACTCTGTTGTTCCAGAAAATATCCATATCCCTCCTGTGGAAAGTTTTTTTCTTTGAATCCCTCACCCCTCTTGAAATTCCAGTTCAGTTGAGTTCCATTTCCTTTAAACATTTTGGCTTTTGAGACCCCCGACTCCCCCAGAATTCCCAGTGACCTTCCATGGGGTGGGTGTGGATATTTTTTGAAACTGGACATTAGTCAGACTCAATTTTTTATGGCATCATGAGTATGTAAATTGGTTTACAGGATCTGCCCCTTACCACCCCTGTTGCAATAAAGCTTCCATCAGAGCTGTTTGGTGATATGATGATGGTCTTGGAATTTCTCAATGTCTTTGGAAATCTGTTTGACATCAAAGATGAATTTCCTTCTGGCCTTTCATTTGGTGAGAACACAAAATAATGAGATGCAGTGTATGGTGTCAATTCTGTTCCCCCATGGTTACTTGTATTAACCACAACTGGGCATTCTCTGACGATGTAAAATACAAAACAAACCCTAAGGGCCTTTAATTAAAAATGTTAGATATCTTTCTTTAAGAGCTATAACTAACTATAGACCCATGGGCTTTTATTCAGGAGTGCTTAGTTTTGGAATGATAAATCTAAGATGGGGGGCTTTTTTGCTGGGAGGGGCAGGGGTCTTATATTAAGAATTTTGCTAACAGTAGATTTTAGATTACAGGGCCACTCCTAGAAAGAGGCAAGAGAAGGCACTTGCCTCATCTAGATTTTCACCCAAAAAGGTATCCACAGTTGATCAAGATTGCTTTTTCTGTAGAAATACCTCATAGAAAATGCTGAAAATAGTGTTTCAGAGCTTGTAGATTTCAATTTTTTTTTTTTTTTTGGGGGGGGGGGGGCATGGCCCCAGATCCCCAGACCCCACTTTTGCCTCATCTATGTCAAAAGCCTGGTTATGGCCCTTTACTGTTTGTTGAATTAGCTCACCACCATTATTGGTCTTTTTGGTCAACCCTTCATCATTTAAACCCTTTCTGTTGATGTGGAATTGTTGACTTATTTATGCTTCTTCTCTTGTAGCCATGTTAGAGGAGGCACTGACAGAACATGATGCCGAAGGTGTGTACTATGACTTGTTGCTGTTCTTACTGGGAGCAATACTGCGCACGCACTTAGAGGAAGAAGAGGAGGAGGGTTTGGATGGCACTCATGACCACGAGCCCTTCATGGATGTTGATGATGATGGTGATGAGAAGTCACAAGCAACTGTTTCTGCATCGGCAACAATGGCAGCTGCTTGGCCGATGCAGCACCAGGGTAAACCACTTCATGAACTGATCATGGACCCGTTTACAAGTTCTGAGCTGTTGAGACTACATCTGCTCTCCTCTGGTGCCAGAATAGGTATGTTAACATTTATTGGATTTTCATCTTCCTACAGAAGTAGTCTTACTTTTTTGTAGCAATTGAATTACAAGGCTGCAAATTGTTATCTTTTGCCAAAGGACAAAATGTCAGATAGGTCAACATTTTCATGGCATGACATGACATGACATGACATGACATGACATTACCTTGAGCTTTATTTTCAACTTAATTTTTAAGTATCCCCCACCCCTTCCCGTGTTTAATAGGAGTTCCTGTATTGGGCTATTAATATACAATCTTCGTTCACTGTCCAAAATCCACGCGCGCAATTGGTTAAAATCGAGCACGTGATTTTACTTTACCTGTCGTCAGCAAACTCCGACAGTGCGTTATTGACAATAACGCATAAAAATCGTGCATTATTGACAATGGCTTCAGCTGACAGATTTGCAGAAATAGTGGAAGAACAAATATGAATGATTCTAAGCCTCACTTATATTTAATTAATCTATGGCTTTTTGTGATTTCTATATTCTTAAACTACGCCAGTATAATTTTGTGCTACTTAGTTACAACTGAATTCTTAGTCTATTTATGAAAAATTCTTGTTCAAAGTTCGCGAAATTTTGTATTGCGTGCAGTGTACTCAGATTGTATATTAAAAGGGTTAGAGGCTGTTAGTTCGTGTTTTGTTTACAAATACACGCACTTGCCTGGCAGCACAATGAACTCGAAATTTTCAATACTGCACTCGGCTACGCCTCGTGCACTATTGAAAATTTCTCGTTCATTGTGCGACCAGCGCGTGCGTGTATTTGTAAGCAAAACACTCACAACAGTCTCTAACCCATAATTAGCAATTTCTACAAAACAAGCATAAGCAAATGAATTGGGTCTCATCAAGTGGTTAAAATAAGTTGTTGATTGCAGATGGGCTTCTACATTCAGTAGATATAGGGCTTCTCATGTATAAATGTTAAGACAAGTTGTGAATCATGAGTCGATATTGAATCTATTCTTCTCCTTCATAAGGGTGTGGTGAGTCATCTTATCGCTGGCAGCGCCGAGGAGGATTTACCTACAGTGATGACGCAGGAGTAGAGTTTCGCCACTCCGAGCCTCATTTGTTAAAAGCATTAGTAACAGGCAATATCTATGATATGGGTGCTGAAGACAAACTTAAAATCCTGGTGGCTCTCTGTACTCAGCTGATAACATATGCAACAGCGCGAGACTATGTAGAAGAAGGTTTTGACCAGTAAGTCATCAGAAAAAAATGTTGTTATGCTCGTGAATGTACTGTTGATAGAAAATGGGTCTTTTTCTCGTCTGCGTCCATTGAATAATAAACAAAAACAGGGTCCCTTCTGGGACAATCATTTTCTTAAGTTAAAAGAAACTGTGAAGCTTATAAACCATAGAATCTGAAAATTGCAATGTTTTGGCTGTTTTTGAGGATGAAGTTTAGTACACCAAATTGTTAACAGACTGGTGGGGGTCTAATGGAAATTATCACCAATTTATTAGCAGTTCTCCCATAACACTCTTCTATTGATTTTGTTAATTTTCCTTTAACAAAATGCTTTATGTAAACAAGTAGCAAAAAATTGAAAAAGTGAAAAATTTAACCTATATGTGGTACATGCTAACTCTGCCATATGGCTTTAAGGTGACTTAGTTCTGTCTAGTTTGATCCAAGTATAATATATACATAAGCAGTAGATTTAGTGTTCATTTTGCATGCCCAAGGTGTCGCAAGGTCCGTCGTGAGTGGCAGGAGGATCAGTGGGCAGATCAGCGGAAGGAGAAGGAGGAGGCTGCTGCAAGGTACCGCCGTAAGCAAGAGGAGAGGCAGCGACAGAAGGAAGAGCTGGAGAAACGAAAGAAAGAGAAAGATCAGGAGAAGATAGATGGTGCAAAAGGAGAATCAAGGTTATAAGCACACTTAATTAACACATAAGTACCAGTAACCCTCTTCAAATAAGAACCCCTTAAAAACTTTAGGTGCCAACTGTTTATTCAGGGTGTAACGCTTATTCAAGGGTGGCACTTTTTCAAGTAAATAGAGTAGTTAGCTGATTCATGTTCATGATATAACACTCCCTTTTTGTTTAAAACAAATATTTACAAGGCTAAAAATGGTATAAAATGGTTTTAAACCATTTTCTAGCCATATTCTTAGAAATATCTTGTGAATTATACCCTGATTTGACATTTGGTACTTAATGCGATAAGACATCAAATTTTCTGAGGAATTAGTGTTTTTCGAGCAGATTCCCGTTACGTGGAAGTGTTTTAATGCCCGTAACATCGATCGATTTTATTGCTTCCAGTGCAAAACCTGAGGCTGCAACCAAGAACGGCTCAGAACAGAATGAAGAAGATCAAGTAAAAAAAGACGGTAAGAAAACTGCTAAAAAGAAAGATGAAAACGAGAGCACCTCACAAGCAAGTGAAACAAAGGAATCCCCCACAGTCAATGGAAACAAACCTACAGAGGATAAGGAAGGCGAACCAAACCAGGCTCCTGTGTTAACTAAAGAAGAAGAAGAAGAGCTAGCACAGCAAAGACGAGAAGAACGCAAGCGGAAGGATCAGGAGTTCTTGAATCAGCTGGCTAAAGCAGTGGCTAGGAGTGCAATCCAGCCGCTGGGTCGGGACAGGGTGTTCAGGCGGTACTGGGCATTCAGGTCACTGCGGGGATTGTTTGTGGAGGATGATGACCCTGACCAGCACCGGCTGCTGCAACCCGAGTCTGAATCCGAGTCAGAGGTAAGTCGTGATCAACGGTGAATTTCTCCCTACAATGTTTAAAGCAGACAGGTGATGGGAACAAGGAGAATTGTCAAGTGCATTCAATATTCACTGTAAAGTGTTTTGTCTTGAAAACTGAGAGAATTTACATAACCCAGCAATTTCCTTTTAAGCGTTATAACCACTCTTGTTCTTTGGCCATTTCAGTTTAACAAGAAGTAAAATACACACAGCGGCAACAAACATAACACATGAACTACGCATGGTTTGAAAAAAGAATCTAAAATTAACTTAACATTTCGCATGCTACAGCACGCATCTTCAGAAGTGACTGTTACAAAGTACAAAAGATTTATTTTATTTCTGTTTAAGCGATAGCCCTAAAACGGAAATCGGGGAACACCCAAGGCAAAGAAAAATTCTTTAACCTCGGTGGGGGTTCAAGTCCACAACCCCGGCCAGATTGCTCTACCGTCTGAGCTACAAGGCCAAACAGGGGCAGGTCGTGAAACATGGCAAGGTACCACCAACCTCTCAAACTTGACATAAGTGTCGCTAACAGGAGGAAGAGTTATATTTTGGTTTGATTCTTAAAGAGTAAATTACGACGACACTTCTCGTAAAAAGGCGTGTTGTGTTAGCGTGTTGGCTCTCCTTCCTACAGCGCTGTAAAATACATATCCCGTTGACTATTATACCCCATTAGCTTTGTAGGCGGCCTCCGAACGCTTGTTACTATCAATACCCAATAGAATATCATTCATGTTTTCGAAGCATACTAGCAAAAAACGTACAACAAAATTCGAACCCATGGCTTTTGCGACACCACTACAAATGCTCCTTTACTGAGCTACGAATTTTTCACTCGGAGCAAATCAGGCTTTCTCTTTATTCAAGAATGAACATTATTATTTGAGTAGTTTCCCAGTCGTAAAGAGGGTACTTAGGTCAGAGTAGTGTGGGCGACATAAGCGACAAATTGCAAACTCCGCTACAACAAGTATTTTTTGTCCTAATAGGATAACGAAAAAGAGAGCGGTGATGAACAAAAGGAAGACAGTAAAGAGAACGAAAACTCGACAGTAGACCCAAGCAATTCAGCTGACACTAAACAGGAAGAGAAACTTTTGGTCAATGGCCACACTAAGAGCAAAAATAACGCAAAGAATGAAAACTTTGAACGGAAAGTTTTGAACATGTTTAAAGCGTACCAGCTAACAAAGGAAACTTGTGCAGATGAAGACTGGTGTGAATCTTACAAGAGAAGATCTGTTGTTAAATGGTCCTACTTCACTGCCAAAGAGGATGTAGATAAACTGTTAGATGCTCTGAATCCACGAGGATTTCGCGAGAGAGTTTTAAAGGATGCCATCCAACAAGAATACAAACAGCTTACAATTGCAGTGGACAAGTGCCCCTTGAAAGCGGAAATACAGGCTCAGAAAAAGGACTCTAAGCCGAAAGGAAGGCGAGGAGGACGAAACCAACCCACAGTCGACAAGTCACGGTACAAGACCATGGAAGAGTTCCTGGAGGCCAACCTGCGCGATCAGATTCTAGACTTGGAGGACAGAATATGGCAGGGGGGTCTGGGCTCCATCAGGAATGCCGACCGTGAGACGTGGAGAGCCAAAGTGGAGAATGGTATCTACGGTGACGTGTGCAAGACCGAGGCACATAGCAGTGAGGAGTGCAAGCCTAATGGCGTCAGTGAAGTCAAAGAGAATGGCGACGCAGAGCTTATGGAGGTTGATGCAAGCGTCAAGGATGAAGGCAAACCGAGTGTGGACGACATTGTGGAGGCAACGACTGTGAAGGAGGAGCAACCTATGGACTGTGATGAGGAGAAACAGCCGGTTGTTAATGGAGTCAAAGAGGACATGAAACAAGACTGTCACACAGGTACGTTTTTCCTACTGGTGTTTATATTTTTCAGTTGTATTCGTTGGGAGAATTTTGTTGTATCATGAATAACTCATGTATCAAGTAATATATCAAACACTCGAGACAGTGTTTCATTGGGATATCCAGACACCGAGAAGAGAGTTGAAAATGCGACGAGCAACGGAGTATTTCGAGTATTTTTGACGAAATTTGAGGTGTTTGGATAGCCGATGAAACACTGTCTCTCGTGTTTGATATATCTTCTCAATCGAATCAAAAACTAAGGAGTAAACTGAGAACCAAAATATATAAATATATGCTAATTAAGACCGGGTATCCAAACCTCCTTCACGGTTATTATTTTCTTTGTTTAAACTTGATGAATTATTAATGAGTTTGAGAAGCTCTGTTTCTGCATTCTCATCGCCAGAACTGCCTGCCTCTCCAAACTGGCGGGGTTTTTGCAAGAGAAACAGGTGGCTCAAGGGACACAATTTGATTGGCTAGATTTTGACGAGGAAATTTAAATCGAGCTCTTAACCAATCGTATCAACCGTTTTAAGCACTCTTATAACAAAGGGATTTTGAGACGGCTGATATGATTGGCTAGATTCAAACTCCCCGATGTTTAAATCTAGCCAATCAAATCATGTGTTCCCAGAGCCAGCTGTTTCTCGTGCAAAGGCCCCGCCGGCTGAGAATGACACGCGGCTCTGGGGCGAGAATGTGTTTCATGTTACTTGTGAGACTAGCCTTCAGCCCTTTTATGTAATTGTAGTGCATACTGTGTATTGTTTTCGGTATTTAACTTAAATTTAGCGAGAAAAGTTAGTGATACCTGGGAAATATACCTTCTCCCAGTAAATCTGCCATTTTGAAAATGAGTCAAAAGTGTCGCAAAACACAGATTTGTACGGGAATTTAAGGTTTCCATGTCAAATAACGTTCAAAAAATTGAATTTCTGCGTTATTTGTGAACCCAAAAATATTAGTTATAACAGCGCCGTTGTCTTCGGGAAAATTCAAATAGATAGGGCATAGAATGCCTAAGTAAAACTTATTGACAACGCAACAAATTCTCCAAAGTGGGGAGAATCTCAACGTTGGCCTTGGTAGTGAGACGGTTTTTTGTACCAGCGCATTACCAGACTTACCCTAATTTTCTTGGCGGTGCAGATTCTGAGGAAGTCAATCAAGTGCAAGACAAGCCAGACGGACATCCGTTCACAGCTGTCCCGTCATATCTACAGTTAGACAGCCGCCCGTCATCCCCTGGGGGTGGTGGTACACGATGCAGTACACCCACACTTAGCTTGATTGTAGGGCCTGTGGCAGTGAATCCGGCAGTGAAAGAGCTTGCGCTGGAGCTACTCAAGGTAAGGGATAGATTAAGGCTTAGTTTTGTCACTCAGTGCCGTGAATTCCGAAAAAAAAAATTTGAACTTGTCTTTTTGTTCAAAGGCGTTTTTGATCAATGCTTTCGCATTATAATATATCCAGAACGAAACGCTTCCAAGACCGAGACCCAGTGATCAGAACGTAAAAATGTAAACAGCGCCGCGGCGCTCAATCGAGTAAATATGGTATGCGTTTTCAAGTTTATTCGGCCTGACTTCTTTTAAACTTTACAGGTAGAGCAAGGCATAGAAAGTAAGTATTTGAATCCACCTCTTGGCGAGGATGAGGAAACCAAGCGACAGAAACAGAAAGAAGCTGCCGCTGCAGCCGTTAATGAGTTCAACCAGATGATGAAGGCTGCGGAGGCCAAGGAGAAGCAGAAAAAGGACAAGAAAAAGAAGGAGGCTGATGCTGATGGCGGAGTTGCCAAGGAAAATGGCGAGAAGGAAGGCGAAGGGGAGGGGAAAGAGCAAAAAGACGATAGCTGCAGCAGTAGTTCATCGGATGATGAGCCGGTGAAACAGAAGACGTGTTTGGAGAGGTGGGAAGAGTCGCTACTCGTCTGCACGAATCTGTCGCAGGTGTTTGTGCATTTGAACACGCTTGATCAGTCTATTGCGTGGAGTAAGTCTGTGTTGAACGCTCGCTGCCGACTGTGCAAGAGAAAAGGAGATGCTGAACACATGTTGCTGTGTGACGCTTGTGATCGGGGTCACCACATGTACTGCCTTAAACCGCCTATCAAGGAGGTATGTAGCTCGTCAGATTGACCTAAGGGTCTCAACAGGGGTGCTGGAACCTCAGTTACCAATAAAATTTGCGGGGATTTCTCAGTTATCAGTTAATTTTGCACAGCTCAACTATCGCTTTAAATAACGCGTTATTTCTCAGCTGACAGTTGAGATTTTAACCAGTCGTCGTCGGCTATCAGTTAAAGCCTATCCAGTCCCTCATACTTGCACCAAGTTCATCGTCGAGAGTTTTTCTTCTCTCGGGACGAGTAGAGTGGTTTCTTCGTACTCTCTGAGCAAAGCGCGAGGGTTTTCTTTTGATTGCCGGGCAAGCGCCAGTCTTCGTTACGATGCTAATGCATCGCCGTACTCGCGTGTCGCTCTCGTTCTTTATTTACTCGCGCGTCCAACACGCAACTCTAAATAAACTGGCGCACGTTTCCGTGAAAATCGTATGTCTAATAATAGCGATGGACATGGAGCAACTCTGTTCTATCCTAAATTAAAATTTGCCTTCAAGGTTATGTTTGCCTTGTTCATGAATGCTTGTTTCCAAGAGTTACCCAACTTGCAAAACATTGCCATCAAAAACTTCCTGTGAGACTTCAATTTAGACTTAAATAATTCGAAACTGCCAGCTTCACAGTCTCTAGGCAAATTGTCCATTGATTAATCACCGTAATTATGAAGGAATATGTTTGAAACAGTTCCGTCCTGCTGGCTTGACGTGTAGTTTGTAAAGTCTGGTATTTCTTTGCTGACGAGAAAGTTCCGTGCGCTAATTTTTGAGAGCTTACCACTAGGAGGGTCGCCCAGTGTACTGATGTGTTTGTTATGTTATAAACACAGATCCCTGAAGGTCAGTGGTTTTGTGCGGACTGCCGTCCCAAGGAAACGCGACGCAGCGAAAGAAGACAAAAACCTGTCGCCAAGGAAGAGGATGAGGAGGAGGCTGAAAAACAATCGGAAGAACAGGAGCAAGAAAGCGAAGAGGAAGAAGATAGCGATGAGGATGAAGATGATGCCGAGAGTAAATCAGACAGCGAAGATGACGAGTCTGAGCAAAGTAAAGTATACTTAGCTGTTTTTTACATTGCAATCAAGATCTTTGCTTATAGGGTTTATACACACCTTGAAAGTCCTGGAAATTAAAATTCAAAATTAAAGTCGATGATATGAAGGTTCTCAGTAGATTTGGTGCTTGAAATTTGTTGTTTTCATTAAAAATTCTCTACTTTTTCGCTAAAATGGTTAAGAGTTTGAATAAAGAAACTTTGGAATTCTGAATTTTTGAAAGCAAACAACGAATTTTTTTTATACTTGAGAAACTGGATTTGAGGCCTTGAAAATCCTGGACGTTTTGATCCAAATGGAGGAAATCATTTTTTGTCTTGTACTGAAGGTGCGGTCAAAAGCACATTCGTTAGTCTAGGTTTTTGTTTGATTTTGCATTTAAGGAGGCTCGCAACGGTTTCCAGCGCTTTCCAGGTCTTAAACTTTGATCGGTCAGTTCTACAAATCTCTATCAGTTGCTGCAACAATAATGATATCGACCAAATGTCCAATCATTGCTGAATAAGTTGTGGTCATTTTCATGACGTAACCGGTTACTATAGCAACAGTTTTACCTGTTAAAAACACCCTTAATTTTCCCTTTAAGTGCTTATAACTCAAAAACGAGTCCGGTGACCCCCATTTTTTATTATTGAATAATGATTAGCATGTTAAGATGCAACTTTTTGCAAAGTTAAAAAAATTTCTGCGGAGCAGTTTCAGAGCCACCTTAAATTTTCGAAAATTTAAGGTGGCTCTGAAACTGCTCCGCAGAAATTTTTTTAACTTTGCAAAAAGTTGCATCTTAACATGCTAATCATTATTCAATAATAAAAAATGGGGGTCACCGGACTCATTTTTGAGTTATAAGCACTTAAAGGGAAAATTAAGGGTGTTTTTAACAGGTAAAACTGTTGCTATAGTAACCAGTGACGTCATGAAAATGACCACAACTTATTCAGCAATGATTGGACATTTGGTCGCTATCATTATTGTTGCAACAACTGATAAAGATTTGTAGTACTGGCCCATCAAAGTTTAAGAGCTTGAAATTGCTGGAAACCGTTGTGAGCCTCCTTAACTATAGTGAAGAATATTTGTTTTTTTTGTTTATCAAAAAACCACTGTTCACAGTAGTTGAGCATTACAATGAAGTATCATCACGCCTTTGAGGAAAAAAAGACAGATGACCAGTCACTGGACTTGAGGGGTATTCATTGAATAGTTAGAAGCGCATCTATCTTTCATGTTAAGCTGTTTGTTTGTCTTCCCACTTTACAGGTGATGGCAGCGAGAGCTCTGAACATGGCGACCAGTGTGCACTGTGCACTGAAGGCGGAGAGCTTCTGTGCTGTGACACGTGTCCGCTGGCCTATCATCTTTCTTGCGCTTATCCGCCATTGCGTCGAATCCCGCGCGGAAACTGGGCCTGTCAGGTGTGCACTGGGGCGGACGACGAACGGCCGCGGAGCACTCGGGTAAAGAAAGCTACTATCGAAGGTAAAGACTCACGAGAAATACTAAACCATCTTATGGTTTATCTACTGTGTTATTACGTGATCTCTAATTCTTTCTTTCTCTTTTTTTCAATTGGTAGCGGCCCAGAAAGCGGCCCAGCGTAGCATCAAGGTTGTTAAGAAGAAACCCACACGAAGCACGTCCCGTCCAAACAGCAGAAAAACCAAGAAAGCCCCCAGCCGGTCACGAAAACGGCAACTTTCTTCCTCTCCATCACCACCACCCCGCACGCGCAAAACTGGCGGGAAAGCCGACGAACAGTCCACGAAGCGGCGTCGAGTGTCTTCGTCGTCGCGTTCGATGTCGTCTCGTTCTCCGTCGCCTGCTCCGAGGTCAAGTCGAAGAGAAGGTATCAAGATTGCGGCGCGCGGCGGCCGTGGCCGAAGTTCTATCGATTCTTCTCGGTCTTCATCTCCTGTGTTGCGGTCTGAGCCGAGTAAAAAGCCTGCTGGCAGGAAAAATCCCAAGTTGGCGGCAAAGCTTGTTTTGTGTCAGAAACTGCTTAATGACATGATGAAACACGAGGACGCCTGGCCTTTCTTAGAACCTGTCGATATTACCGAGGTAAATATTATTACACTGAACTCTGGCTACAATTTAATAAGGAATCGCTTAAAGGGGACCCCTCTTGCATGTAAATTTCATCTTCAGTTTTCTACACCCTCTTTTTAGCTCGTGGATGATGTTAATGCACCAGTCATTTGAAACCCCCGCCTCCCCCCCCCCCCCCCCCTCGGGCATGAGCGGGGCATTCACTTTTTTTCAAGTGAAGGCAAGTAAGTCCCCGGTCCCCGGGAGAAAAGTGAATGGTGAACTCCCCCGCCCCCACATGATCCACACGCATGCTATAAAAAAGTAATCTTTTGTAGAAAACTTGTTTTTGCCAAGCGCAATAATGGATGACAAAAAGGGAAGACAAAAACGTTGGTAGCCGTCAAATTAACACGTTGATTTCAGACTAGCTAGCAATACACTTGCAAAGGCCCCTCGATGGACAAGGAAGAAGACGACTATTGCCAAATCAACTTTTTATTTTTAATAAAGGTCATTAAAAACTTTTTCTGTTTTACAACTTGATGTTACAAAATGCAAGATCACAGCAAACTGAAACTCTTCTGACGTCTGGAATGACTCAAGCATACTTATCAATACCATATCATTGAAATAAGCCTACCTTTCGTCGTCACCAGACTTTGAATATCTTCTGCCAATATAGCCTTCTTTGAATTCTGGTACGACACTTAACAAAACAATTTTTACTTCGCGCTATTAGGCAGCGAATTGAAGCGAAATACCGCAAAGCAACCGTCGACCGAGTGAGTCAACATAAATAATTCAAACCGCTGAGCATGGCCGGAGTGACTGCCCCGTTTATTCCCCGGTCCGGCATACGAAGGCCGTGATTTCTGGCGCATCCCCCGCCTAACGGGGAACCAAAATGGAGTGAATCTGAAGTGAAAGCCCCGCTTTTACCCCGCTCATGCGCGAGGGGGGGGGGGGGGATCGGGGATTTCAAATGACTGGTGCATAAATTAGATATATTTCTGGATTAATCCAATTCATTCATGAGCCTTTGATTTTCACCTCGTCACACCACTCCGACCCGTGCCCAATAGCATAGCAGTAAAAACTAAGAGTGATGTAAAACGTTTGCATATAACAGTCTTGCTATCTTCTCACGGGTTTCAACTGAGTAAGTGAAGTATTTAATACAAAAATTTCTTCCAAGCACGGTTGTTGGATACCCGATGATAAACCGGCGCTATGGTTCTCCAAAATCTTGCATCAAACGCGCGTCCATAGACAAATTGGTGATTATATTGTATTGTAATTTCGCCTATTTGTTTGATTTGTAAAGAGTTAAAGTTATTGTTGCTTGATTAAAAAAAGTTCTTATCAGTGCGTTTTTTCGCTCTAGAACCCAGACTACCTCGAATTCGTACAACGGCCAGTGGACCTGGGAACCATAAAGAAGAACTTAACTGCCAAAGCATACGACTCTGTGGAGGATTTCGCCGCCGATGTTCGCCAAGTATTCATCAACTGCTCCGAATATTGCCGACCACGAGGGAAGGAGGCCCGAGCTGGGGTCCGGCTGTCCGCGTTTTTCGAGACGCAATATTCTGACATGGGACTCGATGTGACAGAGACTCGTGCAACGCGAAGCCGACGGACGTGATTCTGCTAGCGTGCAAACGAAGTAACTTTGAAACTCTGGCCAAAACAGATACGGCCATTTGATAGACTAGTTGTCAAGAAAACACAATTTAAAACAAAATGCATAGTGTCAGCGATGAACAATTCTCCCCCCCCCCCCCCCCCGACGTCCATTACCGTCGTTTTTGTGTGGTTAAAGAAAGGGAAGGCCAATTGGAGTCGCTACACATGTTTGAAGAAAGGCCAGTTGATTTCAGTTCAGTTCTCATATCTCCTGCGCATACATGGTCGGTTAAATTTTGTGCTGTAATGTAATGTATATAAAATATTTCCTTGAACATTTCAAAAAAGCAACTTCCAAAACAGGCTTTCTGGCTAAAGCATTTCAATACTTGCGTCATAAAATTGGTCAAACACTCCGGTCACTCTTAGTAATGGAAAGGTTGTATTTTTATTTCGTGGAAGGCCGAGTTCTCTGGTGTGTTGCAAAATGAAAAATCTTTTCTGTTCAGTGGGCTGTGTAAATCTATTAAATTGTAGTACACGTCGAGGAACGAGCTGCAGTTTAAATGGATTGGCGCAAATGGAATTATTTATAACAGTTGCTAAATTACATGAAGGGAGTGGAGAAGCCAGATCCTCAGAAACTGAAACAAGTAGTTATTCGTGATAACATTCCTAATTTTTTGTGCATAATATATTCGGTACATGCAGGTCAGGGTAACGGGTCGCTTGCACCGCATGAAAGCAAATCAACGAGAAAATCCAATTTATGTGAAAGTTTATAAATGAAGACTTCGCTGTATGTACGCTTAGAAAGGTGGCAATTGTTAAATCTTGACAGCTATTCGGAATTAATAACAATCGAGTGTTTAGAGGTGTATATAGCCTTGATAAAATAAAACAATATCATCTTTTTATCAGAGTACGAGTGTTTTGGGGGTTGAATTAAGTGGAACAAAAGGACCCTTCCTCATCCTGTACAGCCTTGGGGCGGCTCTAGTTAGAGATGGACCATTTTATTTTGGGAGGAGTTGGGAAATTACCCTCCCTTCCAAAAAAAATATTGCACAAGAAGCCACAGGTACAGCTGCAAAGAGGTTAAGGGTGAAAAAAATTCTAGCACCAGCACAAGACAGAAAAATTACCAACTTAGCAAAATTGC
The DNA here is from genome assembly GCA_963693305.1 of Meandrina meandrites. Taxonomy (NCBI): domain Eukaryota; kingdom Metazoa; phylum Cnidaria; class Anthozoa; order Scleractinia; family Meandrinidae; genus Meandrina; species Meandrina meandrites. The sequence goes on from OY855909.1 coordinate 11,823,408, forward strand.
CCACCCCCACAAAAATAAATAAAATTGGCCAACCCTTAGTCCCCTTCGAAGCCGTTGTTTGGGCTCGTCACGCAACGCTCCCAAAGAACGGCTGCGAAGGAGACTATCCAACCCTTGACTACGAGAATTTTTTCATTCCTTTCTCGCAGAGAGCCTGCTCACAGGTCAGTGTCTTAAGTCCCCGCAAAACGGAAGTTTTGATATAAATCAAATTGTCATAGCTGGAGTGTTTTCTCCATCACCACGCGTTCTCTTGGCTACTTATAGGTCACGTGACATCTAACAATAAAAGTATTTCCAGAGTACTGTGCTAAATAACAAATCACTTAATGACTGGTGCCTTGGGAAACCAGTTGATTTTACTGTTTCCCTCGGGACCAGTCATTAAGTGTTAAACATCATAACTACCATAAAATTCCGAAAATTGTGCAACGCCCATTTTTTGCAGGAGGGCTTATAATATACTTCGCCGGGAGATCGGGGGAGAAGCTTATTTTCGGGTATAAATTTGCGCTTTAATTGTTCCACTGTTTCCATTAACACAGGGAAACTGATTGGTTCACAATTTAGGCAAATCGTAGCAAGGGCACTGTGTGAATTTTTTATGCATACATAAATACCACATGGTGAAACTTTCCAAACAACAATATGAAACCCAAAACAAGGCCTGTAGTCGTTAACCAAACACGGCAGGCCCCTGATCTGAGGCCTGTTCCAAATGTCATGCTCCCGCCGTGCCCAACTCGAACGAATTTATTTTACTCAAATGCGTCCAATGGCCAATTCCCTCTATGAGACGCGCCTGCAGGGAATCATGGGAGTTGTATTCAACAAAACTGTATCGAAGACTTTGGGACCCTTACCATTTAACCAAAAAATCAGGAAATGTCAGTTGCAAGTCAAATGGAACAGTAATTTTCCGGAAAATTCGTTCGGAAATTGTGGACTTCCTCCATAGTTAGTCCTCTTTTTCCGTAAGGAACGAAACGTCGGAAATTTCCTTACCATTTGCACGATTTCCCAGTTCCAATCTCTCCTCGACGGAAAACAATAACGGGAAACCGAATTTCAAATGGTAAGCGCCATCTCGTTCGGTTTGTTTGCTGAGTTTGGAAAATACCTTACCATTATTCAATGTTCACCCCGACCGGTTTCTTCCGACAAATGGTTAGCACCCTTGTCAACGATGAATACAACTACTATGATTCCCTGCGGGCGCGTCTCACAGAGGGAATTGGGGATTGGCGCTATGTGAGTGAACGCCCGCAGAGGCGATATTCCCAACACATCCTAAGGCTGACTCAAATGAAGTTGGCCTGGCCTGGCTTCAGCCCGGCAATGGTTTCAAAAGTCGAGCCAAATTCAAACTATATCGAACCACATATCAGAAACAACAAAAAGCCGCAAAATAACTCAAAAAACAGTAAAATAATTTATGAATTTAGCCCAGACCAAGAAGGGCACGCCGTTTGAAAGCCGGGGTTTGAAAGCGAGTCGCGCTACTGCCGTGCTAAGTAGTCGTACTGAATTGAATATTTTTCGGCACGGCAATTGCACGACGTTTGCAACAGGTCTCAGTGGCGGATCCAGGGGAAGCCCCCCCCCGCCGTACTTTTTTTTCGGAAATAGCGCATTTTCTTTGATCTGAAATTATCAGCATACCAGGCTCTACGAATTGTTATACAAGCCCAGTTACCAGGGTTTCCCTGGTTCTGTCGGGTACTCGGACCGTAAGAGCTCTACCAGTGCCTCACCATACCGAAAACACAGGTGCCTCGGTCGATCCGCGGGCAGTTGTACTTGCGTTTGTGGCCAAAAAAAGGATTAGTCGATCTCTTCAAACAAAGATGACAAATTCTGGCTGGATTTTGGAGAAGAATTTCGGTGAGTTGAAATCCAAAATTTTATTTCGAATTCCAAAATCCGGATGTCCAAATCTAATTCGTGATTTGTCAATTGAATGCAACTAAAAATTTTCACGCAAAATCAAATCAACACCGAACTGACTGACACAAGGTATGTCCTGGGTTGGAGGGGGGTGGGGGGGGGGGGGTGGACGCGGGGTTACTCTCCGAAAAATTGTGTGGGGATGTGCTGCTCGCTTCCTGAAACCCTTACCCTACTTTAGACCAAAGAAAGTGATTTTCCCTCTCTATTGCCGTCCCCGAGAGTGACTAATGTGCGAGCCTGCGAGCCGGAGCCGCGAGCCGCGAGCCGCGAGCCGCGAGCCGCGATCCGCGAGCCGCGAGCCACCGTTTTTTTTTCTTTTTTTGCTTTAATTTTTCCATATTTTGTATTTTACTTAAGTTTAAATGTACACTAACCGATAAACAACCCTGCTGAGGAAAAAAGAAGTCGCCTAATCACACGTACACCGTGCAATCTACTGCGAAGATTGCGTGACACACTAATCGCAACACGGCGACCATATAAAGATGACGGCGTCGCTCAGGCCGATCAAAGCTGGAAACAAATGCAATAAATGAAGGTGAGAAGCAATGTGCTTGTCAAAAAAAAATATTAGATATATATAAATATATAGTCAGAACAAACAAAATTGAGTTCGTGATACAGTCGAGAGAGCATTCGAAAAGTATGGCAAAAGTGTGATCATCGTGCATCTGACAAATTACTGGGAGCTCCGCTTTTAGGCTTGATTCTATTCTATAGGCGATTTAAATCTTGAAATGGTCCGGCTATTTGTAGGGACGATGTTTTACATGTAACAAATTTTACGAAAGCGTTACGAAAGTTCATTCGCAAGCCATTCGCAAGCATCGACTTCCTGCAATAAAATCTAATAACAGTAAGCCTTACACGATTGTTATTTACTTTTTATCTACGCCATCACTGCTGTCTTTAAAGTTGTCCTTCAAGGTGTATTTTCCTTAAAACAAAAGGAACTTTGCAGAGTTTTGGACTGAGAGCAGTAATACATCTCCGCGACTATACACATGTATATTGTTTACAGAAGGGTGCTTCACCATCTTTTCTGAATGTATAAATAAAGACCACAGTAGGGCATTGTGTCCTTTTTGGGATTTCTTGGCGGTAATTTTTTGTGGCTCGCAAAAGAGGCTCGCGGCTCGCAAAAAGAGGCTCGGGCTCGAAGGCTCGCAGAATAGCCTCCCCCGCCATCCCCCATCCCCGACGAAAATAAAGAAAGTCTTTTTTTACATCTTAACCATAGCCCCAATAAGGAAATGTTCAAAACAAATAAGCCCGATGTGCAATGTGTTGTTCGAAGTTAAATACAGACCCATTCTCGTCCCCAGAGCTACTCGTTTCATTCGCCGACCACGTGACCAAAAGAAACGGAGGGCTCTGGGGACGAGAATGATACAGACCCGGCGTGCCCAATCGAAGATAATCGATCATCGGAAATCAATCGTTATAATCGATAATAATCGATAAAAATCAATTGATTAATATCGATTGGTCTCACCAATCAATGAAAATCGATACTCACAATCTCAAGTCCTCTTAATTGTATCGATTTTTATCGATTTTATCGATTATTATCAGTTTTAATAAATGAACCATTTATGAATTCTTACAACATTTTGTAAGCCCCTGGTGTAAGCGGATACGCTAGGCATCCGTCCGCGTGGACTCAAACCAGTCTTGCCGAAGTCTTCCAGTCTTGCGAGTCATTGAAATCCCGCGAAATGAACGCACTACCAGTAGAGGTTGTTGTGAAGGGCTAACCCGAGTGCCCTTTTACAGTAAGGACGGGTGAAGCATTTTCCCTCGAGAAAAAAATCGGCTGTCGAGGAGAGACATTTCGAGTAGTAAAGTGCGAAAAGGCGAAATTTTCTGTGTTAGAGTTAGTCTATACGCGAAAAAAAACGGGGGAAATGGCCGGATCTCTTGTTATTCGAAGGAGTACAGTTGAATCCCGATAGCTCGAACCATCAATAACTCGAACATTTTTTGATTCCCCTCCAGGTAATTTTCTTACTTATTTTACCCTCGATAACTCGAACTCCCGATAACTCGAACCTTTTTCGATTTCCCTTGAAAGTTCGAGTTATCGGGATTCAACTGTAGGTATACTTAATGCTTTTAATAGCGCAAAACGTATCTGAAATCATTATTAAACGATTATCACTGACAATCGATATAATCGATAAAAATTGATGAAAATCGATAAAAAATGATCAAAATCGATAAAAATCGATACTCACAACTCTTTCGATCTTTGATTTTCATCGATTTCCGATATCAATCGATTAATTACTATCGATTATTATCGATTACAATTGATTTTATCAATTATCGAAATTCATCGATTGGGCACGCCGGGTACAGAGCACAGGGACCTGTCTCGGGAGTTACCGTATTTTCTCAATTAAACGCCGGACCCCGATTAAACGCCGGCCTCGTATAAACGCCGGGTGAAAACGGTTGTCTTTAAAATAAACGCCGGGGCGTTTAATGGAGGCCACGGCGTCTATTTGCGTTCGAACAAATAAGTTGCTTTTCTCATATTAAATAGTACTACTGCAACATACTAGTACGCTATGGTATTTTGATAATCTTAAAAACGTTTATGCGGAACTTAAAACTTTGTACCCATACTTGCTCCTATTTTTTAATATTCTTTGCGCTCTCTCTGCCGCATATCCTGATTTGCAACATTCATGTGCTGTATATAACGCTGTTATTTTTGGTAATAATAATCCCCAAAGACCCAGGGACAGTTTGCCAGGGCGGTACGAAGGGAAAACTCGTTCTGCGTTGACAAACTGCCCTTGGTCTGGGAGGATGGGTGATAATAAATCAATCTGAAAAAAATTCCGAAAATTGCACTTCATAAATAAACGCCAGGCCCCGATTTAACGCCGGCTTCAAATAAACGCCGGGTCCACAACGCCAATTTTGAAATAAACGCCGGGGGCGTTTAATTGAGAAAATACGGTATGGCAGAATCAATGTTAGCGATCCGGAGGTACATCTCTCAGAGCACTGAAAAATCGAAAAATGCTGGGTGCCCTGCTTTGGCAGGCGAGCGGTCGCTCAGCATGTAGTGGTTACAAATCCCACACCCACACGACGTATTCCTTGATTCAAGATGGCGACTTCCACGTGTGTTGTGGACTGTGCTTTCTCCTGTGGGTCGAACTCGTTGTGGTGTCAGTGACGCGTCTAGACCGACCACGCTGTTCCCGAGTGTTCTTTAAAGGTATGATAACTCTCCTGTTTATGAGTTTAGCGTATACAGTTCATGTTATTTTCGATCGGAGATTTCATTGATTGACCATAGTTAGTAGAGGGTGATCACGTTTGGATCCAGGGAAGATGTCGTATCCACTTATGTTCATCTAAGACACCCTAAATGCTGTTGTGCAAGGGTGACCTATTTGATGGAATGACGGAATGTCACTAGTTTCAGGACCTGAACAATCGATGAAAATCGATGATCGGAAAATCAATCGATCAATCGATGACAATCGATTAATTACTGTTGATTAGCATCGATTGGCATCGGCCAATCGATAATCAATCGATAATCACACTTAGGTGGTCACGAACTTCATCGATTGCCATCGATTGGCACTATTTTGATGTCTCCGTTTCTTCAGGTATCGCGGGAGTGTACGCAGATCGTATGTTATTTTTAAACCTCAGTAGCAAAGTTTGAGAATTGTTCATCGATGTGGCTCTGTGAAAAACAGCACAAATAAAGACAATTAACATATCTCATTGTCAGTAGGACAAATATGATCGATTTAGCATCGAGATTCAACTGACCTGCAGCTGGGCGCAGGGCACAGAGGAGTCAAGTTTGTCCGCACTTAAGCGTACGTGACCCTTCACCGCGGTCAAACGTCTGAGGATGTTTTTGTTTTCTTATTTCGAGAAAAATCATTCACATTAACGTGGAAGCATCAGTAAGGATATGTGAAATAGCTGCCGAGGGTAAATATATTTTCAGTTCTCTCAAACGAGATTCTTTACTTTTAAAATGCTCTGCACCCGATCAAAATTGCTTTGACAATGGCGCCGACAGTCGGCATTTCGCCGTTTTCAAACGCTTAGAACTTTTTTAGTAAAGTTCCAAAAAATTTAGTAAACCAGGAGAATACTTGTTAAGTATCAAACTTTGAACAGTGAAAATGAAAACCTTATCTTTGAAGTAGTTTTCTTATTTTTTACGTTTTACCGCGGTGAAACGTGACCCAGCGCCGTAGATCGTACCCTCATGCGACATCCGCAGAATGCAATGTCTGTGGGCGTCACGTTACTCGGGCGACGATTTTATTCGCCCCAGGCCTAACAGGCCTAATTTGCCAGCTGGGGCTTGTTTTTCTTACACACAAATCCATAGTACGTTTCTATGAATTTTAAACTCCCACGAAACGTGTGGGTGAATAAACAAGTTTACCCATTGCTACTCGCTAGTTTTTACTCAAATAAAAAGCAATCATATCAAAATGTGTAACTTTATTAGTACTTGATGAAATTGACAATTGAATGTTTGACTGAATAGGTAATCGATTGATATTGCATATTGAAAACAATCTATTATGTTAATTGATCGATTCCCATCGATTATCGATTGATATTGATAATCGATGATAATCGATGTAGTTAATTGATCGATTCCCATCGATTATCGATTAATATTGATAATCGATGACAATCAATAATCACACAAATTTTCGTGATCGATTGTTCATCGATTATCAATATCAATCGATTAATTGATATCGATTGTCATCGATTGTTATCGATTGCCATCGATTATCGATTTCATCGATTGTTCAGGTCCTGCTAGTTTGCTTGCGGTTAGGTTCACCCTGGTTTGCTTGCGGTTAGCTTTTACTTTGGTTTGCTTGCGGTTAACTTTTGTTGCTTAGGGCAATAAACTTTTGCCGTTCTGTCATTCTGCCAAATAGTGGCACCCACTGTGCAACATATCAATTGGAAAGCGAAATGGGGGTTAGGTACCCATTTTGGAATAAATTAAACAGAACTGAGGTAAGGATAGCTGGCTATGGTCTCTATTTGTGCACTATTTCAATTTCTCCAAAGTCTCGTAGTTTTATAACACCAACACTGAATAAGTAAGATTTTGATTGTATTCAGAGTAAATAATTAAGGAGTTTGACTTGAGATTTGTAAGGGTTTTTAGTTCTCTAGTATAAACATAAAATTGTACTCAGTGGCACTGTCAAGGTTGGGGTGGGAATGCTTGGAGACATAAGCTGAGTAATTTGAGGGTAAATAAAGTATTCAGTTAAGCTCAGTTCAGTCCCTATCCTTGTCAATATTTATCTTGATCTTTTGGCACTGAACAAAAGTGGATTGAGTGATTCAAGTTCTGCATGTGATATTATTGGATAATCAAATTGTAGTTATAAGGAAGTCACTGTCAGGGTTATCCCAGCAATATCTAACCTTTGCAATTCCCTAAAATATTATGGCTCTTTTGCACCCTTCTTCGAGGATTTGATATAAATATCTACTGCCTCACTTGCAAGCACTTCAGTTTCTTTTATTATATTGCATTTAACATTACCAACCATTTTATGCAAGAAGGCTTGGGGTAACTGTTTTAGCTGTTGGAATCCTTCCCTTCCTAATTTCTAAAGTTTTGCATCCCTGTGTCTCAAAACCTTCCACTTAAAATTCACATATGGATATACATTTTCAGCTCACTTTTACTTTTTCCATGTGTTTACTAGTTTTATATTTATAAATTTAGTCGTGGGCTACCTACACTACAGTAGCTCTTAGCTAAGTGTCAACATTTACATTTCTTCCCCAAGTATTAAATTGCAAACATTCTCTTAATGCTGAGCCTACAACAATAACACCCCAAAAATGTATTTATGTATGGTAACTGAAGAATGTTCGAAGAATTAAAACATAAAGTGTGGCAGCCAAATTGTATGCTGAGCTTTTTTGACTCACTGATCCCAGATCCCAGATCTTTGTCAAAGGTTTAATATAGGTATTTCGTGATTCGAAGGAACCCGAGAGGAATTAACCATCGACAGATAGGCTATATATAAGCTTATATTGTGGGTGAGCGTTTGTTGGATTCCATTCACACGAATCGAGCAACCAATGTGCCGAAAATTTAAGCTCATTAGTTTGAAATTATGACTCAAAATTGCAACCTGTTATGCTTACATTACTAACTGCGATCGAAAATGCTTTTCTTATACTCCATCGCCTTCCAAAATGTCAAAAATTGCCTCTAAATCGTCTTCCCCAACAAACAGATCATATGCACCGTCCGCCATCTTGAATGAACTTGTGCACGGTCAGAGTCACGTGATGGGTCTGTTCAACATCAGAGACCGCTCTATTGTTTAGCTCTTTGAAGTTCACCAGCTTTCATAACCAGTGTCCTCTACTAACTATGGATTGACCGACAGACAAAACCATCTAAAACCAGGTGCTAATGAGAAAGCGTTTGTTTCAAGTCCTTTTCTCTTTAAGACTGCACCACTAGAAGTTCTCTCTTTGTCTGATGAATATTCACACACAGTTAATGTCCGCCATTTTGAAAACGTGACCAGAATTTGTTCTAAATATGGCCATTGACTGTGTTTCCTGGCAGTGAACAGACTGATGAAATGCCTTTACTAACTGTGAATTTGTGCAGAGTTGGCACTTGACAATCATCTAAGCAAACAAAAATTGAAATTATACATGCGAACTGTATTTGACAGCTTGTAACTCGGTGAGATTGAACTGAAAACCATGAGTTTCATGGGAAATCGTGAAACTTGAGAGGTCTACGTATATTTTCTATACATTGATCAAGCTTATTGTGATAACATTTGCAAGGCAATTTTAAGTTACATTACATCAAGTCTACAGCAGTGTTTGCTTTACTTCAGACCTGCCAACTCCTGATAACGAGAAATTTGAAGACCCAAGAAAAAAAATCGGGAGATTCTACAAAAATTGGTTAGATTCTATTTTTTCCCCTATCAAGATTATTAACTTGCGAAAATTACTGGGAAACTCAGCATGCCCGGCATAGTCAATCGAACGTTCGAAAATCAAACTCAATAGAATACAATCCGTGGATTGAGTTCGATTGAGTTCAGCAATCGAACGAAATCGAACACCAGACTTTCAGTGAGTTCGATTTCTGAACAAATCGAATTCAATCGAAAAAATCGAACTCAATCCATCTGATTGTGTTCGATTGAGTTTGGAAACCGAACTCAATTGAACACAATTAAATGGACTGTGTTCGATTGGCTCTGGTAAACCTATACAAAGCAAGCCCATTAAAACGGGTTTATCTCTCAAGTGGCGCCCATTTTATGAGGCTCAAAAAGGTGTAGAAATTTTTGTAGAGCTCTACACCTCTACACATGCCATTCATGCCTTTCATGGTTTACAAACTGACTTGTCCCCATTCGTCTCTCTGTCTCTTAAGGGAGTGGGAGTCGATAATGCAATGAGAGACTACTGGGGACGAGTCAGGTCTATGAGCCTGTAGCTGTGACTATAGCACTTTCCATTAATAGTCCATAAGTAGCAGCTTTGGAAATGCATACACCATTATACCCATATGGCAATAACATTTTCCCCAATTTTAAATACAATTTTATATCGTTACTTTAAAGTGTAAGCCTATGCCTTTCTTATTTACCCTGTATGACAGCTATACTCTACGTTACGCTCTACTCTACTCTACGCTACTCTTTTCTATGCTACGCTCTACTGTACTGTATGCTTCTAGTCTAATGTAATGTTCTCTACTCTACTCTGTGATGCCCTGCTACTTTACTCTTTGCTTTACGCTAATCTCTACTACACTTTTCTCAACTCTACTCAACTCTATGCTATACTACGCTACCCTACTCTAAAAAAAGATTAGTAAACTAGCATGCAAATATTGAACGAAGACAGGTTGTCTGTTGAAATTGGAAGAGATATGTTATACATATAAAGATATAAGTACAACACTTAGATGCTGGAATGCAACTATTGTGTAAATGCAACCCTTTCATAATGTAACGCAAAATGTGCTGGAGGTAACACATGCATATGGGGATAGAATAGGATAACATGAAAATAACACCTTGGCTGAAAACAATTTCAAAAAGATACATAACATGATATAAGGTAAATGAAATGATACAACCTGCATAGAGAGAGTAGATTAAATTACAGTAGAGTATCGAAGAGTCGAATAGAATAGCGTAGAGTAGAGTAGAGTACATTGGATTAGAAGAGTACAGAAGAGAAGAGTAGAGCAAAGCATAGCAAAGCATATCATAAAGTTAAGTAGAGTAGAGGTACATGTAGAGGTAGAGGTAGAGTACTATATACATGTAATACACTGAGTACAAAATGGACTGCTCTAGTTTAGTTTATAGGTGGACACCAAGCTGTCTTGACCAATCTTAACCTATCTCTACTACTCTACGGGTCTACAAGCTTACAAGAGCTAACTATTTATATGCTACTACTGTACTAAGTAGAAGCGTAGAGCTCTACGGAAATTTCTACGCCTATTTCAACCTCATAAAACGTGCTGGGTATATTATCTCTTGCTCTTTACAATTTAGTCATAGAACAGAAACCCCATTTATAAACAGTCCACGGCATTTAAGAGCGGAACAGAACAGAACACATTGAAGGTGACCTAATTGTCCGTGCTCGTTAGCAATTCGGAATGCACGGCCTGTCTCGCCTAATTTCTTTAAAACCTCAAAGCGCCATTTCTGGCAGCCTTTTACCACACATTTGAAGCTTACAATCCATAGCGCATCTGAAGCCATTTCTGCGGAATTTCTTTGTTTACGAAAAACACGTGCGCTACACTCCGGGCTGAAGTAACTCCAGCTTCCAAGATCTGGTTATGGATTTTCAACGCCTGTTTTACACAAATCACGAGTTCGAAAATCGAACGTTCGATTGGGTTCGATTGATTTTTTTTCTTTTCGGTGAGTTCGATTTCGTTCGATTGCCGAACTCAATCGAACTCAATCCATGAATTGAGTTCGATTGAAATTTAGTTCGATTGGGTTGGATTGGATTGCCAGGAGCATGAAATCAAGGTTCAGTTCATTCACTTAATGTTTAAATTTATATTATAATAATCACTGCATTAAATTACTAAGGAGAGGCCTAGGAACTAGTCAAAAAACAGTAAACGCAAGCACACAGTACAATACAAAATGTAATAGTGCCGTGTTTTGCTTTATTAGTTATCACTTTATGGCACCAGCATTCCCATTAATTTTCCATTTTTTACTTGTGAGATTGGGACTCTTGTCATCAGGCCATAAGAAAAGATAAACATCATTAGGCTCACGGCGGATCAAAAATTTTTAATTTTTCTTCCCAGGGGAGTGCAAATGTGGTCACTAAATCATTCTTATGGAACATCACCAATTTAGTCAATTTGCTTAATGGATCCCCTTAGGTCACTGGTGACACCTGGTCCTGAATAAATTCATTAGGCAAAATTTTGCTTGTCCTACATCTTTTTAAACGCTTATCAAAAACAGACGAGTCAAGACCTCTAGTGTGTCATGACAGAGGCGGATTTTTTAATTTAAACTTTGTGAGCGAGTAAACATCGTTTAAATGTGCAAATTTCAATTTAACGCCGTCTACCTTTTTTTAAAAGCGCTATTTTAGAATTCCGCTTCTGTCAGGACACACTACAGTATCCCTGGTAAATCCTGGTTTAACCCTCTGCCATGCTAACTCATGAAGTTCTAAATCCGCAATGAATTCTTGGACACAAAATTGTCGGAAAAGTCCAAACTTTGAGAATTCCGAAGGTGTTCTGATTAAAACACAAGTGCCAAGGGAGGTAATTATGGTAATTATTGTAATTGCATTCCACGCTTTATGCCAGAAAAGAACAATGGGTCTTCAAAAAGAACATGTTTACTTGTGAATTTTAATGCATTTAGTCTAATTTTTCTTCAATGTATAATCATTGAAACAAGGATATCTATTTTCAGAGTCCATTTATTACATGTTACATTTGAGTAAACATTTTGCTCAAGGGATCTATGCCACACTTGAACACTTCAGATCACGCACCATATTTTAGCATAATTATTTTATTCAGTCATGAATGTTTTGTACACTTGTCGATGCCAGTCGTTGCACTTCGCGCATACGCTTTAAATAAATGCGTAATGATGAACTTAAGGTGTCACCCGTGACCTTGAACTATATTTAGACAAGAAATTTACATTTCATGGATTTATTCATGATATTTTTGGACAAACAGACACTCTCACTATTGCCTGAAAGAATGCCAATTTTTAAGATCTTAAGGTGATCGTTTGGACATCCTATCTCCGAAACGAATTCAGTGACCCCCCATTTTTTTTTACATTTCTGACATGAGTAACCCATAAACTCACAATAGTGAAAGTTTTAGAAAAAAGTCAATGTTAGAAGATTTTCGCGCATAATCCTTTAATGTGTTGTTTCTTTGTATTTCGCTCCTGCTGTAAATACTTATGGATTTACTAGTCTTGAAATGTGTTGCTGACATTATTAATCAGTGGACTTGAGGTTTTAAAGTTACATGTAATAATATTATATTTGTTATCGTCGCATTATGATAGCGATACAATCATCGGGAACTTCAAACATCGTACCACATTTATTTCCGCTTACAACTACGAGTTTGACTGAAAGGAAAAGAAAAGCAACAAAATAAATATTAACAACAAATCTAGCGGAATAAAACTAAAAGAAAACTAATGAACATGAACTTACAGAATTTTTTCCGGATGAAACAATCAATGGAATCGCCGGGAAGATTGCTTCAAAATTAATAACATGACGAACGTTGTAGTCACCGCTAACGGTTTAAAAAAAAATCTAATTTTATGCGCACTAGACTCTGTCCCGGTGGGACGCAGGTGAACCTAATTTACATGAAATAAAGCCTAAGTTTAAATTAGTGCGAGAATGTTACATTCCGGCCCCTAAATGCGGGATACTTATAGCATTTAACAAACAATAGAGTAACATTAGCAGCCCGCGTTAAAATATAACAAACAAAAAACAACAACAACAAAGCTTCTTAATGGAAAGCGACTTATAACAATTCCACTATAGCTAAGTGAGAAATAATGAGTTCAGTTCCTTGTAATGCTCAAAGAAGGGGATTCCCTTCTAAGTTCCATAACAAATCGTCCATCGCAGTCATTCCCGATATCACCGTAGTCTTTGGGTTTGAAAATCCGTCGAGTAAAACCACACAGAAATCTAGCGTCCCCAAGTTGGAGCGGATAAAGCTAATTTAACCTGAGGAGGATTCGAGGAAGACAATTTTGTCGATTGGTCGCTGTAGGATCGATGCTTTGGTCTTCACGGTTACTCTTCGAACGAACCCGTCTTTGGCGTTTCCTTGGACATCCAAAACACGGCCAAGCGGCCAGCAGCTTCGCGGGCAATTCGCATCAGCCACTAGGACTATGTCGTCAACAGCAAAATTTCTCCGTGGTCGATTCCATTTTTGCCTCTCTTGTAGAGATGGGAGGTACTCCTTGAGCCACCTTCGCCAGAAAACGTCAGCCAGGTATTGAACCTGTCGCCACCGCTTACGAGAGTACATGTCATCTTTGGCAAAGAGACCAGGTGGAGCTGATGGTCCAGAGCGAAGCAATAGCAAGTGATTTGGCGTTAGGGCCTCCATATCTCTCGGATCATCTGATATCTTTGTTATCGGCCAGCAGCTTCGCGGGCAATTCGCATCAGCCACTAGGACTATGTCGTCAACAGCAAAATTTCTCCGTGGTCGATTCCATTTTTGCCTCTCTTGTAGAGATGGGAGGTACTCCTTGAGCCACCTTCGCCAGAAAACGTCAGCCAGGTATTGAACCTGTCGCCACCGCTTACGAGAGTACATGTCATCTTTGGCAAAGAGACCAGGTGGAGCTGATGGTCCAGAGCGAAGCAATAGCAAGTGATTTGGCGTTAGGGCCTCCATATCTCTCGGATCATCTGATATCTTTGTTATCGGTCTACCATTCACGATGGACATTACTTCACACATCAACGTTGCCAAGCCTTCATCGTCAAGAATCTGTTCCCTTGTAAGAGCGCCCATAACCTTTCTTACCGTTCTGATGCAACGTTCCCAAGCTCCGCCGTGATGCGAACCACCCGGAGGGTTAAATAACCATCTCACGTCTCGTTGCAGTAAGAACTCGCCAATCCTTTGTTGGTTCCAACCTGCAATGGCTTCACGTAGCTCCTTCTCTCCTCGAACAAAATTTCCGCCATTGTCGGATCTCACTTCTTCGGGTTGGCCCCTTACAGCAATGAACCGTCGCATCGCGTTTATGAAGGAATCCGTATCGAGACTGTGGGCGACTTCCAAATGGATAGCTCTGATAGATAAACAAGTGAATAGGACACCATATCTTTTCACAAGACTTCTTCCTCTTCGCACAACGAACGGGCCAAAGCAATCAATTCCTACAAATGTGAAGGGTGGTTTTTCAGGTGTCACACGGTCCGCTGGCAGATCTGCCATTTTCTGCTCTCCTAATGGGGCTTGCCTTCTTTTGCAATCGAAACAGTCGACCAGCACGCTCTTTACAGCCGTCCTCGCTTTGAGGATCCAGAACTTTTCTCGAATCAGGGATAACACATGTTCCAAACCTGAATGACCCGACTTTAGATGGTAGTGACGCACGATCAATTCTACAACATGGTGCTTCTTAGGCAGGATAATTTGGTGCTTCGCAGAGTCTGGGATTGGTGCTTGTTTCAAGCGCCCTCCAACATACAACAGGCCATCAATCTTTACTGGATCGAGCTTGTAAATCGCGCTCGATTTCTTGATTAGCGGTTTCTTCTCCTTGTTATTCTTCAAGCCATCCCTTTCGTTTTCCTTTCCTTTCTCTTTGAGACAGGATATCTCTTCTTGGAAGCTCTGTCGTTGAACGAATTTAAGGACTTCTTTCTCTGCTTTGTCAATCTCATCCACACTTATAGGTTCGCCCACTTCAGAGGATTTCAGTACCAGTAGCGAACCCCTTTTACGCCTTTCGCACGATGCCCTCAATCTCTCCCGATAACGCAAAACCCAGGCAAAGATCTTTTTAAGGCGAGACCATGATGAAAAGTTCCCAAATATCCGATTCATGCTATTGATCCCAGCGTCGGATACAGCGAAATGCGTTTGAACCTCTCTCTTGATTTCAGGGTCGTCATCAGGAATTTCTTTGACAGTGGTCGGTTGCGCAGGCCCACTTGACTCGTGCTGCCAGAGGAAGTCAGGACCATTTATCCAACGATTCTTCTTAATAACAGTGTCTATCGCAAGACCTCTCGACGCGTCATCTGCGGGGTTTGCCTCTGAGCTCACATACTTCCACTGCGACGGTGAAGATCCATCACGTATGACTGCAACTCTATTAGCAACAAATGTGTGAAACCGTTTGTCGTCGCTTCTAATGTAGTTGATTACGCAGGTACTATCCGTCCAAAACACGGATTCATGTATCGGAAGATCGAACTCTCTTTGAATAATCTTGTCTAACCTTGATGCTAGGACAGCTGCTGACAATTCTAATCTTGGTATCGTTATAGACTTCAGCGGGGCAGTACGCGCTTTCCCCATTACGAAAGAACAATGTATTACGCCTTCATCATCCAGAGATCTGAGGTAAGAGACCGCACCATAGCCTTGTTGAGAGGCGTCAGAGAAGTGGTGAAGTTGCAGTGACACGGTTTTACCAAAGTTCTGCGGCTTGAAACAGCGATCGACCGAGAATTGCTAGAGCTTGGGTAGATCTTGTAGCCATTTTAGCCAACGCCCTTTTTCTGCGTCAGGAATCGGGTCATCCCATTCCAGTTTCTTTCGACATAAATCTTGTAATATCACTTTGGCTGGGAAGATTACTGGGGCTGCGAAACCAAGCGGATCATATACTGAAGAGACAACAGACAGTAATCCTCTTCTTGTGAGGGGCTTATCGTTAACTTCAATCTTGAAACAGAACTTATCACTTTCTACGTCCCAACGCACCCCGAGAGCACGCTCTACAGGCATTTGACCATCGTTAAGATCCTTAAATGTGCCGGCTCTCTCAGACTCTGGCAATGATTCAACCAGCTTACGAGAGTTTGAGACCCATTTAGTTAAATTGAATCCTCCCTTTTCTAGAAGCCTTCTGAGGTCAGCGGTCAGACGGATAGCTTCATTTTCACCAGGCACGGACTTTAGGCAGTCGTCTACATAGAAGTTTCTTTTGACAGTGTTAATGACCTCGAAATCGAACTCATGTAGGTTGTCCTCGGCCGTCTTCCTGAGAGCAAAGTTCGCACAGCTGGGAGAGGACACAGCACCGAATAAATGAACTCTCATCTGATACTCCTCGGGTCGACTTTCTAAATTACCGCCTGGCCACCACAAGAAGCGAAGCACATGTGAATCGCCTGGACGTACGCGGACTTGATAGAACATAGACTCGATATCGGCCATGATAGCTATCCTTTCTTGCCGGAACCGAGTCAGAACACCGATAAGGGTGTTGGTCATGTCTGGGCCTTGTAACAGTACATCATTGAGGGAAACACCCCTGTACTTGGCTGCACAATCGAAAACCACACGAACTTTCCCAGGCTTCTTGGGGTGGAAAACTGGATGGTGTGGTAAGAACCACGTAGCTTCACCCGGACGGCTTAATTGATAATCCGGGACCTTTCTAGCATAGGCCTTGTCAAGGAGGTTGTCTATGAAAGCCGAGTACTTCTGAAAGAGGTCTTGATCTCTGCTAAGTCTTCTTCGTAGCAGCCTCAGTCGATGTTCTGCCAAAAGTTTGTTATTCGGGAGGCAGAGCGGAGGACACTTCCACGGCAAGGCAATTTCATAATGACCTTCTTTAAGAACAGCAGAGGTTTCCATAATCGTCAGGGCTCTTCTGTCCTCAAGGGACGGCGCTCTCTCACTGCCAAGCAAAGAATCGTTGAACTCCATATTGCAAAACCTCTGGAACTGATGGTCAAGTGCAGCGTCCGTTCGAACAAAGTTCGTAGTGCGTGTAGCTTGTCCGGTTCTGCCCAATGGGCCATTGATCGCCCAGCCCAGCAACGTTCTGGTCGCATATGGACCTCCATTCTGACTTTCTCTAACCTCTTTCGGTTCCAGAGCTTTAGGTACATCGTGGCCTATTAGTAAACCAACATTGGCTTCTATTTCAGTGACATGTATTCCTTTCAGATGGGGCCACCTGTCGACATCATCTTGACTGGGTATGCTCTCTGAAGCTATTGGAAGTTTAGGTGTAGAGAACACGAGAGGTAGCTCAATGAAATTGTTTTCATCGAAGTCGAAAACTTCCAACTGGACCAATGCACTCCTTTTCGTACTATTCTCTCTTTCCATCGTTGTCAGCGATAAAGTGGTGTTGATGCCTTTGATTCTAAGCTGCTTCAATAGCTGTTCGCTGCAGAAAGAAGTATTTGAGCCACCATCTAAGAAGGCATAAGTGTGTACCATGGTATCGCTGCCCTTGGCTCTTACTTTGACTGGTACAGTAAAGGCACACCGCGACTCGCCCACATCTACGTAAGCACTCTGGGCTTCTATCTCTGGCTGCGTTTCGTTGCCAACTCGTGCTGCTGGTGAATGTAGAAAGGTTGAATGTTTGTCACTACATCCATCCACCTTGCAAAAACTCGACTTTGGGCACGTTGAAGCATAATGACCTGGGATCAGACAGTTGTAGCAACGCTCTTTCTCTCGTACAAGTTCATATCTATCACGGACACTTCTACTTCTAAACTCCTTGCACTGAGATAACCAGTGAGGGGCTCTGCATAACGGACAATTCTGACTAGGGTTGCTGGACCTCGACTCCAAGACGTCATTAGCCACGCCCTCGTTTATGGGGTGAGTATTACTATTGGGATCATGATCATGTGCGTCTGCTCCAAACGAAGAGGCTCTTCTATTCATTGGTTTCCTTCCTTCGAGAACACTTCTGTTCTTCGGCTCACTGGAAATGTCTCCAAATATTGGGTGCATTAATACTCGAGCTTTCATCTCTACAAAACTTGCAATGTCAGCAAACGTTATTTCCCTTGCTTTTCTCTCCGTGATATCATCGGCTACATCACGCCATTTCTGGCGCAAATTGAACGGAAGTCTGGCCACAACTTTCCTTAGACTATCCGGATTCTCGATCTTGCTTAGGTATCCAATATCGCTCAAAGTGTTCTTACAGCATGTCAAAAGGACAGAGAACGACTGTAACGCTGTTCCGTCTTCAGCTTTAATCGCAGATCCATTAGTAACGCGATCGACATACGCAGAGGCAATCTTGTACGGTTGACCGTAGCGTTTGGCAAGCAACTTGCGGGCCTCTTGATATCCTCTATCGGAATCCATTGCAAGACAACTGCGCATCAACTCCTGCACGTCGCCAGCTGTGTACTGCACAAGGTAATACAATCTTGAGCTAGGACTCGCCGTTTTTGCCTCAATCATACTCTCAAAGGCCCTGATGAAACTGCAATACGCCGGTGAATGTGGGAACTTCAGGTTGAGGCAACGTTAGGGTCAAAGTATGAAGCTGTTGTTCCTTTAGCAATTGTTGCACTTGTTGGTTTTGTTGTTGCTGGATGTTTATCATGTTACGATTCTGCTCTTGCTGCTGACGTTGCAACTCCATTAATTGACGAAATCCTTCTTCGCTAGAAATCGAATGCAGAGATTCTCTGTCCTCAACTACATTACGCTGCCTTCTGTTCGCATTTATTTCAGACGCTGGATGATGCTTTTCCTGTGCACGAAGTTTCTGACTGACGTCAGACTCTTCTTTAGTTACCCTGAACTCGGATTTAACAGCAGGTGCAGTATTTCGAAATCCAACGTTCGCAACAAGCTCTGGAACACCCACCTCGGCTTGCGCGAGGACACGTTCTTCTGCTTCGGCTTTTGCAATTTCAGTCTCAAGAGCTAACTCTTGTTTTCTTTGTTGTAAGCGCAATTCTTCCTGTTGCAAGGCTTGCTGCTTTCGTAGCATAGAGGCTTCGGCTGTTAAAGACGCTCTCTTCGCCGCTACTGCAATCCTAGCACTGCTCACTGAGCTCCGCCTGGAAGATCTTGACCCTGACCTCGAATTAGCTCTTGATTTCTGTGACAAGCCCGCAACTTTAGGGGGAACTCGAGAATCAACGCAGCTGATAGAGTCGTCTGGGTTAATTTCCGGAAGGTCAGTAGCTCGCGGCGGTTGACTGAAACCTTGAATCCAATCGTCGATAATTCTTCTAGTGTCGTTAGCAAGAAGTATTGCAGTATCGTGATATTCATGCGAATCGTCGATCTCATTTTGATCGACGAGTTGTTCATGGTACGCTTGGTGCGCCACTTTAAATTTGTCTATCGCTTCATCCAACTCGGCACGCTTACGCTCGAGGTCGCTTACGTCGCCAAAATCTGACATAATTTCTCTGGCTTCATTTTGCTTACGGGTGATTACTCCTTTGGCGGCGCTTCTGGAGGCTTTCAATCGAAAGATTGTCTCGTTCGCAACCGCAGATTGATCGATGGTAACATTTGGTTGTCTTATCCTTACTCCACCAGTCGCGCCTTCAGTCGTCGAAGTATCTTCAAGATCGGCATTAGACATCTCAAACATCAAGGAAATTCTTCAAACAATGTTATCGTCGCATTATGATAGCGATACAATCATCGGGAACTTCAAACATCGTACCACATTTATTTCCGCTTACAACTACGAGTTTGACTGAAAGGAAAAGAAAAGCAACAAAATAAATATTAACAACAAATCTAGCGGAATAAAACTAAAAGAAAACTAATGAACATGAACTTACAGAATTTTTTCCGGATGAAACAATCAATGGAATCGCCGGGAAGATTGCTTCAAAATTAATAACATGACGAACGTTGTAGTCACCGCTAACGGTTTAAAAAAAAATCTAATTTTATGCGCACTAGACTCTGTCCCGGTGGGACGCAGGTGAACCTAATTTACATGAAATAAAGCCTAAGTTTAAATTAGTGCGAGAATGTTACAATATTATAAAAATATTATGCTTGTAGTTTCAAGCATGAGCGTGAATTTGAAATCAGTTGCCCAGTTGTTATTACTCTCCTAATTGCACTTGACTCAATTCGACTGCTGCTGCTGATAATTATAAAGCAATAAAATTATTGTACATAGGCAAAAAGGTATACCAGATAAGCATTATATTTATTTTAAATCTATGAAACATAAATTCTATGCGAGTTACTCCTAATATTTTGAAAAAGAGAACAGTGAGGAGGTTCCAGAATCTTGCTTTGTGGGCTTTCTTCTTTTAAATTTATATCTCAGAGGTACCAAAAATTAACTGATATGTTCATGACGTGAAAAACTTGTAGTAAGATTGGTTTGAATACCTTTTTTTTGATGTTATAATAGGTCAAGACCACCTCTTGCATGCCCTGATCTTGTCTAGAGCAGGTATGGGCCTTACCGTTTACTCATTATCTTCATAAACAAGGCAATGCCCTATACACTGCAACTGTATTATTTTTAATAACACAGAGGATGGTTGAAGTGTTTTTCTTAGTATTTTTTTTTTGAAGCAGCATAGAGTGTTATTATCCCTGGTAGGATCTTCTCAAGTCCAATGCCAGATCACTCTCCCCTCCCCTCCCCTCCCCTCCCGTCCGAGAATAATGTCAGCAGGCTGTACTAGCAATATTTTTACCCTTAGGTGGAGAGAAGCAGTGTGAGTGAAGTGCCTTGTTCAAGAACACAGTACAATTGCCCCAGCCAGATCACTCTCCCCTCCCCTCCCCTCCCAGCATTATGTCACTCAGGTTGTACTAACAGTTTACCATAACCATTGTTAGCCTTGGGTGGAGAGAAGCACTGTGTGAGTGAAGTGCCTTGTTCAACAACACAATTCAATTACCCAAGCCATATCTTTAACCAAACCCAGGCCACTCAATCCAGAACCCAAAGCACTAACCTAGCAGTGTTAAAAGATAAAGAATAAAAAATTAATTTATCTTGAATTGAAAGCCAATCAGTATAGTCATCCACCAACTGGTGTCAACTGGCGATCATTTGTATTGCATAAAAAGTTAATTACTTAATAATGTTATGCCACAAAATGTAATTCCTGACTCAAAATGTGATACTTATGAATTATTTATTTTTCTTATTTTTCGTTACAGAAAAGAAAGGAGGGGTCATTGTGTTGGACTTTACCAAGAAGTGCAAAGTAACTAGACGTTGACAATCAATGGAATGAGGGTCCTGTCGTTGCTTACAAGCTTGCACTCCCTGCGACATTGTCGCCATCTGACTCAAAGGTTTCCATCATTCAGAAACTTGTCCAGCACTTCATGGCCATTATTCGGCATTCTGAAACTAAGGGAACCAATAAGATTTGACCAATGCTATTCAAGGCCATCAGTCAACTACTTTTCTTCCCAACCACGGCCGTCTGGAGATCATATTAAAATTAACAAAATGATA
Source organism: Meandrina meandrites (assembly GCA_963693305.1). NCBI lineage: Eukaryota > Metazoa > Cnidaria > Anthozoa > Scleractinia > Meandrinidae > Meandrina > Meandrina meandrites. Next base: position 11,844,875 of record OY855909.1, read on the forward strand.
TTGTCGCTTAAAACAGTTGAAAAACAACTCGAGTTGTTTGAGAGCATCAAGGATTCAGCAGACATTGTGAACAGAGTGACCATGCTTCATAACATTGCCAAGATCACCCAAAGAGATGAAAAACAAAAGCAGGTTTTGGAACAAGTGAAAGACAAGTCGCGACAAGCATTAAATAGTGCATATATGGCATTGCTTGACAGTATCTCCAAAGATATTTCCAAGTGCCAGCCTCGGCATCTTACCAGTGTGCTGTGGGCTTTGGGACAAGTTCAAGAGAAAGATCACAAACTGGTTGAAGTTTGTGAGAGAGTGATTCTATCTCGCGACATCACTGCATTTAACAATATAGACATCGGCCAGATTGCGAATGGATGTGTAAACCTCAACTTGAAAGCCGCAGAAATATCTTCCAGGTTACAAGAATCCATTCGTAACGGTCAGTTGCAAATTTCAAAGTTTGAGAGTCGGCAACTTTCTTCAGTGCTGATGTTGTTTGCAAAGACAGATGATTGTCCTGCTGAATTGTTCAACATTTTCCTGGAAGAAATTCTCTCAAGAGATTTCTTGTTGATGATCAGCAGTGATTTGGCCCAATTTGTTTGGTCATTTGCAAAGAAAGATGTGGAAGCAGACAAGTTGTTTAACAAAGTCGAAAGAGAGATTCTAAGACGAGGAGCAACTAACTTGAAGAGGCGTGATATTTTCCAGATACTTTGGGCATTTGGCAAGGCTAAAAAAGGACGCAAACAGCTTTTCTATATTCTGGAAAACGAACTTGTCATCAGAGGTGAAAAGGGATATACTAATAATGAATTATTAGAACTTGTTGGATCGTTTGCAAGGAGAAATATGGCAAATGCCAAAGTATTTGACCTCGTAAAGGAAGAGGTTATTAACCGTGGTGTTCGCATGTTTGAGACTCATCAGCTTGTTCTGATCCTTTTAGCGTTTGTTTCTGCTGGAAGACAGGACTACAAGTTAGTTGAAGAAATCGAAAGTGAGTTGCTGACAAGAGATGTTAAACAGTTTGGCAATGGTCACTTATGCCAAGTTGCTTGGTCTCTTGGAAGAGCAAGAAGGTGTGACAGTAAGCTGTTTAATGTGATTGAAGAAGATGTATTTGACCGTGGTTTGCATCAGTTTTCTAGGGCACAAAAGTTCATGCTTCTGCGAGGATACATTGAAGCGGAAAGAAGCAGTTTAAAGTTTTACGACCATCTGCAGTCTTCTCTGTCGGAAAATGGTTTTTCAGATTTTATAGCAAGCGACATTTATGAATTGGCTTGGTGTTCTTCTGAGGGAGGAGTTAATACCGGGCCACTGTTTGATGCGTTAGAAAGGGAGATTTTAAACAGAGGAAACGATGGTTTCAGTCAGATGCAGCTTGCTTCCATAAAGAAGAGTTTTCAGAAAGTCGGGAAGGGAACCAAGGAACTCTTTGAATTGTGAGTGACATGGACTGTGCATCAAATTGCTTTGAATTCAAGCTTGTTGTTGAGGTCTTCATCAAGTTACTGGTAACATAAACCAAGAAGAAATACAATGAAAGATGAGCTAATTAAGACGGTTTCGCTGAAAGTTCCAGCAAAAATTAATTTCCAGAAATCTACTTATAACAAGGTAACAAGGCTCTATTCGGAAGATGTCATTGTAATTCACATCTCTAAGTGACCCCGCGATTAAATTCTTAAGTATTTTTGTGAAAGGTTACTGTCAAACCTTGTAAAAATGCTTAAAACGTGTGTTATTTTGTTTTGAATTAAAATATGGACAACCTCGAATGCAGTTTTCTCTCGCTGGGTAAGCTTGAGAACTAAAGTTTATTAAGTTCTTCTTTACTGTATTCTAACATTTACCATGCAATGAGTTCTTTTTTTTCTATTTTTGCCTTTATTGCTCGAATGTTTAGCGCAAACCGTATTAAACTGTTGTACTCTTTATTATTATAATTATGGCCATGTTTCACAAGGACTGAAAATTACTGAATTCAAGAATTTGATAAACTAAACTCGATATTGACCGCTGTATATATTTTCTTATCCAGACCGGTATATAGACCAATACATTTGTGGTGAGAAGGTTACAAACAATGATCAAAAGACCACCTCGTTTCGCTAAAAATAAGACAATAAAAAACTAAAGAGAATTAGCAAACATCAGGCATGCGGTAAAAACACCACATAGAAATGAAATTGAGAAGTATTTGCAAAGCCTTAAATTATATTAAAAGCACGGAACATGATTAAAGGCAACTCAAGAATTCCTGTAAGAATATTCTGTCAGTTATTGAAAGAGGCTACAAATGAAAAAAAAATACTAAAAAAAGGCTAAAAATGAAAAAAAAAATACCTCCCAGTGATCTTGACCTTCTCTTGTCCAAATTTTTCATTGCCGTTCACAAGCAAAATGTCAACGAGTACAAAACAGCTTCACATTAGCTTAGTTTCTAGCATTCACATCGTGGTGCAAACAGATTTCTCACGTTAGTCAATCCGCCATCTTGGGGGCCCCCAAAAAAGCCAGTGAGAGCGACCGAGAAGTAAAATCTGTTTGCATCGCGATGTGAATGCTAGAAACAAGTCTTATCGCTTCTCTTCAGTTTATCTTCGAACGATCGCCGTTTTTGAAAGAAGCGTCATCGTGTTGCAATAGTTTTTGTGGGTCTCCGGGCTCGTAAACAACAACAGACGTGCAATGCAAAGTGGGTGGGTCAGACTCTTTAATTATTCAGTTAAAATTAAAATTTGGTAAATCTCAGCCGAAACGTTTTTATTAAAATGGTTCTTATAAAAAAGAGTGTATTGAAGCGCTATAATAACACGATTAATAAGAAAACATATTTTCATGTTACAGTTTCATTGTTATCCCTGACGCTGGGTATCATCATAGTTAGTTGAGGGGACTGGTTATGAAACCCGGCGAGCTTCAAAGAAATAACTCTTTGTTACGCTTATAATCCATCGCCTTCCAAAATGTCAAAAATTGCCTCTAAATCGTCTTCCCAAACAAACAGATCGTGTGCACCTTCCACCATCTTGAATGAACTTGTGCACTCTCAGAGTCACGTGATGGGTCTCTTCAACATCGGAGACCGCTCTGTTGTTTAGCTCTTTGATGTTCGCCGGCTTTCATAACCAGTCTCCTCTACTAACTATGTTTTCATTCACACATTTTCGCGTTCTGTTGCTACTATTTGTCTTAATTAGCATTTTTTTTTGTCTGCTTATTATTCAACTTTCTATGCTTTGTAAATCATTGTGAATCATTCAACTGAAGATTGCAGAAGTTCTGTCGAAACATGTCTTACAAACTTAAATAAAAGTGGGTCCGCAATGCGTACATATGTGGACTTTCATTTGCTTTTGACAACAAATGAGTAGATGAGCCAATGTTAGACCTTTTTAAAGACGTTTGCTTCTCGTTTCTGGTTTGGCAATAGACCCCGGCGCTCTGGCGCTTCGCGCTCTGTGAGCTCGACTTGTAGGCAAGTCTAAGTATCTGTCAAATATGAGTTGACAGTCACTTGAAACTCGAGATGGTAAAAAACTTATCAATCAACTTTTCTGATGATCATGAAAGAAAAACTACTTTTTCGTTTTGAGAAAACACCTTGCAATTTACCCTGAAGATCGCCTTAAACATTGAAATGCAGTCCAATTTAAATTGTGTCGGAGAGGCGGAAAACCTGGGACAAGACCCGGCAGTACCTCTATATGATTATATGAAAAGGACGGGGATGTTCGTCGGAGAATTTGATCTACTGATTCTACTCCTGTAAAGGATAACATTATAAACAATACAGCAAGGTTGATACTAGGTAAAAAAGTAGACTTTGTTTCTCGAAAGCCCCGGAGACCTTTTGGGACCGCAAAGCCACTTTTAGTTATCTGTATTTAAAAAACAGAGAAGTGTATAGGCCTGAAACTTTGTTTGAAGAGAACTTCTGTTCATATTAAAAATATCATAGATTAGACACCTCTGCTATGGCTTTCCGGGTGCGAAAACGTTTCAGGACCTTCGAGAAACGGACCCCAGAATTGATATAGCACGGCTGCAACCGTGGACAGCTGTCGTATAGGTGTCTCTCTAAGTCTACTTTTTCACGTAGTATTAGTCTACTGCATTATTTGTAATGTTATTTTATTTTTTCGGCTGATAGAATCTTTTGTATATCCCACGTTAGTAGCATTATCGTTGGCGGTCCCTTGCTGTTTTGAGTTTTACTTTTCCCGTAAAGGATGGCAATCTGGGCGTGGCTCAACTATATTTTTAAGCCCCCAAGCTAAAGATACCATTTAAAAACACATACAATTCAAATAAGAGCTACAGTCACTTTAAATGGATAAAACCATTGGCAACATGTCCTTAAAACCAAAAGAAGATGTCTGTTGGGACCATTCATATGACAGTCTCTTGCGGGGGGGGGGGGGGGGGGGGGGGGGTTCTAGAAATAGACAAATAAGATCTTTAAATTGAAATTAGAACAATAAAATTAGTCACTAAGCACTAAGAACAAAAACAAAATCTTACCACTAAAAATCGGGGAAACTAATTTCAGTCCATTCATAAATAAATATTTCGCGGAGTATGTAGACTGTCTTTGTTTGCGTGACATTTCATCTGAACGCTTGTGTAAACAACAGCTGAACTCATTAATTAACTGATTTTCTTTGAATGCGTTGTTTTTATATATAAATTTTCCGTAATGGCTTTTATCGCCTTTCGACAAGACTTCACTAATAATTTCTTGATGCAAGAAGGCAGATGAATACTTTTATTCAACCTAAAATTATCATCGTTCTTGAATTACTTTTCGAGTGGAGTCGGCGAGTTGCGAACGACACGTTTTATAATTATCAGTAATTTAGTTTACCGCACGGTTTCAATACATACATTTTTCGGTTCAAAATAAGTTTTATGCGATTCACACTTACTTTTTACCAGCAGTTTTGAATTTGACATCAGTCAGATTGCGTTATTCAAATTAAACTTGGGAGAAATCCAAGACAATAATGAATGCGGGAAAGCCCCGGGAAAACAACTTGATTAGTGAACTTGTTTTGTTTTGACTCGTTGTGTATCCATTCTACCGTTCTAAAGATTCTGTGTGGCAAAGCTAAAACAAAACAACAAATATCCAGATATTTGCTAAATAATGCTAACAACTCTTTTCAATTGTATGCCAATCAAGCGAATACAGCAACTGAGGTCCAGCCGAACACAAATAGCGCGCGAAAAGTGTGAAAAATAGCGTTACCTTTGCCCGCAGTTCAGTCGAACGCCATGCAAATATATATAAAGATTAATGAAAGTCAAGTATTTAGCATGCGTGATGCTTTCTTTGTGGCGTCTCGTGGGCAGTTCATTTCCCGGGTTCACGTCCAACACTTCGGATTTTCCGAACACCCTCGAAAGCTTCCGAAAGCGCTGACACGAGTTATCACGGAAATTGACGTCCCAATCGGGAAAACTGCACGATCGCAATATGTGGATTTTCACACTTCGTGTGAAAGTCCACATAAAAATGGGTCGTTTTCCGCAAAATCTTTACGTGTCTGCTGTTATCAAGACCTATTTTTATTAAAAAATCGTCTTTTGCTTTGGTAAACCATTATGGCTGCTGGTCAACGGGAGTGAATGCGCTCTATAGACCTGGGTATAGAATCAATACAAACAATAGCTGAGCAAAATGGAATTCGTAGACGTGTCCGTTATTAAGGGAATACTCAACGTGTCCAACTGCATTATTGAGTTAAAACACATGGGAATTTCTTTTTAGGAACACAGTGAGAGAAGTGCACAGAAAAGAACCGAGTACTTCTCACACTTCTCGGACGTTTTTAAAATTCTTAAGTGTTTTAATAGCCCACGAGGAGCAAGATTACTGTTTCCTTAAAAAAATGTTCAAGGAATTGTACGCTTTTAAGCTCGTTACTTACACCGTGTGCATTACAAATGTGTGCTTTTTGCAGCTATAACGACCTCCGAAGTGCGCAATTCCTTGAACATCCGATACAAATTAATTAGCTCTTATTGAGTTATCTTTTCAAAAAAAATAACTTTTAGTCGGCGCGATGGACCGTGTAGTCAGTCAGTCAGTCAGTCAGTCAGTCAGTCAGTCAGTCAGTCAGTCAGTCAGTCAGTCAGTCAGTCAGTGGAGTATATTTGTATCTCACACCAATCAGGTTTGAGGTACTATCAGAACCAATGAAATTGCAGTTTATAAAGGGGAAGTAATCTGACACAGTTGTAAGCGAGTGATTTCATTCGAAGATTTTAGATTTGTAGGAGGCGGAATCGGTGACTTGTGAATTAACCCCGGATTTGAAACGCTCGCCTGCTTACAACGCACACGCCGCCAGCAAAAGACCCAACACTAAATTGTTATTCAAGCGTTCCTTTAGGACGGGCTAGTTTCGCTGACCGTAGTAGAAATTGCATAAAGCATTTGCACAAAGCAGATTTGAAGAATGATGTTCTCATTGTGATGTTAATACTGTGTCATAAAAATCGCAAGGAATCTTCTTCAGAGTGTGTTGTGGCCCCTTGTTTTAAGAGTTTGTGACGAGGAAACTTCTTAAATTTAATACTGCTTGAGACTCCGTGTCGCCAACTGAAAACCGCAATTAATTTAATTAGTCTCCTTAGCGTCTTGCTCCGGCGATTAGCTTACTCTCGGGCAAGTAGCGTTTGAGTTTCCCTAATGGTCGCGGGTCGCGGGTCGCGGGTTTTAAGAAGTCGCGGGTTGTGAAAAAGTCGCGGGTTTTGAAAAGACTGCATTATAGGAATATAACGAAGAACAGAATCTACACGTTATAAAATTTAAGCGAATGTTTGAAATTAGTGTTAATAAAATGAATCGTTTGACTGGTCGCCCTGATCGTACCGGAATTTATCTTTCCATTTCCATAAACTGGTTAGTACACACGTGGCACAGAGGAACGGAATGCAAAATGGCAAGGACCATTCAATTCAATTTTGCAATAGCTTATCTCGGTTAGTCCGACTGCTCAGACTGTAAAAATGGAAAGCATCTTCGGTTTTCCCGCCTTTTGATCTGAAAAGCAAGAGCCCGGATGATAGTGTGCGACGGTGCATTGTAAAATTACGCATTCTAGAATGGAGAGTCAGCAAGGAATGTTTTTGCTTCGTCAGCGACTAAAGAAATGGTTTTTTTTTTATTTCCTTCGATCCGAGAGGTGATGGCAATTGTTTTTATACGGCGGCAGCCCACCAACTGAGCCTGGATAGAGAGCAAGTCAAGAAGCTCGTTTTCCAGCACCTCGAGAACCATCAAATTGATGTAAGTAAGCTTAAGCTTACGTAAAGCTTGTACTCCGCTGGCAAAAAATATAAGATACTTATATATATATATATATGAGCAACGCTAGCTTCTTAGGGGCTCTCAAAAGTTCCCAAACGCGTTATACGCTCACTTCTGGACAAGAACCGAACGAGCAAACAAGGCAACCATGTGAGCGCCAAGACAGGAGATTGCATTTATGATAGCATTGATTACTAAGCTTTTAAAAACTTAGGGTATAATTTTGTGGGCCACAATGACAGCGGTGGTGTAAGAATTTGTTGAGAATTTTTTAGACGGTTCAAAACTTAGCTTTAGTAGTATAGTGTTTGGGGGTTCTAGCGCAAAAATCAGATCTGGAAATGCGATGGAAAATTGCGCTGGATTTTTGCGTTGGATTTTAAGCTGGTTTTTTGCGCTGGGTTTTTAAGATTTTAGAACCACGTATTATCTAAACACAGGATTCAATTCTTGGAAAAATCTGCTGAGTATTTTTTTTGGAAATCAAAATCTGGATTCTGAGCTAGGATTTCAAGCTGGGTTTACAAGCTGGGATTTAAAGCTTGGTTTTTAAATTTGGACTTTTTTTATATGTTTTGAATATGATTTTGAAAAATCATATTTAAATCATTTTCTTTCAAAATATTGGTAATCAGATTTTGGTAATTGCGCTGGGTTTTATAACTCTTATATTGTTTTTTTTTTCTACTATTTTTAAAAATTTAGTGCGTTTTAAATCACAAATATCATATAAACCTTGTAACCGTAGATTTCTAAATATAAAATTGTTTTTTGAATATATCCATTGGCTCATTATATATATGTTAGTTTATATATTATTTTTTATATGTTTTATTTTTAGTGCGTTTAAAACTGGACATTGATGAAGCCTTATTGATATGTTTTTGTGTTGAAAGATGTCTCCATTTACCTGCTAAACTGTAATCATGGTGACAATCGGGACAAATCCACTCTTTATTTAACATATATCTAGTTTTACTTTTTTTTATGGCCTCCTTTCGGTCTTTTTCGCAAAAATATCTTTGGTATCTAACCATTTATATGAATACTTCATATATTTTTTATGTTGAAATGCCCATAAGCATAACTGGTGATACCATTATCATGAATGTAGCGCTTGTCATCAAAGCAGGATAATGATACTTTGTTTATTTCGTAACTACCTAATCGATGGTTTTGACTTCTGATTGTTTTCATTGTATGATGCATTTGCTTGTTATTGAATAGTGTTTCTTTATAATTATCATGGCTTATATCCTTTTTGATGATGCATTTCTTGATTCCTTTAGCCGTCTTTCCACCTTTTTGATTGTCTTTCATATAGCTGTACATTTTCGACCGCAAACCAATGAATTCGCAAATAGGAACTCCAGAAGCTTCATCCTTGAATTTACCAATGACCTTTTTATTTGCTTTATCAAAATACGGCGAGCCTATTGAGTAGTCAGAATTATCAAATTTATTTTTATCATTCCAAAAGTCTTGATATAAATCTTCAGCTTCGATTTCATAAGTAAGAGAATCGGTGTCAGTGAATAATAAACAGGCTTTGTCTCCATATTTCTTTTTAATGTAGTTATAATGAAAATCGTACATTAGCGTCTTGCTTAGATCTAAGATGCACATACCCACATATGCCGGCCTGTTAAGAGTAAGTGTTTCTTTGATCTTATGAACAGCTACTAGATTGTTGTTGAATATCTTATTGCTGACATAAGTTGGTTTGCTGGTATATTTCAATAGTTTCTTCTCATCAGTTACAAGTCTAACATCAACACGTTTTCTAATGTTTTCCATCGTTTTACCGAATACACTGTTATTCATAAGTTTGAAGAAGTCCTTTTCAAAAGCATTTTTAGCATTCATACGTTTTTAAGTATTGAAATCTATATATTTCTTCAACCATGGTGATTGATTGAACTCAAGGACTCGATGGACTTTAGTTAGTTTTAAACCTAGATCAAGATATAACTGGAGGTTCCTATAATGTAGAACATACTTTTCTTTGTTCTTTAAAGTGCTACCATGATGAAATTCGCATGCTTTCTTTCGCAACCGTTTTAAAATATTAACAAGTACTCTACACGAGAAGCAAAATGCCGTTTACTGTTTTTCAATACCTCTTTTCGTTCCAGAGATATTCAAATTTTTAAAATATGCAAATTAGCAAAGTAGTGACGTCATACACTCAACCAAATTCTGATTAAATACTAAGAAAGTGATATCTCAGCCAATTTGTATTGAAAGTCTCTGATTCTTTGCAGTAACACTCTGCTAGTTGTGTTTCACAATATGAACTTGACAACTTGGTTACCATGGCAACATACTAGGTTCCAGATCCCCTAAATGCTTAACGCCCTTCTGGCCAATTCTGGCATTCTCCGTTAATATTTGTAAATAATGCTTTACATGCGAGATCTAACAAGCATATCAATGGATTTGGCAGACGTCTTGCCTGGGTTTAATTTTTCCGAACTGAAAAATTCTGAAATATTAAAATAAAATTGATGGGGACTGGAAAAGAGTGAGTTGCCATGGTAACATAATTTTATTACAGCTGTAGGTGTGCCACCTGGGGAACTATTAGTCTGCCAAGTTCCATTGGTCTCTGCAGAAAAATGACCGAGATAACTTAATTTTTGTACTTGACAAAAAATTGGGTTGAGTAGATGACGTCATCAGTTTCCTAATTTGCATATTTTACGATTTTTTTAAGCTTAAATATCTCTGGAACTAAAATAGATATTTGAAAACGGTAAACGGCATTTTTAATCTTTCATTTAATACTCTTTGAAACACCTAAAATTGCAAGGGGTAAAAATTTGATCATAGTACCACTTTAATGTTGGAATGAGTTTATGCACGAGACCAGTCTTTATGTTGTGTTTTTTCGCAATCTTCTTACAATAATTAGATAGCATGTCTGCGGTTACTTTCACCTTTTCTGGAACACATGGGTAGTCATTATGAAGCTCATGCAACTTTTTTGGGTATTCCAGATCAACTTCAAGTATTAAACCTTTTTTGTTATCATCATTATACTGGGCTAAATTGATTTTATTAATTTGCTTTTCTGTCATCCATTTAAATCCACCAGTTGGAAGGTATTGGCTCATAGCCCAACCGTAAAGGTTATTAGCGTCAAGGTACATGATATACTTTGATGGCGCTTTTTCATCATATGTTTTCATGTATTTATTGTTTGCTTTTCCATAGCGGTTGGCTATATAACTAATACCTCCTCTCATACCCTTCTCAATGAATTGATACATATCAATGTCTGCGATAAGCTCTAATTTAATGTCAGACATTTTAAGCATTGCATCCCATGACAAACTGGGGCTTGTGAAATAATGACACGGATCTAATTTATAATACTTAAGTGCGCCTTTCTACAATTTTCGACCGAACAGCGGCACAAGTCGAAAAATCGATTTCGCTCATATTTTGCACATAGATAGGTCCCAGTGAGAAACTAAACGGACTACAGTTAGTTTGTCCTGATACAGCTTCCTTTCGTAGAAATATGCAAAAAACGATTTCGCCCCGTTTGGGCTCAAAATCCACTTCCGGTTAGACTGAATTTTGTGAAAATTTGATCGTCTCGCGCATTATACTACAGCTGTTGTTGAATCTTTCGATGATATTTATAATCTTTTCAGGTATTCATTGTATGACTGAGCGAAAAATAAAACAAATGGAGATTAGTTTTGAGCCCGAAACGAGCCAAAACTGACAGACTAAATTTGCAAATGTGTCGCAAGCGAAATTATGCAGTAAAACATTGCCATTTTTTTCTATGTGCGATAACTTTAAATATCGTAAAAATACTTTCTATGGGTAAACTATACACCCATCTGCTATAATATCAAAAAAAATCTCTGGGGAGATGGTTTTCAGTGGCCCGCTTTGGCCTGTGTTTATCACTAATTTTGCCGAAAATCTGTTGTTTGAAGTGTAAACAATTGCGTGACACGGCTGGTAAACCACGAATAAAATTATTTTTTTTTAAAGGTACGTTTGACGCTCTTGTAAGAATTCAGCCAAAAAAATCATGCAAATAAATGGGCCAGTTGGTGAACTCCTTGAAGAAGTAGGAGTAATGTGAGATTTTCTCCGTTCACCCGTTTTGGAAACGTTGCGTGAACTTTACAAACTTTGATCACAAAATGTTAGACGGTAATTAATTCAGTTAAATTTATTGAAGTTCTCACTATCCTGAAGTTCTCACCATCATTCACAAAAGCAGGTCTTATAAAGGAAAGGTTACGCATTCTCAGATTCACTGATAGACGTAATCACGGGTCGATATTGTTTGGTTCCTTACGTGACTCGGGTAATAATTAAAGTATGTTTTTGCCGACCTCGTCGGATCTTAAACCTGCGTTTTTATGCAAATTTGTTATCACTCGTTTTATTCTGGTCCTATACAGCAGGAAAATCTAACACTAAAATATGTTGGTTAAATCCATTTTCAATTAGACATGAACAGTGTAACTGAAAATTAAAGAATTTTATGGATGACGGATCAATAGAAAGCAGAACATTACTTTTCCAAGTTATGGACAAAGATCTATTTTCAGCACGATTACTACTTTTCAAACAACTGAAATTTTGAATATGATTCATGCCAGAATTTATTGTAAAAGTTGAACCAGCCTTGAATCTAACTTCTTTGGCGACTTTTTTAATTGCTAATTAAATTATCTTTATTTTGAGAACGAGATTAAATTGAATTCCGTAAATTCGACTCTTCGCTGTTGTGGATAAAACAAAATGGATGTTTGCTGTTCTTTTAAGTCATTAATTGGTGGTCAGTGCTTGGCCTTTGATCGCAGGGACAGAAAGCAGTCTATGGACATAGCCCCACTGCTATCATGCACTAAAAATATAACACAGCACAAGTCACTCGATCTGGTCAAGTCACACTGTATCACATTGTGTCACGGCCTAAAAAGATTTATGGCGTGTTGATTCTTCAGATTCGCGCCCGCTTCTTTCGCTCGCCCCCAACTACCGAGACAGTCTCCCCCTTTTTTTCCTCGCTTGCCCGCTTTTTTTAATCGCCCCCAACTACCGAGACAGTCTCCCCATTTTTTTCCTCGCTCGCCCGCCTTTTTTCGCTCGCTCCCAACTACCGAGAGAGTCCCCCCTTTTTTTCCTCGCTCGCCCGCATTTTTCGCTCGCTCCCAACTACAGAGAGAGTCTCCCCTCTTTTTCCTCGCTCGCCCGCTTTACCGAGAGAGTCCCCAACGTTTTTTTCCTCGCTCGCCCGCTTTTTTCGTCCGCCCCCAACTACCGAGAGAGTCGCCCCCTTTTTTTCCTCGCTCGCCCAATTTTTTCGTGCGCCCCCAACTACCGAGAGAGTCCCCCCTTTTTTTTTCTCGCTCGCCCGCTTTTTTCGTCCGCCCCCAATTACCGAGACAGTGCCCCCCCTTTTTTCCTCGCTCGCCCGCCTTTTTCGCTCGCCCCAACTACCGAGAGCCTGGAACAGGCTAAGTGAAAACCTGCAAAGAAGTTGTCTGTTCTCCACCCAGTGTTTGAGAATTGAGAAATCCGTTTTATTAGAATTTGATCGAGATCAGTATTACGTATTAACCAAGTAGGATTCGTAGGTGCTTTTTTCTACATACATGTTCGTTGTTGAAATACTTTGAAACTCCACCCCGCAAGTCACCCCACGCCCCACCCCTCTTGACCTCTGACATTCCACAGACCTGCTGGCTTCATCCCACTCCGTCCCACCCATTTTAAGTACAACAGTTCTCTATCCTTCGAAAATTGGCTGATAATTTTCAGGCCTCGCATAGAGAAAATTACCCTTATGCAACTGAAACTGCTATCGGTGGACAGCCGGATCAAAAGGACCAGAGAAAAGGAGCGGCGAAGGAAAGGGGTTTTTCCTTTCCAAAAGGGGGATGAAGGTGGAATGTACTTGGCACCGATTTCATGACAAGAAAATTCCGATGTTTTTAAACAAAAGGGAAGAACTGGTCTTCTTCCTCTCCACTAGATTCACTAGTGATTGCAGTTTATGTCCACAAATGTAATGTGTTTATCTAGCGAACGTGCAGTACTAGAACAGAAATGACACTAGACCAAAAATATCCCTAGAATGATCATGCAACGAATGAAGTGAAAGTGGGGATTTTTTTTACATGTGTACCAAGTATGACTGAAGCGCAAACAAATTTTCGATGTCATAATATTTTTATTAAACGTGTGCTGGACTATCCGACCTTTCGTCATTGTTTTTGTTGTTGTTGTTGTTTTTTGTTTTTTGCCGACGCTGAACGCTATGAATTCTCTAAACAGATCATTGCTATTTCATATCGTTATTACAGACAGTGAAATCCACCCTAAAACAATTTGTTACTAATTTTAGTGTGAGAAACCACTGAGAATGGGTTAGTTGTCAATCGGCCATTTGTGTGAGTCAGGATGAGTAGGTTATCGTCGTATGAAAAATTGTAAAACAAGCTCATCAAGCAGAGCACCCCAGTATCACCCCAGTACTTAATTATTAAAGGTAAATACACTACGTATGGACAAAACATCGTACATGCTTATCTAATTTAAATTTCAGCTGAAGAAAAGTAAACAGCACTTAGCTACCCGCGGGAAAAGAACCACCTAAAAAATAGATCCAAATTCGTTATAAATAATTAAAACAGTAAAATTATTTCTTTAAGTTCCTATCTACAACAAGCGGGTGATAAATATTCGTTTCCCAATATTATTAACGACTCTCACTCAAAACTTGAAAACCCTCGGGAATTGTGACCAGCCGTGTCACGCAATTGTTTACACTTCAAACAACAGATTTTCGGCAAAATTAGTGATAAACACAGGCCAAAGCGGGCCACTGAAAACCATCTCCCCAGAGATTTTTTTTGATATTATAGCAGATGGGTGTATAGTTTACCCATAGAAAGTATTTTTACGATATTTAAAGTTATCGCACATAGAAAAAAATGGCAATGTTTTACTGCATAATTTCGCTTGCGACACATTTGCAAATTTAGTCTGTCAGTTTTGGCTCGTTTCGGGCTCAAAACTAATCTCCATTTGTTTTATTTTTCGCTCAGTCATACAATGAAGACCTGAAAAGATTATAAATATCATTGAAAGATTCATGAACAGCTGTAGTATAATGCGCGAGACGATCAAATTTTCACAAAATTCAGTCTAACCGGAAGTGGATTTTGAGCCCAAACGGGGCGAAATCGTTTTTTGCATATTTCTACGAAAGGAAGCTGTATCAGGACAAACTAACTGTAGTCCGTTTAGTTTCTCACTGGGACCTATCTATGTGCAAAATATGAGCAAAATCGATTTTTCGACTTGTGCCGCCGAGAGTCGATTTTAGTCGACTTTTGTAGAAAGCGGCACTTAAGGCATGTATTACGGAAGTTTTCAAAAACATCTGCTAATAAAAGGATATCTGATTTAAGATACAGGTCATGATACTCACCCATATTGCTAAGCTTGAATGTATTCCAAACATTCTGAGCATGTTTATAGTCTTCATCAGTAATTTTCTCGTTATTCAAGATACTGTGGAAGTCTTCTTTAGTGGGCAACTTTTCATTAAATTTATCGAAACTGTCCATGTAGTCGTAAGGGTAAACTCCTTTTCTAGTCATCAGTTCAAGCTGTTCACCTTTGAATGTTTGAGAGGTATGTTTAAAAGATTTTGTCGGTAAATTACTGACTAATTTATCCAAGCTAGAGCTCATGAATTGTAAGCTATCTATGAAGGTTAAATGATTTCCTAACATGACAGCCATATATTTTTCCATATTATTTGGGATGCAATTGATATTCATTTGTGTATCAATTCCTTTTTTATTTGTAAATGTGTTGTTTTTTACAATTTCTCCTATCTCTTGCATTATGAAATGACAATCATAGCCTCTAAGATTGTGGAAGATCACGGGTATTTTTAATTTATCAGCGTCTAATCTGAGTTTAAGATTACATTCTTGATGCGACGATCCTCGAAAATTACCAGTTATATGACAATGATCTCTAACACGAATGTCAGTTTTAGTATATTGTTTATCACAGATATGGCATTTTTTAGCTTTTTGAAATTCATCTTCATCATCTTCATTAATTTTTAATGGCTTATTGAAGCATGTTTTAATCGTATTTTTACAGTATTTGACTTCCTCCAACATCTTCTCCATGAATTTGTAAACAGCTTTTTCACCTCGGTATATTTGTACCGGCTTGGTGTATTTGTCATCATAGCAACAGACTACCTTATAAGCATATCCACAGTCTGTATGCTTTTGATATGCTTCTGTATATGATTTATCATCATTATGCTTACAACCAGAGATCTTTTCGGTTATAGCTTCAAAATCAGCATATATGACAAATGGCACTGGTTGTTGTTTATGGAAGTTGTTGAATTTTAGTATATTATGATTCTTATCAGGCATTTTGACTGCTTGAGTTCCATTCACTTGTATGCAGTTTTCCTTATGATCAGTCAGAACTCTTTCAGAGGAAAAACACTGAAGACATAACATACAAAAGTGCTTTCTTTCTTTGTGTTTTGTTTGATTGAACATGAATTTCTTGAAATCCTTAATGAGTATGTAATGCTTCTTTTCATCTTTTTGAATCAATAATAAATTCATACAATCGTTATATTTTTCTTTTGAAACATAGATGGGATATTTTTGCTTGTCTTCATAACCAAATACGTTAATATTAATCTCATTCTGTTTTTCGATCTTGTCATACTGCTTAGTGGTTACCGGGAATTCAATCCCTTTATAATTCAGTTTATCTACATATTGTCGGTCAGATTTTTTTATGCGTTGAGGGTCTTTATTTTGATGGTTTAAATATCTGATATGGCACCATCTAAAGCATTCATTATCATCATTTTTAAGATTGATCAATCCTTTAGCACTATTCCTTAGTTCTGGAGGTAGTTGAATATATGAGGAGCCATGCATTGGCTGATATTTTACTGTATTGATATAATGATTGTTGACTGATTGTATTGTCCAACCAGAACCTTCAGATACCCATTGGGCTATCTTATTCAAGATTTGTTGTTTTGATGATTCAAGTGATCCGGCAACTTCCAGATTGTTTATGATTGTTTGAGGTGTGCTGTTGAAATATGCTTTTTTCTCAATTATCTCATCGTTAGACACTTTTCTGAATGTTATTTTCAATGTCTCAACGAATTTCAATCCTTTCATTTCATCCAGTAATGTATTGATGTGATGCTTGACAGCTGATCTTGTGTTTTGTAATTGCTCAAGCGGGTCTTTGTTATTTTTTATACCAATTTCATAGGATTTGGTATAGCCTTTCAAAGCCTTATCAACTTGATTTATTTGAGTCCTTGGAGCTGGAGTCGGCTTTACTGGTTTTATGGTCCTAGGCTTTGGTATCGGCTTGTAATCATCCCTGAATTCGAAAGGTGGTTCAATGATATTTTCCTCATAATCTTGAACCATATCGCGGACGCTACGCCTGGGAGTAGGCCTCGGTTTGTATATCCTTGGCTGGCTCGCTTTTAGTGATAAAATTAGTTTTATAAGGTCGGTTTTAGACAGCTTGGCTAGATTTGATTCGTTCATATTAATATTAGCTGAGATTATTTTTTGATTCATTTTTTATTTTTATACTATATAAATATTTCTTTAAGCCATTTATAGTAAAAAAACATTTTTGAGATTTTTTATGCGTTCAAAATGTTAAACTATTATTACAGACAACCAGAAATAATATATTTTTGGTCGCCCAAAGCAACAATAACAGCATCATATATTAATACTGTGATACCAGCCTACAGCCTTTCAATATATTGTTACATAATTTATCAGTTCAAAATCATCGTCGTCTTCATTAGCCTTGAGTAAAGTATTGTATATGTGCTTTTTGGTCCTTATGTGTGAATGCTTACCGGCGAGACTGTAGTCGTGCTCGCATACATCACATACCCACGATTTTCCTAGCATATATCGTGTTTTGCTCCGTCTGATAGCGTTTTGTCGATCTTCATCATTATCGTATCTTAATCTTCGTCCCATTAATATAACTATATATTTTTCTTCTTATGTATTTTATAGTGCGTTTAAAACTAAAAAGATCAAAATTTATGCACTAAAAAAGGGGCTTACGCGTAAGCAGGTTTTTTAAATCAACTCATATTCATTTATTCTTTATATTTCGGCTTACGCGTAAGCAGGTTTTTTCAAACTGTGCTCTTATACTAAAATATGCAAATCAGGGCTGAAACCCCACCGATAGTGACATGATTAATATTCAAAATGCTTCTTGAAAGTTCTATTATGGTTACAACACATAGCAACACAACAATATTTACTTTAGTCTGATGCATCAGACTATAACACAATAATATTTACATTTTCGGCTTACGCGTAAGCAGGTTTTTTTGATCACCGGTTGTGAAAGGAATAAGCCAGGAGTTCGATGAACTTGATGATGTAATATGAATATAGCGCTTATCGAAGCCGGATAATGACGCTTCGTTTAGTTCGTAACTACCAAGTTGATGTGCGTCGCTTCGATGAAATGATTCACATTTTCGGCTTACGCGTAAGCAGGTTTTTTAATCAACTGATCTTTGAATGATTGATTTTATAAAGTTTAGCAGTAAAGTTTACTCTTAAAGTTTACAGAAAAGTTTGTATAAAAATATAATAGTATAGAATGAGTTGTAATTCGCAAATTCACGATGAATTAAAGAAAATGGAAGAGTTTACTTGTCCGTTTTGCTGTCAACTATTAGTCAAAATTAAATCAACGCCGACCCAATGCTGTAGTAAGCAGAATATAGCGAATGTTAACTATGCAAATTTGTGTCTTAATTGCGGTTTGGTTCATGGTTATGATTATGTCAATGAGTACATTGATTTTTATGAGAATATGCATAGAATACGGCGAAAATCGGTATATCAACGTAAATATCACATTGAAAATATGCTAAATAGTATATGCTATGGGAATAGGGTAGAATTGACTCGTGATCAAAGGGATCGGATCTATAAAGTATTCGATGAAATCGACAATATTATTCCTACACTAAATGTAAAGCGTAAGAGATTAATCAGTACAAAATTCATTTTGAGAGAAATATTCATGTTACTTGGTATTCCTTTTGTGCATTTAATATCTATTTCAAAATCGAAAAAAACCCTTCAATTTTATAATAGATATTGGGCTGAAATTTTATTGTTTAAATTTGATGAGATAATACACATTATCAAGTAAAAATTTTATCATATTTAAGCAGATACCGATCGATTATTGGACTGTTATCACTTATGTAGTCATCGGTGTTTTTCATCGTTATTAGTATATTGGATAGATCGAATTCGCCCGTTCGCAAAATAAATTTTATTGTGTGAAGTATATGTATATAGGATTGGTATGCATATATACAATTTTGAATTTTCAAATCGAGATTCTGATGTTGAAGCCAGCCTTGTATCAATAAAGCTCCCGTGCTGATTGCAATCAGGCTGATACCGCCTGTTGAAATGGATGATACTATACCCCCCGAAGCAAATAAAATAGCCAGCGAATTACCTATTAATTTCAGCCTTCTAAAGCTTTTTGTAGCTTGTTTATAACACCAACACTTCTTATGGTATGCTATGTAGTATTCTTTCAATTCTTGAATTTGCGCTTGATTTAACTTGTCACTAATATGGTTCCATTCGAATATATTTTTGCGTTGTTTCGGCATATATATTATAATTTCCTGATATTTTTGATCAATCGTTCAATAGTTTTCAGTATCTCATGTATTAAATTGACTGTTTTCATTACTGTTACGAAAGTAACAGTAATGAGAATGGCTGCTTTAAATGCGACAAAACTAGGTGCGATCTTTGCAAAAATTTTCTTGTGCATTGTAATAGATTTTCTAGCTATAGAACTGGTAAATCTTATTACATTAGGTCCCGCCTAACCTGCCACTCCAGAAATGTAATTTATTTAGCCTCTTGTAAAAAGTGCCAGTTGCAGTACATTGGCTCCACCACTACAGAATTCAAAGTCCGATTTAGAAATCATAAATCGTCCATGTTAACTAACAAAAAAACGTGCGAAGTCGCTGTACATTTTAATAGCGCGCCGCACAGTTTACAAGACTTTGAATTTCAATGTATTGATCAAATTGCCCACGCCAATTCACGTACTCTTCTGGAAAACACACTTATAACAAAAGAAGCTTACTGGAGTGCGCAGTTGTTTACTTTGTCGCCCTACGGTCTTAACAAAAGGCAGGAATTCCATTCAAAAAACCGAATCCACTACAATTAAGATCCTAATTAGCACCATACCTTATTCTGTGCCGTTGAAAGTAATTTGGGCGTTCAGAAATCCCATTGTGGGATCCTGCTATTTATTACGTGCTTTTAAGCATTCAAGGGCTCTGGCTGGGGAATTTATTACTATTGTTTAAGGGCCCTAGTCAGGGAATTTGTTATGACTTGTTTCTGGCCGAGTTTATTCAGGGGCCCGCAGCGGGAAGTTTGTTATACCCGGTTGTTTTCTCCACCATTAATCCACCATTAATTATTTTGTTTTTCCGACTGCATTGTGCTTCGTAATATTGTTGAACATAGGATTATCTTGAATTGGCTTTTGTTAGTATCACATCATGCTCACGTCGTAAATATTTTGTTTTGAAATGTAATTAGACTACTTTTTGTTTCACCCCGTAAGCATTTCTTTCAGTATTACGTAACATCATTTTGTAATTAAGGTAGTATTCATTTTTTTATTCTTTTATCTTTTTGACTTTGTAAAGTTATGTAATTCCCGAAGGACGTTGCAAGAAAGTTGTATTTAAGAACAATTTTTAACATTCTATCCACACGCTGTAAACTGAAGAAGGTCGTACGACCGAAACGTTTTTATTAAATTTTTAAATTTTTAAATTTTACCGTCAGAAGTTGTCCGTCCTTGCATCTTTCCTTCAACTATTGTTATTACCAATGCTAAGGTTTGGACTACGAATCTCAACGGGATCCTCCTGGCGTAACCTCTCCGTTGGCTCAGGCAGCACCTCCAAATATCTATATATATATATATATATTGTTTATATTAATGAATTAGATGAAATACACTCCATTAGCTTTTTCAAGGAAACATATTTTATTGAATTCTTTTGAAGAAAAACTGTAAGCATTAGTTGATATTCCTATTCGTTTTATTTTATAAGGCAATTCTATTATGATGTTTCTTGATATGACATTTCTTGTATTATAAGTTTTGTCTAAATAAGCTCTATTTACTAATCCATATCTTACATTGTTTCCATTTTTCATAATCCACATAAAAAGGTTTTTATTTTGATATTGACTCAACACACTTAACATATCGTTATTATTGTTTTGATTGTCGATGATGAGTTTTTGGTTATTGATACTGTAACGAGGGTCACTGTAAATGAATTTTTTGTTAGGAGTAATACCACCGAAACCGACAAGATTTTTTGTTGCATCTGTGAATGTTGTGTTGTGTTTGAAGCTGATGAATATTGTATATTTATTTGTACTAATTGGTTTGCTTAATGAAACCACAGATCCATTTAAAACAGTCCCCAACTGCTTATCAAACAATGATAAATCGAAATCGTCTTTCATATATTCAGTTACAATAAAACCATTATCATTTTGACATTTTACATGTTTTACTTCAGCACCGAATGTATCATCTACTATGAAACTATTAGCATCGGTGATATCAAAAAAAGTTTCGAATATTTCTTCGTAATAACTTTTGGGTTGCAGTAATTTAATTTTATTTTCAAGACTGATTATGAGAGAATCATTATAGCTCATTAACTGTTTGAAATTCACAGCTGCTGAATCGTCTGTATCTTCTTGTAGTCCAATTATTTTTTTTACCGAACATATCAATATCTGCATTGAAAAAAACATATCCATTTTGATAGTGGATTAATGCATCATATAAACTTGGATCAACATCTGATTTATGGCTGTCGATACCATAGACGACAAAAAAAGTTTGAAATTTAGGTTGATATAATTCGCCTGGATTTAATTTGATTTCTGAATCAATATAAAGGTAATTGTTTCCAATGCTTTGACTTTTTGTGAACTGACAAACCAATCTTGCATACTTCTGTGAAAGAAATATTTTTTTATTGACATTATGAATCGTTTCAATGGAAGACACACCATTAATAAAAATGGTGTTTACAAAAGGATCAATCCAAAAAAGCTCAAAACATATTGTATAATCACCATTTTTAAGAGGATAAAGATTTATTCCCAATCTTGAACTATAATACCCTTTTGAAGAATCGAGAAGTATTTTCATATCAACAACAGTTTTATTAACCTGATGTGGTGATGAATTATATGTTTCTAACCCTCCTAATTCGATGTCATCTTCTTCAGTCAATTGACTGTCAGGATCATTCATAACATATTTGAAAACATTATTATCATTCGAACTTTGTATATTCTTATCGATATGTGAATCGACATATTTTTTATTAGCAACATCCAGGTCATCGTTTGGTAGGCTCAACCCCGTTATTTTATGCCCCCCCATGTCGAGATTAGCTTGCATTGCTTGAGTACCATCAGGAAGCATAGCTTTATTGACATCGGCTTTATTTTGGACGATACCATCGACATAATCTTTGTTCGTCGCTGATCCGCTGAACCGAGGTGATGCTAGGTTATTTATTTGTCGTGTAGCTTCGGGCCTCCAAGGGTCAAATCGAATCGAATTTTCCATCAGTCCGCCCGTTCTACGGCTTTGGTATGTATCTTGAACTAATTGAGCTAGATTAGCACCCATCGTTTTAGACATATAATTTGTATCTATGTATCTCATATTCACCACATTAGTCATATTAGAATACCCAGAATCGAAATCAGACACATTGATGATGCCCTTGAAAGTTTGCTCCTCACTTGTTTCAAGACCCGCTTTTTTATTCAAATCGGTTTTATCAGCTTTCAGATTATCTTTTAAATCGACGTATTCTTTATTGGTAATAGTCTTTGGAGTCCAACTATTTGGGTTATAAACTTCTGAATTTTGGATACTCAATCCTTTCAAGTCATAGTATACCCCGGTCTTATCTCGTTTAAGGAAATGATTGATCAAATATTCTTTATTAACAGCGGATTTATAGCGGAGCTCCCGCGGGCGCCGAAGGCGCCCGCGGGCGGAGCACCATTGCTATAGAAATTGGTAACCCATCAAGCCGAGAAAATTTGGATGTCACGTCCGTCCGTACGTACGTCCGTACGCACGGATTAGGGCTGGGGACGAGTTTGTCTTTGTCCTTGATTTGGAGTCCTTCTCTGGCAAGCGGTAACACAAAAACATTTTTTGGTTTGTCGAGAGTTAACTTATTTGTCGTAGAAATTTGTTAAAACACTGTGTCACTTCAGGTTGTTTTTTCTCGTGTTTTCTTATGATCTGGACATTACATTGCAACTTAAACGAAGCGATTGGATGAAAAGGCGCTAAAATATTTGGTACGTTGTTCACCTTTTAACCTGATGATGAAAGACGTGAAGAGAGCATGCTGGAAAACATAGTGCTTCGTGAATATTTCTCACTCTATTTACTCATCAACTTTATGGAAACCTCATGCCAAATGATCTAGGACAACCGCTTAACGGGATGATCCGAAATAATTGCCGACTTGAATATGATATACATCGGAAAACACCCAGAGTTGAAGCACTGCGGCTGACCTTGGCTGAAAAGCTGCTGAAAAGTTAATTGAACTGGAATAAAAGCGAGCTCAGAGCCGGTGAAGTTCACTAAGTGATGGACAAAAGACTGCTAACAGACCTAACAGCTACACCGAAAGGAAAGGAGAGATCGATCTTCGCCGATAATTCAAAACTTTTATGTCGGTGGTGTTGGAGTAAGCTTACAACGAGTGGCGTGTTCGCTTCCGATATTATTGTGCTGGTTTGAAATTTTAGCCCTGCAGAATTTACAAGCATTCTCCAAACATGAGGTAACAAACGTAAATGTATGCACTAAGCATTAGTCTGTTTTGTTGTGCACGAGAATCTGTTTATACTTCATTTATGAGCGAATTTGAAGTTGTGTCGGTTTCGCATCTTTTCGTAAATGTTTAAAATTCTAATCAATTAATGCTGCTCTCAAACTTGTTCATGTTTGTACATTTTATACAGACATTGTTTATTAAATATTTCATTTGGACTAATTGTTTGGTGTTTTAGTTAGTCGAGGTAACTGTGATGTTCATTATTGGATTTTGAAAACAATATTAAATTATTAAGCTTCACGGATCAAAATCACGATTTCGATTTGTAAAAATCCTGCAAACAAAAACGAGTAAAACTACTCAGCGACACTGCACACCAAGATATTTTTAAGTGATCTATTATCCAACCGCTTCTTTTTGATACTCGATTGCATTTGTTTTGTTTCTCTTATCAGCGAGTGCGTTGCAATGATCTTGAAATCTTGTACGGGTAAACCAATATATATTTCGCCGATTTCGTTGCGAGTTACCCGTGTTTGGCTCAGTGAGTTCAGACTGCCTCCCGGGCTTTCCCTACCGCATATTTGCTTACCAGAAATGAAGAAAATTGAATCAGTTCTCTGCGTAAAATTCCCTTAGGTATTTAGCAACGCATACGATAAAACAGAATTAGATTATTATCATGCAACTCAAACCGCAGCGAAAAGACAGAGGACGGTTCAAAACAACATTGTAAGCTTTATTCTAAGTTAGCGTGCACCACTTCCCAAATCACAAACTGTCACAATTCTTACACAAAATCTGACTTACAAAACCGGCACCATCAATTTGCAGAGTTTGTTTTGCTGCGGTGATTTTCTCAGTTTGCCGTGGTGTGAGTTTATTTGGTTTACTGTGTTTGGCAGCGATTTTCTTTGTTTTTCTGTAGTTTTTTTTGGCCTTGAGTTGATTTTTTGCCCTTACTGTTTTGTATTAAATCAAAACAAGATCAAGGTCCTTTTTACATTGAATAACTCATAAAGGTGTATTAATTAGTGTACAGTAAACGTTGTAAAAAGTTTTACAAAGATATCTGTTGTGTGCTCCTACGTGAGGAACCCAATGAAGTGCACTCGTCAATTTCGGTTTACCTCGGAATATGTTGAAATCGCTTTCGTCAACAAAACCATGAGAGGTTTTTACATGTAAGATATTTTATACTTAAAAGTTTAACCATGAGCGATTAAAAACTAATTTATTTTGTACCACTGTCTAAAGCTTAGAAATAGTGTGGCTACTGATTTACTAATAACAAATGGGAGCTCCGCTTTTAGGCCTGCCTAAATCTATATATTAGTCTTTTGATATAGTATCGTAATCGCCATCGGAGGGTACATCATCTTGAGTTTCAAGATTGTAAATCTTCTTTTTATCCATGTCATAATTCCCATTACTTGTTAGTTTGAAACCAACACCAGGATCACCTTTTGGACCAACAGCACCAGGTGTTTGTTTAGGTGTTTGTGATGATTGACCATTATTGAATAATCCCATATAATATTAGTTAGATATTTCCGTAAAAGTTTCTCTTTACTATTTTTCGAGGATTATCAACGTACAGAAAAGAATATGGTTTTTTGGTTGCTTGCATATAATCTTCTTTATTGACACCAAGTTCTCGAGATATAAGGTTTCTTTCATTTGAGCTGGGAAAATCATAAACACAAAAATGTGAACAATTCAGTCTTATATCCTTTGGTGTTTTATAATGAGACTGAGAAAGGTAAATGACACTACAGTTCTTATGTCTTCCTCTTATGAAGTAATCAATCAAAGGTTTTTGATTCTTTTCACAAATGAAATCATCAAAAACAATGAGGCATTGTCCATTATCACCCATACTTTCAACAGGAGTGATTTCATCATTATTACAAACTAAAATATCATACCCAACTTCTTTGCTGATAGGTTCAAATGTTTTCATCAAATTCTGATATTTTTCTTGTTCAAGATTTTTTGCATACAAATATATCCTGTCATAATACAGCAGAGGTTTTGTCAACATATGAAAAAGCAAATTCGTCTTTCCTCCACCAGATGGTGCAGCCATCAACATTCTGAAAGTTTGGTTTGGCATATAATTGTACAATTGTTTGTAATCATTTTGTTCATTCCCACAATCATAATTAGGTATTTCCATTATATATATATGTTACACAATAAGTTAAGATAAGTTCAGATAAGTTCAGATAAGTTGAGTTAAGATCAGATAAGTTGAGATAAGTTTTTATATAACTTACATATATAATGGCTATTGAAAGAATAAAGAGACTCTCGGAGTCAAAAATAAAAGCTGATGATTCAGTTAAAAAAGTCAGAAACACGTTAAAAGAATATCGACATGAAAGACAAGACGTTCAAGAAGAACTTTCAGAAGTATACAAACCAATCGTGAAAACTCAAGAGGCTGTCAAGCAAGCGATTGATGAGAAACAGGATGCTGTGCTTGAACAGTTAAAGAAAAACCAAAAAGCATTAACATCTGGGTTAGAAAATATTATATTGATGAAGGAATTACCTGATGAATTACCTTGGAAAGAACCAACCAAACTACCGCTTGATTATAAACCAGAAATTATGAAACCACAATACAAGTCAGATATTGACAAAGGATTTACAGGTGAAGAGATGCAGAAGCTTATAGACTATAAATTACTTGCTCCAAGTGATGTATTACATGGTTCAGTCACTGGAGATCTTGATTTTGACGAATATAATGAAAAAATTGGTGCTAAATTAAAAGATTTAGGACGACAAAAAGGACATCTGTCGACTACCAAAAAAGCAAAGGCTAAAAACAAAGAAGCGATTGATGAATTAACTAAAGAAATCAAGTTGATACAGAAATACAGAGATCGTATACGAATCATACCTGAAGGAAAAGAGACTTTGGGGACAGGTTACCTTCAACCAAAACGGAATGCTTATAAAGTTCAAAATGGAGGTCAGTATGGAAATCTCGTCATTGATGTTCCAAAACTAATTGGTCAATTACATCTTTTGGCAAAAAAGGATGGTAAACCTGTGATTGATAAACTAGTTGATTTTGATACCATTGATCTTTTGACAAAGAGGTTCAATAGCAAAAAGAAATATTCTGATTTATCAAAAATGGTTTTCAACGAATTGAATAAACTGAGTAAAATACCTGTTCACAGATCAAGTAAGAAATTCTCAAAATTAGGATCTGGTGTTGTATATTTCAATGATGCAAATGATCTTATGGATCGACTTCAACTGCTTGGAGGATCTATTTTGGCTGGAAATAATGCTGTAAAAGATGAATTTTCACAGATAGCGCATAAAATGTTACAGCTTGGTATAATCGGAAAGAAAAAATTAAATGATCTCCCCAATGTTTATGTTTTATAGAGGGGTCTTGAGTTCTTATTAACCTTAATTTTATCTAATTAATATGTATATGCAGGAACAAGCGATTAGTATCACTTCAATTAACAGACAGAAAGTCGGAAGATCTCGTCCAGAAAATTTTACAATCAAATTCAAACCAACTTTACACCTTGAAAAAGAGATGAAACATGAGATGGCGGTAGATAGAGTTTCAATGACATATAGTTGGCATAATATAAATGATGCATACAATAACAAAACCATAAAATATTCAAAAGACGGTGGTTCTACTTGGAAAAATATTATGTTTGTTAACGGGATGTACAGTTACGATGACCTATCAGAATTTATTGAACAAGTTATTAAAGACAACGGAGATGCTCCAGAAGGAGATGCTGTCAGTGTGAAAATCTATTTTGTTTTGACCTCTTATCGTGTTGTTGTCGAACTTGGAGATGGATGGCAACTTGATATTCGTAATTCAAAATTTGGAGATCTGATTGGTTTTGAACCAAAGATTATCACAGTAACTGATCATTCTTCAAAACTACCAAATATAACTAATTCAGTAGACAGTATTCACATCAATAGTGACATCGTTACAGATTCTATAACTGAT
This sequence comes from Meandrina meandrites, assembly GCA_963693305.1. NCBI lineage: Eukaryota > Metazoa > Cnidaria > Anthozoa > Scleractinia > Meandrinidae > Meandrina > Meandrina meandrites. The sequence goes on from OY855909.1 coordinate 11,872,226, forward strand.
GGAGAAAGGAGCAACACTCTTTGTGTCATTCCGTGTACGAATTTAACCAGAAGTTTTCCTTTCCAATTTGAACCAACACGTGCTCTCTTTCGGTCTATTTCGAAAACGAATATATCTGAAATGCGTATTGAAGTAAGAGATTCTCTTGGAAGACCAATAGATCTCAATGGCGTTGATTGGCATATGACTCTGATTCTGAGATCTAGTTTTGTATAAACTAATGATATATGAAAAGTGAGTATAAAAAAAGATACGATCCAGATATGGGGAGATATGTCAAAAAACACATTTATTCCGGAGAATTACATGGCGAAGGTTATAAAATGGATATGTTGAAATCACTTGGTAAGAAGTTGTTCGGTAAAACGTCGCGGGAAATAGCGAAAAAAGCTTTTGAAAAAGCAGCCACTTCTGCTGCAACGAAAACAGGGGAGCACCTTGGGAACCGAGCCGGCGATAAAATAGTTCAGCTGTTGTCTAAAAAAAACCCAAAAGAGACAGTCAAGAAACAGATTGATATAGAACCATCGACTTATACAGATTATGCCTTTTCACTTGAACCACCAGTTCAAGAAAAACCAAAAACTCAAGTCGAACATCCAATGACAAGTCAAGAGATTGCACAAAGAGTAAACCAGCTTATTTCTGGGGGAAGAATAAAGAAGAAGAGGGTTGTTTAAAAAGGGATTTACCTCAAAACTTGCATTTTTATCTAAACTAATGATATATGGAAAATTTTAGAAACCCAAGATATGTCGAAAGATATGAGGATCAAGTTTTTGAATTAGAGACTCCTCTCATAACAGTAGTCGGTAATGCAGCTCATCAAAAGAAAGATGGATATCGATTTGTTGTTGATAATTCAGGAGAAGTGACTCCTTTCGATTGGTATAATGCTCGTCTCGGTATTTCATTCAAAGTGAATAAACTTGCTGATGGAGGTAATATTGCGGCTAATGATCACAACGGTATTGTGAATGACATTCATTCTTTTATCAAAAATTTTGATCTCAAGCTTCAAGGAAAAAAGGTTTATGATTGTAATGATGGTAATCATGCTGTAAATAGCAAATCCCTTCTTGAATTTTCTCCAAGTTATGCGAATTCAACAGCAACAAATGAATTTTATCATCTTGATACAACGCGACATGCTGAAGAGAGACCTGCTCAAAATAATTACAACAAGGGATTTGCAGAAAGGAAGTTGCTTCTTGGTGCGTCAACAATAGTCACAAGAGAACTAACTCTAAATAAATATTCATTTTTTGAGGCTCTCGAAGATAAACTGCTACCATCTGGTCGATTAGAACTAAACTTTGAAATTGAGAGTGATAGTAATCTGATTTGGCAGGCAGCTGATAATTGCAGAGTAGTCATCACAAAGTTACAATTAATCGTACCCCGTATAACATTTAACAGCTCTGGACAAAGCATTTACATGAATAACTTCATGAAGCCTTATAAGTGGACATACCTCAGAGAAAACATTGAAAGAAGCAATTCATCAACACAACGAGCTGGTCATTTCAGAATAAGCAGCGGCATAACGAGACCTCGTCATGTGTTTATTTACATAATCAATGATGCTGTTATTAATTCACAGACAAGCAACCCATTTCTATATAACACATTCTCAGTCAGTACAGATCCGAGAACTCTAATGAACTGCTGGTTGGAAGTTGGTGGAGGTAATACTGAATACCCAGAAATACACTATCAACCATCAGTTGATGTGTCACGTGTTTTCAGAGATGTTCTGAAGTACGTACATAAAAATAATGAGTAGGGAGAAGGATCTCTTTTAAATATTACTAACTTTCAATCAATGTTTCCTTTTGTGTATTTCGATTTAACAAAACAGAAAACTGATATTCGAGATGGAACCACTAAGCTTTCTTTTCGTTATGAGCTTTCAGGGACAACTGCAACAGCTTACAGTATATATGCTTTGACTCTCTTTGAACAAGATGCTGAACTAGTACAACAGAACGGAAAACTATTATTCCGTTAAGAGATAATTAATTGGTCATGATTTTCATATTTTAGATACAGGTTAAAGTCATTACAGTTATTAATTTTATATAACATATGTAATATAAGAGATATGACATATGTCAAATACGGAGTAAAACTTTCAACAGGACAAAAACAGAGACTTGCAAAAGCTCTCTCACAAAAATCAGCGGTAACAATACGATTATCGAGAAGTGATCTATCAGGTAATGATCATCTCAATCTAACAAAAACGCAACTGAAACGTCTTCAAAAGGCGATGAAAAATGGAACAGGTGCAGATCTGAAAATAAGCAAAACTCAAATCAGATATCTTGTACAAGAAGGAGGCTCTCTTTGGACTTCATTGGTGAGTCTTGGAATGAGAGCACTGCCTTATGCAACAAGAGCTGTATCAAAAGCTGCACCAGCACTTGCAACTGGAGCTTTATCAGCTCTCGGTTCTCTTGGCATTGATAAAATATTCGGAAAGGGTCAAACAGGTGGATTCCTTGTTCCACAAAACAAGATTGATCAACTGATAAAATACAAAGATATTTTGACGAAAAAGCAAAAAGAACAAATCGTTTCAGCACTTCATACTGGAGGCCAACTTGTTATAAAACCAACAAAAACACAATCTGCAGGCTTTCTCGGAACATTGCTTGCAAGTATTGGTATTCCATTTATTCTTAATGCTTTAACAGGAAAGGGGCTTCAGGTTGACAGACATAGATCTAAACGATCAACAAATGTTTATGTCCCACCTTCATCGATTGGTGTCTCAGCACAACCTAAAAGTAACAATTCAAGTGGTGGACTTGTCATAAATCCATCTTTCAGACCACCGCCAATCATTGGTAATTGGGGGGATCAATTTGGTACTGGACCAAAAAAGCAAAAAAAAAGAACAACGAAAAAAGGGCAAAGGACTGCTATTAGGAAAAAACAGCCCATTCAAAAACGTTCCTCTTCTGAACATTCTATTGTAAGTTTTGTTAATAAACCGTTGAGTAATTTTGACCTTTTGAATTGGGTTGATCATCTTGGAATAAAACATTTCAAAGGTGTATTTTCAAGAGATTCTTTGCCTTATCAGATAAAGAAGAATGAATGTGGAATAGTCAATTTGGATTCAAAAATAGGTTCAGGAATTCATTGGGTAGCTTATCGAAACGGAAAGTCACATGCGGAATACTTCGACTCCTTTGAAGTAGCTCAATACTTGGATACAAGCGGTAAACAGATATATTATTCAGTAGATGAGATACAAGAACGAGATTCTGTTCTTTGTGGTTATTGGTGTCTTTATTTTATTCTTAAAAGACAAAAAGGTGTTTCTATGCTTAATGTCATCCATAATGCAGAATTTGATATGAATGATCAATCTGTCAATCATATGTTTATAATTAATTACTTCAAAAATATCTAACTCATATATATAAATGGTTTTCAGTTATTGTGTTAAGGACAAGAAACAGACCCAATGTGTACCCGGGACTGAACGATATGTTTATGCAAAAAATGGTCGCCTAATGCTCAAGTGCAGATGCGTTTTATGCGGCATAACGAAGACAAAATTCGTAAAGGCAAAAAACTAGATATGCCCTCGCAAGACGGGGGCAGTTTATTTAACATGCATAACAGTCATTCTCTAGGAGAAATAGCCTTAAAAGGTATTCTAAATGCTGGAGTTTATGGAGCTAGAAAGGCTGGAGCTAAAGCTATAAAATCTGATTATGCGAAACGAAAAGTGAAAAAAATGGCAAGTAAATACGTTGATCAAGCGCTTGACAGTTTCCTGGATGATGCCAGCATGAAAATTGGAAGCGGTGTTGATTATGACATGAGAATGTATGTTGGTGATAGAATCGATGACCCAACAAACACGTTATATCAAAGAGGTGCTTCTTTAGATATACACAAGCTAATTGGTAAATTATCAAGACCAAAATCAGGCTGGACACCTGGACAATACAAATACATGGGTCCGTATAATCCTCTTGAAAAACAACTTGTATATGATAAAAAAACCGGAAAAATAACCAAGTGGCATGTACAGCCTTATAATAAGGTTGATGAGATAGCCGCTCATCATGATATTTGTTATGATATGGGAAAATCGAAAGGTGAATGTGATAAAAAGATGGTGCAATCGCTTGATGAAATTCCATATGGGGAAATGCCTAAATGGGGTCAAACAGCGAGGTTCTTGATAAATACAAAACAAAAACTTGGCCTTGGTGTTAAGCCAAAAAACGGGGTAGGCCGTCGAGTGAAGAAAACTGGCAAAAAGAATTAGCGGATGAATTACACAAACCGATAAAACGAAATTTTACTCGACGGCGTGTTATAGTTAACCATATTGATGAAATATGGTGCTCTGATTTAGTTGAAATGCAACAATTTAGTAAATGGAATAAGGGTTATCGATACCTTCTCATGGTTTTAGATGTATTCTCTAAATACGGTTGGATCATCCCATTAAAAGATAAAAAAGGTGAAACCGTTATGAATGCTTTTAAAACAATCCTTAAAGAAGGTAGAAAACCTGAATATTTATGGACAGACAAGGGCAAAGAGTATTACAACAAACATGTGAAAGACCTCTTAGAAAAGAATAAAATAACATTGTACTCAACTGAGAATGAGGAAAAATCTAGTATTTGTGAACGATGGAACCGTACAATCAAAACCAAAATGTGGAAACAATTCACTGTTCAAAGTAATACAAAGTATCTTGATATGCTACCCAAACTGGTGAAAGAATACAATAAAACGAAACATTCAAGCATAAATATGACACCTACAGAAGCAAGTAAAAAGAAGAATGAAGGTATAGTATACTTCAATCTATACGGCAATACGCAGGCATTATCAACTAAACCAAAATTTAAGGTTGGTGAAAGAGTTAGGATTTCGAAGTATAAAAGAAAGACTTTTGACAAGGGCTATACACCAAACTGGACAGAGGAAGTATTCACAGTTGATAAGATCCAATACAGTAATCCAATCACTTATAAATTAAAAGATTTGAATAATGAAGAAATACAAGGTAGTTTTTATGAACCTGAATTATTAAAAGCCAAGCAGGATGTTTTTCGTATTGATAAAGTCATTCGGAGGGATTATAAGAAGAAACAAGCTTTAGTGAAGTGGAAAGGTTATAATGATGATTTTAATAGTTGGATACCAATGAAGGATTTACAACATATATAAATTATATATATGACAATCTTTAATTTCTTAAAATCAAAATTTCACAAGTGCATACGGGGTGAACGATTATTTCACATCTACGGGATCAATCAACGCCGGATGACGTATACAACATGCCCCCAATGTAACTCATTTAATCATCTCTATACAATAATATTCAAAGCCGAGTATGATGACATATATCATATACCAAAAACGTCAACATTACAATCATATATACCAAACAATGGATAATGCTATTTTAAACGCACAATAACAGATATAAAAATATATTACAAATATATAGCATGACATATGATGAGATGGTAAATTTCATTGAATTACAAACAAAGATGTTCGATAGAGACGTCATCAATATTCATACTAAAATATTTCTCGATTTTATATTGCTTCTAGATCAATCATTCAATTTATATGACCGAATAAAACACAGTAAAAACGAGATTGACGACTTAAAATTGGAAATAAAAGAGCTTGATGAGGAAGAAACAAACAGCGATGAGGAAGAAACAAACAGCGATGAGGAAGAAACGAACAGCGATGAGGAAGAAACGAACAGCGATGAGGAACTAAATGATAAATTAAATAAGAAGATCAAGCATCTCAAACAACTTAAAAAGAAATTCGAATTAAAAACCTCGATTGTCATGAAGAGATATGACTCCATTAAAATGATACCAGTGAAGAAAATTGTAATCACACTAAACGGCAATTATGAAATCTCGATGAAATCCATAAAATTAGATTAAAGTATAAGATATGAGATTTGACATTTAAATTTGTATAATAGATGTGTTGCCCATATTTGAAATCCATTTTAAAAAAGAGTATAAGAATATTTTTTATCAAGGGCTGGATAATAGATTGGCATCAAGGGGTGATTTTAAGGATGGGTCAAAGCACTGAATCCATTTTTTTGAATTTAACTATAAGAGCTCTGATTACCATATTTTGAAAGAAAATGATTTAAATATGATTTTTCAAAATCATATTCAAAACATATAAAAAAATGTCCAAATTTAAAAACCAAGCTTTAAATCCCAGCTTGTAAACCCAGTTTGAAATCCTAGCTCAGAATCCAGATTTTGATTTCCAAGAAAAATACTCGGCAGATTTTTCCTAGAATTGAATCCTGTGTTTAGATAATACGTGGTTCTAAAATCTTAAAAACCCAGCGCAAAAAACCAGCTTAAAATCCAACGCAAAAATCCAGCGCAATTTTCCATCGCATTTCCAGATCTGATTTTTGCGCTAGAACCCCCAAACACTATACTACTAGCTTTGACTTCAACAGAGAAAATTTAATTGATAAGTTTACAAAAAAAACGCATATATGAGCTTAAAAAAATTTCAATTGTGTGAAAAACTCTTAATTGAAAGCAACAACAAGACCAATGTACTGCTCGTTGAAAATTTATTTTATTATTTATCACTTCTCAATAAGCAGCAGCATTTGAAAACGGTAATAAACTTTATAATTATTTTACGAAAACGATGAACGAAACTTAGATCTCCCAACATGCATGATCTGGGGCAGCCCTTTTGCAGCCTTTTGTAATTGATGTTCTTTCTCTCGCATGATGAATGTAATCTGGCAGGAAAATGGACTGGACAGATTCGATTTCTTGTGTGAGGTCGACTTCCAGGATACAGTGAAGCCGAAAACCTGGCTGGAAGCACTGGAAAAGCTAAAGAAGAATTATGTGACTGACATGGTGCGACTTTTTTCAAAACCCGCGACTTTTTCAAAACCCGCGACTTCTTTAAAACCCGCGACACGCGACTTGAAACCCGCGACCCGCGACCCGCGACCATTAGGGAAACTCTTCAAGCACAGCTCGCGGAGTCCACCTTTTGTCAAATCAGTGTAGATATATGAGCAACGCTAGCTTCTTAGGGGCTCTCAAAAGTTCCCAAACGCGTTATACGCTCACTTCTGGACAAGAACCGAACGAGCAAACAAGGCAACCATGTGAGCGCCAAGATGGGCCACAATGACAGCGGTGGTGTAAGAATTTGTTGAGAATTTTTTAGACAGTTCAAAACTTAGCTTTGACTTCAACAGAGAAAATTTAATTGCTAAGTTTACAAAAAAACGCATATATATGAATTAATTTTACTGAGAAATGAATGCATTCTATTGAAAACTCGCAACTTTTTAAAAACACGCGACTTTTTTCAAAACCCGCGACTTTTTCAAAACCCGCGACTTCTTTCAAACCCGCGACACGCGACTTGAAACCCGCGACCCGCGACCATTAGGGAAACTCGTGCTTGAAGGCCGACGTAGTCGGCCTTCAAGCCAACCCCACGCGCAAAAACCCAGGGGGGGCTCTGTCACTGAGGCCTGTGCTGGGTAGCTGGGACATTGACCTAACAACCCTAGGGAGACCAGGGTCAGGCATTGATTTGCTGGCTTGCTGGGGGGGTGGTGAAAGTCAGGTTTTTGGTCACTTTTAAGGCCCAGCTTTGACTCACAAGAGAGTGCTGGTTTTTATTTTATTATTATTTTTTTTGGCCATGTTTGTAATGTTTTGTCAGCTGAATTGAGCTGTCTGGCACCCTGGGATGGCTAGCCTCTGCAGCAAGCCTACTGGGCTAGCCAGGCTCCCTGGGGGGGAGGGAGGGGATTTGTCAGTGAATTGCAGGCCTGCATGTCATGCGACTGGGTACCTTTTGTTGAAACAGGGTAGATATATATATATATATATATATATATATATATATATATATATATATATATATATATATATATATATATGTATCTTATATTTTTTTGCCAGCGAAGTACAAGCTTTACGTAAGCTTAAAGGTCGCCACACACGAAGGGACCAGTCGCAGGGACTGGTCGCAGGGATCGGTCGCAGGGACTGGTCTCCTGTAGAGTTTACGCGATGGAATGAGTCGCGGGGTACCAGTCCCTTGAAGGGTTCACACGCTGGGACCTGTTTCACAGCAGGATAGCAGTATTTATGACGTTTTCAATATATAAAACAAGATAATCACCTTGTGGAGATGGAAAATTATTATTATTATTGTTCCTGTTATTGTTCATATCTGAGCGTGCTTACTGGACTGTGTTCAACAATTGTTTTAAAAACATGGAATGTTGACAATGTTCGAAATCCGCTCGTATTTTATAATTTTGATATCAGGTTTCCTTTCGGTGTTTTTATACCTGAAAAAAAAAATTGCATCATTTCATCAAAAACTGCAAAAGTATAGTATTCTCCAGGCTACCTGAAAAAAACATCCGATCAAATTTGCATCACATGCTAGCGACAGCTAGCGAGAACTTTGTTTTCATCGAGTAAAAATTGTTTCGAGAGCTGCGAAGAAAAAGACTCTGTTGCTCCTGATGATGATGCAAGACGAAGAATTGCCGGTTTCTTATGAACGAAGAATCAATTACCATTCGTGTACTGGTGACGCTCCAATCTTCAACATTAATGCCAACAGTCTGTTCAGTAGTATTCTGTTCAATCTGTTCACTACTCTGTTCAGGCATCGCCATCTTCAAACACGAACGTGCAGAATTGTGGGAGCTTAAAATGCTGATCAGCGATTGGTACATTTTCAATTGGTCGCAGGGACCAGTCCCACGACCCTGTTCACACAAGGGACCAAGCAAAATATTGCGGGGACCAGTCCCTGCGACTGGTCCCACGAATTCAAACCAGTTTGAATACTTGGGATCGATTTCGGGGACCAAAATTCAGTCCCTGCGACCGGATTTTTGACGAAAATTGGCCTGTTCACATGGCGGGACTTGGTCGCAGGGACTGGTCCCTGCGACCAGTCCCCTCGTGTGTGGCGACCTTAAGCTTACTTACGTCAATTTGATGGTTCTCGAGGTGCTGGAAAACGAGCTTCTTGACTTGCTCTCTATCCAGGCTCAGTTGGTGGGCTGCCGCCGTATAAAAACAATCGCCATCACCTCTCGGATCGAAGGAAATAAAAAAAACCCATTTCTTTAGTCGCTGACGAAGCAAAAACATTCCTTGCTGACTCTCCATTCTAGAATGCGTAATTTTACAATGCACCGTCGCACACTATCATCCGGGCTCTTGATTTTCAGATCAAAAGGCGGGAAAACCGAAGGTGCTTTCCATTTTTACAGTCTGAGCAGTCGGACTAACCGAGATAAGCTATTGCAAAAATGAATTGAATGGTCCTTTCCATTTTGCATTCCGTTCCTCTGTGCCACGTGTGTATTAACCAGTTTATGGAAATGGAAAGATAAATTCCTGTACGATCAGGGCGACCAGTCAAACGATTCATTTTATTAACACTAATTTCAAACATTCGCTTAAATTTTATGACGTGTAGATTCTGTTCTTCGTTATATTCCTATAATGCAGTCTTTTCAAAACCCGCGACTTTTTCAAAACACGCGACTTCCTTAAAACCCGCGACTTCTTTAAAACCCGCGACACGCGACTTGAAACCCGCGACCCGCGACCCGCGACCCGCGACCCGCGACCCGCGACCCGCGACCCGCGACCCGCGACCCGCGACCCGCGACCCGCGACCCGCGACCCGCGACCCGCGACCCGCGACCCGCGACCCGCGACCCGCGACCCGCGACCATTAGGGAAACTCAACCGGTATGGGCATTGACTTTAAAATGGTTTTGCTTTTAAAATAACTACGATCGATAGCGGCAACAGGCTAGAATAAGAGCATGTCATTCCGTGACAATTTGATAACTAAAATTAATTAGTTCTTGTTCCTGTTTGTTGAATGACGACAGGAAACAAATACTCCAGGTGTACTACACTTTAAAAGCTTTCCTAAAAATATAGTTTTTGATTTGATTCGTTTATTACTTCGTTTATTACTTTTCGATTACTCAATGGAGACATGGTGTTTTCAAGAAAAACAAAAGTGTCATGTTACAAAAGTGAGATAAACAAAAGTGTCATGTTACATGCGTTTTAAAAAAAACAAAGGTATCGTTTTACAGTGTTTGACAAAAACACAAAAGTATCCTGTAACAAACAAAAGTATCGCGTTACAGTTGTAAAAAAGCTAGCAACAAAATAAGCGCTAACAGAATAAGCCATATCGTGACATTTTGACAATTAAATTAGTTCGTTTTTTCTAAATGATAAAAATTTACTATTGAACGAAACAGTTTTGATGTAACAAATTGCACGTAAAAATTATTTTGTCCGCAACATTTTTCAAAAAATGCCTCTTAGTCTTAGCAAGGGGCTATGTAGTTAGTGATGCACCATGCACAAATAGCTCAACCAGCCCAACAGGACTGACACTCAGTCTTACCCCAAGCAACCCAATCAATTGAAAAAATAACTCCTGCACGCTTAGCGTGCCTATGTTTAACTGAGCAGGAGGTGTGTATGAAAGAATCTTGACCAAACGTCATGAGTACAGACCAAGGTCAAGATTCTCCCATATAGATCAACAAGTCTTATCGCTTTTTATAGCTTCTCTTCAGTTTGTTATCTTCGAACGATCGCTGTTTTTGAAAGAAGCGTTATCGTGTTACGATAATCTTTGTGGGCCTCCGCACTCGTAAACAACAATAGGCACGCAATGCAAAGTGGGTGGGTCAGATTCTTTAACAGGCCGCGCAAGCATGTCAAGAGCAACTTGATACACCATATTCGTCCAACAATGCTGTTTGATACCTTTCCTGGTTTCGTCCGATTTAATGAAATACTATAACATGTATCTAAAGAACGTCTTAAGAAAATTTTCAGCCTCAAAGCGTGACGAAAAATAAGAACGCTCATCCTCGGTCGCAACATTGGACGTTCTTGTATAAAAAAAGTGTGTGCACCGATTAATGATCTAAAACAATAATTAAAGTTTCAATAGGCCGACAAAAAAAACGGTAACAAGAACAGATTTTTGTAATAAATAACCCAATGACAACGAAAAGTCTAAATTGAGTTTTATCAATCAATACGTGTTTTGAGTATTAAAAACACACAGGATAAATGACAACGGGAGAAGACAAGAATTTCAAGCGGAAGATAATTAGAGAGCCGATGTTTAGACGTCACCACAACCAAAATTTCTCTCCAAAAAGATGCCTGTGGTTTCCAATGTACACGCGTGCGATCATCAAAGAACATCTCATTTTGGGGGTAAGGTAACGAATCTGATCCAACCAACGCGTCGGCCAACGTGTCGGCCGACGCGTTGGCCGACGCGTCGGTCGACAGTCGGCCGACAGTCGACCGACTGTCGGTCGACTGTCGGCCGACTGTCGGCCGACGCGTTGGCAGCTGTTTTCCCAGTCGATAAATAGGCTGCCTCCGATCTTCATGTCAGCGTTCAGAATCTTGGTCGAGCATACCGTTCTTATATCGTTCAGCGCCCGGATCACAGTGGGCTTTGAAAGGCTAGTCAGCCTGGCGATGTTACTTCCAGATACCTGTTATTCTATTAAACCAATCACAGGAACTAACGCTATTTAATTAAACCAATCACAGTGGATAAAAAACAACCAATCAAGGTTCCTACCTCTTAAGCCAATGAAATAACCTTAATACAACAAGAATCTAACATAATTCATTTTAACCAATCATAGTTATTCACCCAAAAGTAGCCAATCACAAAGCTTGTTAATTAACCAATGAAACACTTGATCCGTTTTTATGTTAATTACTTCAAAACAGTGTATATAAAGTGATAAATTCAATTAATAGCCACTTTACTAGCATAAAGATCAGAGCTTCATCAATCATTCAATCGTTAAAATGTCCCAACGTGTTACTAAATGTACTGTTTGCGGCGAATCAGGCCATACTAGAATCCACTGTCTAGTTATTTGCGGAAAGAGAAAGGAGAAAGGAGCGTGCGCCAGCTAAACCGACACAGGAGCCACAGCAGTCCGCAGCCAGCACCACACCACCACCATCGCAGCCGCCACAGAACGCCTCAACCCCGGTTACGGACTACAAGTCTGTCTGTAAGCAATTACAGCAGAAAAACCAGCGTCTTGGGAAGGCCTACCAAGATCTGAAGGCCGCGTTCGATGCCCTTGAAGAGAGCAACAAGGAGAAGGATGAGCAGCTTCAGCAGGCGCAGAAAGACGCAGAGGAAATGGCCGGGTTCGTTCGCGAGACTGAACAGCGCCTCGCCAACTACAGGCGGAAAATGCGAGAGAAAGACGAGCAGATCGAGGGATTGCAAGCACAGCTGCGAGAGTTACAGGACCAGCCAGAGCCGCCAACCAACCAGCAGGCAAACGCCAAAGTAGACAGAAACGACCTTGAGGAAATCCACAGGCGTTATCAGGCTGTGCTGTCCGTCATCAGAGAGAAGAAGTGCAGCTTAAACAACGCGTACAGGCTGGCCGGTACTGCCCGAAGTACCATTCGCGATTTCCTTGGAATTGCTGAACTAAAGATCGCAAACAACGTCACCTACGAGAGCACGCTTGAGAGGCTGGGCGATCCCAAACTGTCCGTGAAGACCATCGAGCACGAGTGCAGAAAGCAGCTAGGTGGCCTGCTGCCTATTGTCAAACGCCTTCGAGTGAACAAGACGCTGTTGCCGCTGGCCGTGGAAGACGCCTTTTATTCGCAAAGGGCTGTCTAAAAACAAACAAAAAAACGGCTCCTTTAGGAGCCACCAAATAAAAGAAAGTTAATGATCAACAATCAATGATTCTATATCCTATTCCTTGACTCCCATGTCCCCCTCTTAAGGTTTCCTAACATTCCAGAATGACGAAACTCTTTATAATCCCGCCCTCACAAGCTTATAAATACCACCGAGAGAGACTAGAAACTAGTTATTGTACGGAGAGAGCGCCTAAGTCCTAGTATCACAATTAAAAATGGCGTCGCCGATGCTCTTTCGTTTCGTGTTCTGATTGCTAGCTATCTTTCCCTTTAATTCCTTGCTTCACATGCAAAGTAATCGTCCGTATCATCGCAGGTATTGCTATTTTTTCTTTCCCTTTCTGTAGTGTGTCGGCCGACGCGTCGGTAATGTGTCGGCCGACGCGTCGGTGGTGTGTCGGTAGTGTGTCGGCCAACGCGTCGGCCGACACGTTGGCCAACGCGTTGGTTGGATCAGATTCGTTACCTTTACCCATTTTGGACCTGAAGCTGAGCGTTCCTATTTGTTAAAGTGCCCCTGTGATCAAATTTTCGATTTGTATTTTTTTACATGTTCGTGTACAACTAGACGTCCTTATTCATCTTGCCAAATTTCTATCCATTACGAACATCAGAAGTCATTTTATTTTAGCATTTAATTCCGAAAATTTACGGCCGCCATTACAAAACCCTGTTCCAAGGTTTGGTTGCGAATGGGGGAAAGTGACGTCAAAGGCTCAAACATACCTCACGGGTTGAAATTTTAATAACAATCAGCATAGAAAATTGCACGAAGAACACGTCCAAAGTTTTTGTTCCTTTTCGCGTGATTTTGAACACTTATTGTTATTCTCATTTCAACCCGTGAGGTATTTTTGAGCCTTTGACGTCACTTTCTCTCATTTGCAACCAAGGCTTGGAACAAGGTTGATTAATGGCGGCCGTAAATTCTCTGAATTAAATGTTAAAACAAAATGACTTTTGATGTAATGTATATGAAATGATTCATATATGAACTGCGGATATATATGAAGGTGATATGTGATCTTCGCAGTGAATTTCCAATTTAAGCAATTGGAATAAAGAAGCCTGAAAAAAATCAGGGCTTCAAAATCAGGGCTTCAAAAATCAGGGCCCTGATTTTTTTCAGGCTTCTTTATTCCAATTGCTTAAATTGGAAATTCACTGCGAAGATCACATATCACCTTCAAAATGACTTTTGACGTTCATAATGGATTGAAATTTGGCAAGGTGAGTAAGAAAGTCTAATAGGACACGAAAATGTAAAAAAATGAAACTCAAAAATTTGATCACAGGGGCACTTTAAGATTTGAGTCTAAACTTCTGACATGTTAAAGTATTTCAATCAATGCAGACGTGACCAGAAAACGTGTCAAAGAGCATTTCCATACTCCCCAACTGAAATGCTGTTTTCTATTGGACGAAAGCGTGTCACGTGGCGAGCGCCAAAAGTCTGACTCCCTATGGCGAACAAAACTAACTAACTCCCTAGGGCGACAACAGCTTAAACTCAAACTCGTATGCAAGTTTGATTTAGATGCGGCTAAAAAATGTAACTGGATTTAACAATAAATTGTCATTGTAACAAAAAACAATTCATTCATTTCTTTCAGATTTTTTACACTTTTTTTTATTCCTGTAGCACGGTAGATTTTTGTACCTGTCAAGATTTTGCGATATTTGGCTCTTCATTGAACTGCAACGTAATACACTCATGTGTAGTTTGCTTTATTTTCAGTTGGGGGGGTATAACAAAAAATTTATTGACTGGCCCCTCCGGAAACTGTGACCCTCGATGTCACCGAGGGTCTCGGGAACAAAACTCACTGTTTCCGGAGGGGCCATTAATTAAGTGCTTATTTTTCGCCGAATCTGGTGTATCAAGCTGCTCTTCAGTAACAGGCTTCTGCGGCCTGCATTGAGTTTATTATACTGTTACACCACAGTTTTGCATTAATTTATACTGCTCATTTAACAAGAAATTAACAACTTACAAATGTGTCATTATCTCCGCATGTAGTGTCTGAAAATACACACGAATGACCACGAGTAAGTAAGCGAGTAAGGATCCATCAAAATATGTTTTTGACATCATAATGACGTCATCGTTTCGTAAAAAAAAATCAAATAATTATTTTTTAACCGAAAAAAATCTTTTCAGTTCAAAAATATGTTAATATTCCCTTCTTTTCCAAAACAGCGGGTCTAGGATTTTGGACAGTGTTGGGGGGAGGGGGAGGAGGGGGCAGGGTGTAAATTTCTCGCCACACGTTATCTTTAATTTCGGTCCCGTCCTTTTGAGTTGACTTTGCCTGCAAGAAATTGGGTAATTATTGTTGTTTAATTTTACTGTTTCTCCTTCTCTGCCGCTTTCCGCTTCCACATTCCACCCTCCCGGTCAGCCCCATTTCCTTTCGGATTTTCGGACCTGAAATGCATTTTTCCACTCGTACACAATCATCTTCGTCTGAAATAACAAAAACTTAAAAATGAATTTGAACTATATGTTGCTTTGCTTTTTCCTGGAAGAGGAAAAATAATTTCCCACCCTTACCCTTCCATTTTGAAGGGAAACTGTTAGGCCAGCGGTCACTCAGCGTATAGTAGTTACCAATCCCACACGACTTCAAGATGGCGATTTCTCCTGTGCGTTGAACTCGTTGTGGTGTCAGTGAAGCGTCCAGACCGACCACGCTGTTCCCGAGTGTTCTTTAAAGGTATGATAACTCTCTGTTTATAAGTTTAGGGTATAGTTCTTTTCGATACGTTTTAATACAGCGGAATACAGACCTCTCAACCGGTGTCCGGTCATTTCGCTACAAAGTCGATTCGCTTCAAGTCCTTTCGCTACAACTTGAGGTCGATTCGTTACACACTCCGGAAAAACTGAAATCTTAAAGTAACACGTTTTTTCATCTTAGATACTGGTGCCTAGATAGGACGGAAATTTTTACTTAATTTAAGACGTTTCATCTTCATTAAGATTAAAAATAGTCTTAAAATAAGACTAACTACTTAAACAGGAGGTGCGTTGGAAAGATGAACGTTCATCTTAATTCACCCCTGCTTAATTTAAGGACGTTCGCGCCAAAATCTTCCCACGTTCAGATTTTTAGATAACTTTACCTGCAGTTAGATAATGACTAACTCGTGTCAGAAACGAAAAAAAATTGGGGGGCCACCGGGCTTGTTTCGGAGATAAACCGTATGGAAGACCACAGTATTTATGGAAGCTTTGATAATTGGTTCGAATTAGCTTACCTTGATTCAAGTTTAAAAAAAATGAAAATGAACTAGTACAGCCAAGGTTTTTGTGTTGGCCTTAACTCAAACAGGCCTATTAAGTAAATATTTGCAATTGGTGTCATTCCTTCAGGTAGAGTGAACCTTTTGGAAGGATAATTGCTTGTCAAGCTCAGCCGCCAAATGCATAAATTTGAGCCTACGCAAGTCGAAAAAAAAAAACTTCTCACGTTCAGATTTTTTTTGTTTTTTGTGTAAATGGAGAGAACTGGTAAAGGAAACTTTCTACATAAAGAAAAACAGGGGTCACCAGGCATCTATGAGAGTTAAATCATCGCAAAGTTATCGAAACCTATCTGTGGTTGGAAAGTATCCTCAGCGTGCGCGCTCGATGCATGACATGGCGTAGCGTTGCGACAGGAATTATGGGCGCAGTAAGGATGCGCATAAACAATTAGCGCGAACGTCCTTAAGAGCGGTGGTCTTAAAGCAGGACGTAACATGTCGATAATTTCGATAGTCGATAAAATTCGATCATTGTCGATCAAATTCCATACTAATCAATCGACAAATATCGGAAGTCTATAAAAGTCGATCACGCGATTCCTTGTGATTATCGACTTGTTCGATTTTGATCGGAAATACAAAAAAGGTTATATGGCGGGAGGCAAGACGTCAGTTGCCGCGCTCACTTGAGGGTTGTCCAATACACCCGCATTGTATCGATCCGTTAAAGGCATATTCCGTACGGATCGTTGAGGTGTCTTACGCTCCGTAGAGTAGACTTTACGGATCGTATATTGCATCTCATTAGGGACACTAAGAAAAAATCCATGCTTCTTACTACAGTGAGGGGGGCTGAAGGCCTAACGATCCGTTCGATCCGTACGGATCGTTGAGGTGTCTTACGCTCCGTAGAGTAGAGTTTACGGATCGTATATTGCATCTCATTTGGGACATGCTTCTTACTACAGTGAGGGGGGCCGAATGTCTAACAATCCGTTCGATCCGTACGGATCGTTGAGGTGTCTTACGCTCCGTAGAGTAAAGTTTACGGATCGTATATTGCATCTCATTAGGGACACTCCGTACGGATCGTTGAGGTTCCTTATGCTCCGTAGAGCAGAGTTTACGGTTTGTAGATTTTTATAGTTAACGAATTATATTGCGGCTTTGAAAAGTCGTCCTTTTGATTATATTGTCCGATTTGCGGTTCGTCGCTTTGGAGATGGTCGTTCGCGGGGATCTTTCGTTTCGTACAGATCGGTTCGCTTTCCTAATAGCTTTAGGAGTGGAGGGAATAGGTTTATTCTTTGGTTTTGGGTTGGAATTTTTTCAACGAGTACTACTTTTTTTTGGGCTTTGCGAAAAATCATTTCGGGTTTCCGTCGTTCGACGAAATTATTGTTCGAGCCTCACTCAAGCGCGTGGAGCTGATCGTTCGTGTTCGCTCGGTGGAGACAATCCATTGCGGGGTCTGACAATATGGCGGCTGTGATCGGAGTCTTTTGTGAAGTTTACAAAATGCATTGGCTAACGGTATTCTGAGGTAGGTTAATTTTGTATATGTTTTTATTGTAATTAGGGGAAAAGTTATCTGGATTCCCTTTCTTAATTGATTTAATATATTTTGGTCTTGAAAACCATTAAAAATGATGAAGCACATCTTCATATGCACGAAATCTTGTTTATGAAAAATAACCTTGAATTAAAATCTTGTTTCTCGAATTAAGCTTAAATTATAAGAAACTCAGTTTTGGATATAGGTGAGAGGTTTGTAATGAAGAACGGCCTTGTTTTTTATGATTCCATTCAAGTGATTGTCAAGGAGGAATAAGAACATAAGAAAACTTAATAAATCAGTTAATATTATTTCCAGTTTCTCTTGTGACTCGTGATTAAACCTTTGGAGGTCCCAAAAGGGCAACATGATTATTTTCCTGGCGTGATCAATCGATGACAATCGATAGCAATCGATGTCAATTAGTTAATTGTTGTTGATTGCTATAATTTGGCCAATCGATGGCCAATGACAAGCTTGAGTTCTCAAATGTCATTGATTGCCATCGATTGCCAATGATTATCATTGGCTATCTTTTGCTTTCAAGTAGATTGTCTTCTATCAATCATCTATCAGTAATTCCTGCAATAGCACCCCTGTTAGCTCTGCATTTAGTCGTGTTCTGTTGCTCGGGTCTATTGCTACGGCTTTTGCACGGGAAATAAGTTTAATAATAATGGTTAACACTATATGTTCTTATACCTGGGACTTATAACATCAACCCTCTTTAAAAATACTTCATTTTACTTAGGAAAAACGAATGGCAACGTCACTTTCCTATCCCATGTCCTGTTCTGGCGGCGTAAACAAGTGCAGGCTCAGAGTAGCATAAAGTGCATTCTTAATTTCGTCTGGCAGCTGATACATGTAGCTTGGGTGTAGATCCCTGCCCTGCAATTTTAACCACTGCTATAATGAAATTATATTGCTCCATGTCACCATATTTCTTCTGTCTTGAAGCATTTCTGTATTACCTCCTCAAAAATATGGAAATCAATGACAAAAGATGATAGTCAATGACAATTGATGATAATCGATGACAATCGCCGACAGTCGATGATAATCGATGACAAGTGATGATAATCGATGACAATCGATGGCAAATGAAAAACACAATTTTTTTGGCCATCGATTGGTCATCGATTTCCGATATCAATCGATTAATTGTTATCGGTTGATATCTATTGCCATCGATTGTTATCGATTATCGGTTTCATCGATTGATCATGCCGGGTTATTTTCTGCCTAAATTTTCCTCTGCTGTTATAAACATGGCTAAAGTGTACTTTAAAATGTTGTGCTTATTTGCTGTTTAGATTATTTAATAGAATTCTATTGATTGTTTTACATCAATAGTTTTGTATAATTTTCAATTTCAACATCTTTATTTATATAGTAGAAACATCAGGCTATAACATATTAAATTAGTGTAGTATTTCCTTGTGTAAATTTGTGTGGTAATTATTCTGCATAGTATGTCCAATTGGTTCAGATCCCAGGGGAGGTACTCAGTATATTTTTGAGTGGGTATGGGCCACTGGGACTTTGAAAGTCTTGCTGTATACCAGACCACTATTTTGGAACCCTATTCTAGACAAGACCCCCCAAACCTTTTGTGCTGTTATTAATTATGTTAGTGATTCAACTCTAAGGCAATCATTAGTTTGCTATGTGTAGAACATTTTAGAAACACGGATTATTTCACCTTTTGTGCTGTTATTATGTTAGCGATTGAACTCTAAGGCAATCATTAGTCTGTTATAATTATCACTTATGTGTAGAACATTTTAGAAACATGGATTATTTCAACTTTTGTGCTGTTATTATGTTAGTGATTGAACTCTAAGCCAATTGTTAGTTTGTTTTGTTGAGAAACACTAAAGAACTTAATTTTTTGGAAACTAGGTTACTTCAAATTTTGTTTTATCTCCTTTCCAAGTAGTCAAACTGGAAAGGAAGTAGTAAATTTCAACAAATTGAGTAATAACACATAATTTGCTTTTAACCTTTTCACTTACTCTCTAGGCACACATTTTTGCTGTTAACCATTTGTGCAATTGTCAATAGGGGCAATATAATGATATAAGAATTTCAACATGGAAAAGTGTTCACCTCTGCAGGGTGAGATGAAGGGCTAGCTGTTATACCATTTTACTAGCCCTAAGCTCTGAGGTGGTAGCCCGAAATTAATTCATTGAATAAAGACAATAAAATTTATTTACTGCACAAAATACATGCTATGTGGAGCAAAGATCAATTAATTCTACAGCAAATTATCATGATTGTGCACTCTATTCGTTGTGATGACCGTTCTTCTATCAGTTAAATGTCACAAAGTTGTAAAAATTACGCTTTGTTGGCTTGACACATGATGGCAATTTGCATAATTAATTGTGCGCAAACAGGTGTGAAAGTATATAGTCCTCTAATTAAAATACGTTTCAATAACATGCGAACTCTGAAGTTTGAAGCCCAACTGAAGTTGAGTTGCCAAATTCAGGGTGCGGCTTATCTGCGGGTGTTTATGGTACATGACTCTGTTAATGATACCAGAATTTTAATTGGCAGCTCTGGCACTTATCTAGTCGGTTGCAAGTTAGAATGTAAATCAGTCATTGTTGCATTCAGAACATTACTTGGAAAAGAAAACAGAATACAGTACAATTTACTGTTAACCTAGAACAGTTATTTTGAGATTGCTTTCTTAGCTGAACTACAGCTTTCGCCACTGTAATTTCCTTGCTGCTTCCTCTTGCTGTCTGTTTTTCTTTCTTGATCTCTAACCAAAGCGTCCTCAACTATAAGATTATTTATTTCGCAATGTGGTCAACAGCTTAGCCACTTCACAGCTAGGAAGTTCCCTTCAAATACAAATTGACAATGCATATTTGCTTAAACACTGAGGTGAGAGACGTGTTTCAGTTTATAGCAAGATGACTGTGTCATTGTTCGGAGTACAGTAAAGAGTCAGTAAACCCCCTGTATGTGTAATACTGTAGACAAAAGAGTCAGTTTTATAATATTATTTTTGTTTTGGTTTGTATGTTTCGTTTAGGTAAATAACTTTATATAAACTTAGAACAGTGGCATATTCATTGTGAAGAGGTTCAGTATATTATTATCTCAGAATTACTGCTGTCACGTTAAATACATTAGAAATTGAATGTTTGTGTTTGTTTATTCATCATATCATCTGAATAATCTTTCCTTCATTTGGTTTAACAACACTAGGGACATCCAAGAGCACTTTGCCTAGGTCAGTAACACCCAAAAAAATCTCTACTTAAATCAAGCCCACCAAAAATATGCTTGCCAAATTTTCCTACCCAAAAAAATGCCAGAATTGAAAATCTCAAACCCTAAAAAAATCCTTCTATCATCCCTGTCACTTGAAATCCTGAGTACCTCTCCCCTGGGAGCATAGGTATGTTTACAACTCAAATTAATTAAGTGTAATTCAATACTATACTACCTCAAAAGTAATGCCAAATGCCCTTTAATGTTACACCATGTTAACCTGCTATCTTAAATGAGTGCAAAGTATTTCAAATTTGCAAATTTAGTTTCCTACTATTAGTGATTACGAGGCCCTACAAAAGATATCGATACCCTCCCCTCCACAAAGATTTTAACAGCAAGACTATTTTCAGGGACACCACCGAGACAACTTAGCTAAATGAACCCAGGTAATTAAGAACACAAACAATTCATTACACAATTTATATTTCAGAAATTACTGGTACATTGAATAATAAAGAAGAAAAAAATAAATTAATAATATAATTCTTCCAAGTTTGGCAGACCTTTACCTCTCAAACCCCGTAAACCTTAAAATTGTGTGGGTGGGTCCACTTATAGTACAGTTGAATCCCGATAACTTGAACCTTCAAGGGAAATCGAATAAGGTTCGAGTTATCGGGGGGTTCGAGTTATCGAGGGTAAAATTAGTAAGGAAATTACCTGGAGGGGAATTGGAAAAGGTTCAAGTTAATGGGAGGTTCCAGTTATTGAGGGTTCGAGTTATCGGGATTTTAACTGTAGTTGCACTGCAATACATATTGAATATATAACCTGAGTTCAATTATTCACATTAATTTATGTATCCTCTATTCCAGAAAGCATTTTGTTATGACGATGCTTGTCACTTGAAAAAGTTTTCAAAAAATCCAGTGCAAAGTACCATCACAGCAACATCCAAACGCATGGCAGCAATGGAGATGGTGGTGGATTAGTTCCACTTTCAGGACCACATGGGTGGATGGTGCAAGGCAAATTGCAATCCACACAAAAGCAGTAAACTGCAGGTAACTGCAATATCTATCTGGCCCCGGTTGTTCAAAGGGTGGATAACGCTATCCACCGGATAAATCACTATCCAGTGGATAGCGTAGTTTCTTTCGCCAACACTTATCCACTGGATAGCGATTTATCCGCTAGATAGCGTTATCCATACTTTGAACAACCGGGGCCTGGCCATTAAGTTATTCAATTACATTTTATGATACTGATGAAGTATGTGAACACAACTGTGAAGGTACTATTTTAATACTTCACCTGATTCCTAAGATGAAAACGAATAACAAGTTTCAAGATTAGTGAAGGAAAAAGTTATTTTTAGTAGAAAATTCCATCAGTATCAATAAAATGAACGGGACATTAATTTTCTTGATCATTTACATAGATCTGCCATGAAACAGATCCTGAAATAGAACTTTTGTGATTAACCTATTTAGACAGCATGGGCAAAAGGTTTTGGAAAAGTGAATGTCAAATGATTTGAAAGATAGCTGATGTGCACATAAAACTGAAATGGATGTATTCAACATCAGTCAATTTAAGTATGCATTTGACTTTTGGAAGCATTAGGCAACCCAGTGAAAGTCAACCAAACATGTGAATCTAACAATACAAAACAAATTCAAATTTGAATTAAATTGTAGCATACAGCAGACAACCCTTGAATCCAAAGGCAAATGTTAACACCAACCATTGTCAAAATAAAGAATTAATACCAATTTTCTTCCATTTTAATTACAGGATGTCAACACTGAAGTTATTCTCTTGGCTGTCAAAGTTTTGTTGTATATAACAAAACATATGAATTGATGGCATTACCAATTGATGAAATGGATGATCAGAAATTCAATCGATAAAGTGATATCAATCGATAAAATTAGCTAACTGATATGGATTGGTATCGGCAAATCGATGACCAATCGATAGTCACAAAAAATGTCATCAATTGGCATCGATTGAAGTTCCAAGTGAAATTGAGCCACGAAGCGACGACAAACAAGTCGCTTAGCGATGAGTTTTCGCCGCCTCGTGTATGTCTTGTGTTTCACCACTTTGCAAGTCAATTTAACTTGTGTTTAGAAGCAAGAATAAATTGGAAAAAACCCCTGTGGAGAGTAAATCACTTATGCATTGAATTTATTTCTGATGTATGTTGTTTGTTAATTTATTGTTCATCCGCTAGTACTGTGACACCTGGGTGTGATAGGAGCTACTGTGGTGGATCAAAAGGGCCCGGAAAGGGGAGATGGAGATGCCAAGACAGGAAAAGGACAATCCAGAAACATTAGATACTTAATATGTAAATGTGATCTTTATAATTTCTAAAAATTGTTGAATCTGGCAGAGTAATCTCCTTCTTTTATTTTGGAAAGAACACTGAATCATAAACGGGGCTTAAGATAATTTAGAGAGTACAAAAACTGTATTGGGATAATCAATAACAATCGATGACAATCAATAGCAATCAATGACAATCGATAATAATCGATGCCAATCGATAATAATCAATGCCGATCGATAATAATCGATGCCAATCGATAAGGTCACAAAAATCTTTGTCATCGATTGGTCATCGATTATCAATATCAATCGATTAATTGATATTGATTGTCATCAATTGATATCGATTTTAATCGATCATCAACTTCATTGATTGGTATCGCCGGGTGTTATATGATGTGGACAACCACAATGAAGATATAAATAGAAAGGCAATCTTTTAAACCTGGGGATGGAGGTGATCTGAAAGGCCAAAAATTATAGGGAAATGTATTTATGTTAATTGGAATGTCAGGAGGGTGGGGGTGGGGGGGTCCCTTGGAAAAATCTCTTTGTGGGCATGGTATCGATAATTTCTGGAAACACATTGTTATTAATAAATGTTACCTATATCAAATAGTCCTTTGTAATTTGCAAAGTGAATTTTTAAGACCCTCCATTAGTTTAAGGAAATGTGCAGCTCCACAAAATTTTCATACTGCCCCCCCCCCCCTCCCCCCCGTTTCAATCCCCTAAATTACAATTGAGCTCCAAGCTTTCCTTCAGAAATTTATACTCTAGATGCTCCCTCACGTAGAAATTTCAAATTACCTGACTCTTGATGTAGGCATGATTATTTTATACAACAGCACAATATCAACAACGACACAGCATATATAGCTTGCAATTGAAATATTCACTTTTTACATCATTGATACATGTACAGTGCATGGTTTAGAATGTTCATTTTTATATTCTTCCATTGTAAGATATATATAAAAAAAACACATCATGACCAGTTGCAAAGGAGTGTTAAACATTTTAAGAGTTTCCTCTGATACTAATCAGTGGCGGATCTTTTTGAATGTTCATTTTTAAATTCTTCCATTGTAAGATATATAGAAGCATCTCATGATCAATTGCAAAGGAGTGTCAAACATTTTCAGAGTTCAGCTCCTCTGATAAATAAAAGTCATTGGCAGATCCAGGGGAGGGTCCCGAAAGGCTCGAGACCCCACCTTATTTTTTGGAAATAGCACATTTTCTTTGAATTAAGGGCCACAATTGAATTATCTTCGCAGAATTCAACATTCATAGTCAAGCAGGCCCCTCCTTAGCTGAAGGTCTGGATCTGCCACTGAAAGTAATTTTTAGCGAACCAGTTATTGGAATGATCATATAACCTCTATAAAACAATTAGAAACATTTATAAAATAAATAAACAGGCTTTTGGGGCAGAATTATGAGAGCATGTCACACCATTAAGGAAGATAATAGTAACAAGCAGTAATTTTAAATGTTCATAAAATCCTCGACCCTAGAAAGGAAACCACATTTTTGAAGAAACAGTCTTCTGCATATGTTTATTACATCTTTATAATGACAAAATTGTTTAATACAGACATGCAATCATAACAGTAAAGTTCTTCCTTTAAATAAAATAAGATTTTATTATATATATCTTGTCTGTTTCTACTGGCGCACTTTTGCTACGAAAATCGACGAACGGTAAGCGGCGAGGCCGGGATGAGAGGGCGGCGAAGCCGCGATCGCGGCATTGGCGCTTACCGTCCGTCGTTTTTCGCAGCAAAAGAGAGATTGCTCACACGCGTTTTATAGGAAAACAATTTTGGTGTTTTCCCACATTTACAACAAAGAATATACACTTAAATGTTGTCTACTAGCGCACTTGCTACGACAAATATTTCCTTTCGAGGAAGAACTGCGAACCAGAATTTCAAGCCACGGGCGTTTTATAGAAAGCATTTCTGGTGTTTTCCACGTTTAGAACGAAGAATATACACTTGCCTCTTGTCTACTCTACGAGCGCACTCTTGCTACGATCAATATTCCCTTTCGTGCAAGGATTACGAACCGCGCGCGTTTTATAGAAAGCATTTCTGGTGTTTTCCACGTTTAGAACGAAGAATATACACTTGCATCTTGTCTGTTCTACTACCGCACTCTTGCTACGATCAATATTCCCTTTCGTGCAAGGATTACGAATCGTGCGCGTTTTATAGAAAGCATTTCTGGTGTTTTCCACGTTTAGAACGAAGAATATACACTTATATCTTGTCTGTTCTACTAGCGCACTCTTGCTACGATCAATATTCCCTTTCGAGCAAGGATTGTTTATTTAATGAGATGCACGGACTGCGAATCGAACGATCCGTTAACTCACATGGCCTCTTTGATTTGATTTAATGAGATGCACGAATTGCGAATCGAACGATCCATAACACACATGGCCTCTTTGATTTAATGAGATGCAATATACGATCCGTAAATTCTACTCTACGGACCGCAAGGGCCCTTAACGATCCGTACCGATCGGACGAACTGAAACTCTTCTCTACGGATCGCAAGGGTCTTCAACGATCCGTACGGATCGAACGAACTGAATTTGCTTTTAACGGATCGTTACAGTGCGGGTGTATTGGACATGAGTGGCTCACTTACTTGAATTTCGTGGCCGATTGAAAAATGTGTCTGCTTTTTTGTCGATAAAATCGATAATCAGTTGAAAATCTTGTGATTATCTACTTTTATTGACAAATTAAACTTGTCGATTGACAATTATCAACAAATATCGAGTACTATCGACTTATCGACTACGTTTTCGATGATCGACTTTGATCGACATGTTATGTCCTGCTTAAAGTAAGATTTTTTATGCCTTAACTTGAGTTTCATAACGTCTTAAATGCGAAGTGCCTGGCGAAGATGCATTTTCGTCTTATTTTAACATTCAAACATATCTTAATTACAAGGTATTTCTTGTCTTAATTTAAGATTTAAGATCTAAGGGGGTATTTAGAAAATAACGGTTACTCATTAGCGGTAAACATGGCGCATAAAGAACATTTCCGTTAATAACTGGCTTTTTCGACAATTATAAATGCAATGCTACAAGTATCATGAGAAACACTTTATTACACTTATAAATTCAAACAACACACAGACAGAGATAAAGGAACACGCAGGCCTTAGCTGTTTCAAATAGACGGTAACAGACCGGTGTTGAACGATTTGTTCAAATCCGCTTCAGTTCACCTTCAAACATACAGCTATTCGCTATTGAATTAAATCGTCTTCCAACTCCAAGAATTTTCTAGCAGCTCCGACCTCATCCTCTCTTGCTTGGAGATAATATATTTGTCAAGTGTAAAGAGAATAACAGTTTAGTCAAACCAATTTACCTCAGCAAGAAACGTAAAATAGCGCCTAAAACTCGCAAAACTGTGGCGCATCAAATAAAGCTGATGCCATTTCGGATCGAAATTAGCCAATCAAAAACCTTGCTCAATTATAACTGACACCATTTTGGATCAAAATTAGCCAATCAAAAGATATTTCTGTTTTCTGAGAGGTCCTCCTCACGTAAAAGAGCGATGGCAGTCAGAAAGGTGTTTTCCTGCGAAATGGGGACTACTTCTTCCTAGGAAGGTTGAAACGGAAAGTCGAAATGCTCATACCGTTTCTTCTGAAAGTTACTTCTGTTTCTACGCTCACACGATTATGCCACATGGAGAAATAGTGTGCCAGCATGTTTAAGCCTACAGGCATTTTTCTTGTTAGTAAACTTTTATATAATTTTCCTGCACATAACAGCAAATGACTTTCACAAGCTGTGGGGTATGCCGGTATGATATTGTCAACGGTTGAATTCTGTTTATAAGATTGAAGATGGGGCGCATCTTCATTTTCTATTTAAGAAGCAGTACATCTTAATTAAGATGGTGTTATCTTAAAAATCTGAAAAGCATCTTAAATTATGGCTAAGAAGAAAAAACATCTTAACCCTTTAAGTCCCAAGAGTGACCAAAATCAAATTTCTCCCCACAAAATCAATACTTCATTGAGAGAAAAGGTTATGGGAATTAATAAAATGATCACTAGAGGTAAATTGCTTTTGATCTTTTAACAAATTCTCCCAAGTGAAATAATAAGAAATGTATTGAGATCAGTCAGGAGAATTTGCATGTTGATATTGGGGCTTAAAGGGTTAAATTAATAATAGCTTTCTTTATTTAAGATTCAAGTATTCTTAAGACTTTTAATAAAAGATGAATGCGTCTGAAATTAAGACGCATTCGTTATCTTAAATTAAAACTCATCTGCCACTTATCTTAAGTAAGATCCATGTCCGTATTAATTTAAGAGGCGTATAATAGTATCAGACTGAATTGAAGATGACCCTGTCTTATGTTAAGTGAGTGTTGCCTTAAGATAAGACTATAGCCGTCTTATTTTAAGAATGCATACATGTACATATTATCTAAGAAGGATGTCTTAATTTAAGATTTCAGTTTTTACGGAGCATATTCAGTCGATTCGCTACACATTCGCTCCCAACATAAAAGTCGATTTGCTACAGAAACATATAAGTTACTTTAAGATACAAACGTTGTAATGATCAATAAAGGCCAATGGTTTTCTCGAAGACAAACTTCAGTACCTCCTGCAAACGTACCCAAGCCTCGTCCGCAGTGGGAGCATGCAAACGAGACTTAATAGTGTGTTCACTTCCTAAGTAAATTACTACATTTATTCAACTTCATTTTCATACATACACTTGTAAGGTTACTTGTAGACTACAATGACGGCTCAATCGAATATACGAAAACACAAAGATAGCAAAAACCCAACGAATAGTGTCGTCTATTGTAACTGACCTATGAGGAAACAATCTGTTTACAAGTGCAACGGACCTATGAGGAAACATATTTTTTGCGCGTGGGTGGGCAGGCTTGTTAAATGAGTTAAATTATCATATCAATAGGTGACAAAAATAGTTGTTTTGTAAACATTAACTTCCTTAATTAACCCTATTAATATTAAACCAATCGAAGTGCTTTAAACTCACAAACATGAAATTCTGATCCTCTTGCCTGTATAAAAGAAACAAGAACCCAAAGATTGATCATTCGATCCATAAATCACGTTTCGACTACAGTAGTTATCAACAGTTCATTTCAAATTGCTCTACGATTACGATGGCATCTGCGCAAATTGTTAATTGCATTGTTTGCAAAGAACCTGTTAGGCCAAGGCAGCAGGCCATTCAATGTGACGGCTGTTTTCGCTGGAATCATCGAACATGCAACACTCAATAAAACACTGCTCCTCATTTATTAATTTAACATAATTTACTTAAAATAATCACTGCATTTAATTACTAAGGAGAGGCCTAGTCCAAAAACAGTAAACACAAGCACACACAGTACGATACAAAATGTAATAGTGCTGTGTTCTGCTTTATTAGTTATCACTTTATGGCACTAGCATTCCCATTAATTTTCCATTTTTTACTCGTGAGATTGGGAGTCTTGTCATCAGGCCGTGAGAAAAGATAAACATCATTAGGCTCACGGCACTAGAAGTTCTCTCTTTGTCTGATGAATATTAACACACAATTTGTGTCCGCCATTTTGAAAACGTGACCAGAATTTGTTCTAAATATGGCCATTGACTGTGTTTCCAGTGAACAGACTGATGAAATGCCTTTACTAACTGTGAATTTGTGCAGAGTTGGCACTTGACAATCATCTAAGCAAGCCAAAATTGAAATTATACATGCGAACTGTATTCGACAGCTTGTAACTCGGTGAGATTGAACTGAAAACCATGAGTTTCATGGGAAAATCGTGAAACTTGAGAGGTCTGCGTATATTTTCTATACATTGATCAAGCTTATTGTCCTACCATTTGCAAGGCAATTTTAAGTTACATTACATCAAGTCTACTGCAGTGTTTGCTTTACTTCAGACCTGCCAACTCCTGATAACGAGAAATTTGGAGACCCAAGAAAAAATCGGGAGATTCTACAAAAATTGGTTAGATTCTATTTTTTTCCCTATCAAGATTATTAACTTGCAAAGATTACTGGGAAACTCAGCATGGAATCAAGGTTCAGTTCATTCACTTAATATTTAAATTTATATTATAATAATCACTGCATTAAATTTCTAAGGAGAGGCCAAGGAACTAGTCAAAAAACAGTAAACACAAGCACACAGTACAATACAAAATGTAATAGTGCCGTGTTTTGCTTTATTAGTTATCACTTTATGGCACTAGCATACCCATTAATTTTCCATTTTTTACTTGTGAGATTGGGAGTCTTGTCATCAGGCCGTGAGAAAAGAAAAACATCATTAGGCTCACGGCAGATCAAAAAATTTTAATTTTTCTTCCCAGCGGAGTGCAAATGTGGTCACTAAATCATTCTTATGGAACATCACCAATTTAGTCAATTTGCTTAATGGATCCCCTTACGTCACTGGTGACACCTGGTCCTGAATAAATTCATTAGGCAAAATTTTGCTTGTCCTACATCTTTGTAAACGCTTATCAAAAACAGACGAGACAAGACCTCTAGTGTGTCATGACAGAGGCGGATTTTTTAATTTAAACTTTGTGAGCGAGTAAACATCGTTTAAATGTGCAAATTTCAATTTAACGCCGTCTACCTTTTTTTAAAAGCGCTATTTTAGAATTCCGCTTCTGTCATGACACACTACAGTATCCCTGGTAAATCCTGGTTTAACCCTCTGCCATGCTAACTCATGAAGTTCTAAATCCGCAATGAATTCTTGGACACAAAATTGTCGGAAAAGTCCAAACTTTGAGATTTCCGAAGGTGTTCCGATTAAAACACAAGTGCCAAGGGAGGTAATTATTGTAATTGCATTCCACGCTTTATGTCAGAAAAGAACAATGGGTCTTCAAAAAGAACACGTTCACTTGTGAATTTTAATGCATTTACTCTAATTTTCCTTCAATGTATAATCATTGAACAAGGATATCTATTTTCAGAGTCCATTTATTACATGTTACATTTGAGTAAACATTTTGCTCAAGGGATCTGTGCCACACTTGAACACTTCAGATCACGCGCCATATTTTAGCATAATTATTTTATTCAGTCACAAATGTTTCGTACGCTTGTCGATGTCAGTCGTTGCACTTCGTGCATTCGCTTTCAATAAATGCATAATGATGAACCTAATGTGTCACCCGCGACCTTGAACTATATTTAGCCAAGAAATTTACATTTCATGGATTTATTCATGATATTTTTGGACAAACAGACACTCTCACTGTTGCCTGAAACGAACGCCAATTTTTAAGATCTTAAGGTGATCGTTTGGACATCCTATCTCCGGAATGAATTCAGTGACTCCCCATTTTTTTTTTTACATTTCTGACAAGAGTAACCCATAAACTCGCAATAGTGAAAGTTTTAAAAAAAGTCAATGTTAGAAGATTTTCGCGCAAACATCCCTTAATGTGTTGTTTCTTTGTATTTCGCTCCTGCTGTAAATACTTATGGATTTACTGGTCTTGAAATGTGTTGCTGACATTATTAATCAGTGGACTTGAGGTTTTAAAGTTACATGTAATAATATTATATTATAAAAATATTATGCTTGTAGTTTCAAGCATGAGCGTGAATTTGAAATCAGTTGCCCAGTTATTATTACTCTCCTAATTGCACTTGACTCAATTCGACTGCTGCTGCTGATAATTATAAAACAATAAAATTATTGTACATAGGCAAAAAGGTATACCAGATGAGCATTATATTTATTTTAAATCTATGAAACATAAATTCTATGCAAGTTACTCCTAATATTTTGAAAAAGAGAACAGTGAGGAGGTTCCAGAATCTTGCTTTGTGGGCTTTCTTCTTTTAAATTTATATCTCAGAGGTACCAAACATTAACTGATATGTTCATGACGTGAAAAAGTTGTAGTAAGATTGGTTTGAATACCTTTTTTTTGATGTTATAATAGGTCAAGACCACGTCTTGCATGCCCTGATCTTGTCTAGAGCAGGTATGGGCCTTACCGTTTACCCATTATCTTCATAAACAAGGCAATGCCCTATACACTGCAACTGTATTATTTTTAATAACACAGAGGACGGTTGAAGTGTTTTTCTTAGTATTTTTTTTTTGATGCAGCATAGAGTGTTGCTATTATCCCTGGTAGGGTCTTCTCAAGTCCAATGCCAGATCACTCTCCCCTCCCCTCCCCTCCCCTCCCCTCCCAGAATAATGTCAGCAGGCTCTACTAGCAATATTTTTACCCTTACATGTAGGTGGAGAGAAGCACTGTGAGAGTGAAGTGCCTTGTTCAATAACACAACACAATTACCCAAGGCAGATTACTCTCCCCTCCCCTCCCCTCCCCTCCCCTCCCCTCTCCTCCCAGCATTATGTCACGCAGGTTGTACTAACAGTTTACCATAACCATTGTTAGCCTTGGGTGGAGAGAAGCACTGTGTGAGTGAAGTGCCTTGTTCAAGAACACAATACAATTACCCTAACCAGATCACTCTCCCCTCCCCTCCCAGCATTATGTCACTCAGGTTGTACTAACAGTTTACCATAACCATTGTTAGCCTTGGGTGGAGAGAAGCACTGTGTGAGTGAAGTGCCTTGTTCAAGAACACAATACAATTACCCCAGCCAGATCTTTAACCAAACCCAGGCCACTCAATCCAGAACCCAAAGCACTAACCTAGCCTGCGAATACAGCCGCCTCTCATCGCTCCCGGCCGGTTTGGCATTCGCATTTCGCACGTAGTAGCGAGAGCGAGTGAGAGGCGGCTGTATTCGCAGGCTAGCACTAACCTAGCAGTGTTAAAAGATAAAGAATAAAAAATTAATTTATCTTGAATTGAAAGCCAATCAGTATAGTCATTCATCAACTGGTGTCAACTGGCGATCATTTGTATTTCATAAAAAAATTAATTACTTAAAAATGTTATGCCACAAAATGTAATTCCTGACTCAAAATGTGATACTTATTAGTTATTTATTTTTCTTATTGTCGTTACAGAAAAGAAAGGAGGCGTCTTTGTGTTGGACTTAACCAAGAAGTACAAAGTAACTAGACATTGACAATCAATGGAATGACGGTCCTTTCCTTATTTACAAGGTTGCACTCCCTGCGACATTGTCGCCATCTGACTCAAGGGTTTCCATTATTCAGAAACTTGTCCAGCACTTCGTGGCCATTATTCGGCATTCTGAAACTAAGAGATCCAATAAGATTTGACCAATCCTATTCAAGGCCATTAGTCAACTACTTTTCTTCCCAACCACGGCCGTCTGGAGATCATATTAAAATTAACAAAATAATATTGTCGCTTAAAACAGTTGAAAAACAACTTGAGTTGTTTCAGGGCATCAAGGATTCAGCAAGCATTGTGAACAGAGTGACCATACTTCATAACATTGCCAAGGTCACCCAAAGAGATGAAAAACAGAAGCAGGTTTTGGAACAAGAGGAAGACAAGTCACGACAAGCATTAAATAGTGCGTACGTGGCATTGCTTGACAGTATCTCCAAAGATATTTCCAAGTGCAAGCCACGGTGTCTTGCCAATGTGCTGTGGGCTTTGGGACAAGTTCAAGAGAAAGATCACAAACTGGTTGAAGTTTGTGAGAGAGTGGTTCTATCTCACGATATCACAGCCTTTAACAACGTAGAAATTGGCCAGATTGTGAATGGATGTGTAAACCTCAACTTGAAAGCCACAGAAATATCTTCCAGGTTACAAGAATCCATTCGTAACGGTCTGTTGCAAATTTCAAAGTTTCAAAATCGGGAACTTTCTGCAGTGCTGATGTTGTTTGCAAAGAGAGATAGTTGTCCCACTGAATTGTTCAACATTTTCTTGGAAGAAATTCTTTCAAGAGATTTCTTGTTGATGGACAGCGCTCAGTTGGCTCAATTTGTTTGGTCATTTGCAAAGAAAGATGTGAAAGCAGACGAGTTGTTTAACAGAGTCGAAGAAGAGATTCTGAGACGAGGAACAACTAACTTGAAGAGGCGTGAATTATTCATGATACTTTGGGCATTTGGCAAGGCTAAAAAAGGAAGCAAACAGCTTTTCTATATTCTGGAAAACGAACTTGTCATCAGAGGTGAAAAGGGATATACTAATAATGAATTATTAGAAATTGTTGGATCGTTTGCAAGGAGAAATATGGCAAAGGCCAAAGTATTTGACCTCGTAAAGGAAGAGGTTATTAACCGTGGTGTTCACATGTTTGAGACTCATCAGCTTGTTCTGATCTTTATGGCGTTTGTTTCTGCTCGAAGACAGGACAACAAGTTAGTTGAAGAAATCGAAAGTGAGTGGCTGACAAGAGATGTTGAACAGTTTGCCAATGGTGACTTATGCCAAGTTGCTTGGTCTCTTGGAAGAGCAAGAAGGTCTGACAGTAAGCTGTTTGATGTGATTGAAGAAGCTGTATTTCACCGTGGTTTGCATCAGTTTTCAAAGGTAGAAAAGTTCATGCTTCTGCGAGGATACATTGAAGCGGAAAGAGGCAGTACAAAGTTTTACGACCATCTGCAGTCTTCTTTGTCCAAAACCGATTTTTCAGATTTTACAGCACGCAACATTTATGAATTTGCTTGGTGTTTTTCTGAGGTAGGAGTTAATACCGGGCCACTGTTTGATGCGTTAGAAAGGGAGATTTTAAACAGGGGAAACGATGGTTTCAGTCAGATGCAGCTTGCTTCCATAAAGAAGAGTTTTCAGAAAGTCGGGAAGGGAACCAAGGAACTCTTTGAATTGTGAGTGACATGGGCTGTGCATCAAGTTGCTTTAAATTCAAGCATGTTGTTAAGGTCTTCATCTAGTTACTGGTAACATGAACCAAGAAGAAATACAATGAAAGATGAGCAAATTAAGACGGTTTCGCTGAAAGTTTGAGCGATAAGTGCAAAAATTAATTACCAGAAATCTACTTATAACAAGGTAACAAGGCTCTATTCGGAAGATGTCATTGTAATTCACATCTCTAAGTGACCCCGCGATTAAATTCTTAAGTATTTTTGTGAAAGGTTACTGTCAAACCTTGTAAAAATGCTTAAAACGTGTGTTATTTTGTTTTGAACTAAAATATGGACAACCTCGAATGCAGTTTTCTCTCGCGGGGTAAGCTTGAGAACTAAAGTTTTAATAAGTTCTTCCTTACTGTATTCTAACATTTACCATGCAATGAGTTCTTTTTTCTCTATTTTTGCCTTTATTGCTCGAATGTTTGGCGCAAACCGTCTTAAACTGTTGTACTCTTTATTATTATAATTATGGCCATGTCTCACAAGGACTGAAAATTACTGAATTCAAGAATTTGATAAACTAAACTCGATATTGACCGCTGTAGAGATTTTCTTATCCAGACCGGTATATAGACCAATACATTTGTGGTGAGAAGGTAACAAACAATGATCAAAAGATCACCTCGTTTCTGCTAAAAATAAGACAAAAAAACTAAAGAGAATTAGCAAACATCAGGCATGCGGTAAAAACACCACATAGAAATGAAATTGAGAAGTATTTGCAAAGCCTGAAATTATATTAAAAGTACGGAACATGATTAAAGGCAACTCAAGAATTCCTGTAAGAATATTCTGTCAGTCATTGAAAGAGGCTACAAATGAAAAAAAAAATACTAAAAAAAGGCTAAAAATGAAAAAAATACCTCCCAGTGATCTTGACCTTTTTCATTGCCGTTCACAAGCAAAATGTCAGCGAGTACAAAACAGCTTCACAAAGCGAGAAGTGTTTTGTTTGGCCATATAATAAATGTCTTAGCTTAGTCGATCTATATGGAAGGATCTTGACCTTGGTCTGTACTCATGACCTTCGGTCTGGATTCTCCCATACACACCTCCTGCTCAGTTAATAAGAGCTAATTAATTTGTATCGGATGTTCAAGGAATTGCGCACTTCGGAGGTCGTTATAGCTGCAAAAAGCACAAATTTGTAATGCACACGGTGTAAGTAACGAGCTTAAAAGTGTACAATTCCTTGAACATTTTTTTAAGGAACAGTAATCTTGCTCCTCGTGGGCTATAAAAACACTTAGGAATCTTAAAAACGTCCGAGAAGTGTAAGAAGTACTCGGTACTTTTCTGTGCAATTCTCTGTGTTCC
The DNA here is from genome assembly GCA_963693305.1 of Meandrina meandrites. Taxonomy (NCBI): domain Eukaryota; kingdom Metazoa; phylum Cnidaria; class Anthozoa; order Scleractinia; family Meandrinidae; genus Meandrina; species Meandrina meandrites. The sequence continues at coordinate 11,907,584 of OY855909.1, forward strand.
TAAAAAGAAATTCCCATGTGTTTTAACTCAAGAATTCAGTTGGACACGTTTAGTATTCCCTTAATAACGAAAACGTCTTTCAGCTATTGTTTGTATTGATTCTATACTCAGGTCTATAGAGCGTGTTCACTCGCGTTGACCAGCAGCCATAAATGGTTTACCAAAGCAAAAGACGATTTTTGAATAAAAATAGGCCTTGATAACAGCAGACACGTAAAGATTTTAAGGAGAACGACCTGTTTTTTAAGTTTGTAAGACATGTTTCTACAGAACTTCTGTCATCTTCAGTTGAATGATTCACAATGATTTACAAAGCATAGAAAGTTGAATAAGTAGACAAAAAATGCTAATTTAAGACAAATAGTAGTAACAGAACGCGAAAATGTGTGAATTAAAACATAGTAGAGGAGACTGGTTATGAAAGCCGGCGAACTTCAAAGAGCTAAACAATAGAGCGGTCTCTGATGTTGAAGAGACCCATCACGTGACTCAGAGAGTGCACAAGTTCATTCAAGATGGCGGACGGTGCACACGATCTGTTTGTTTGGGAAGACGATTTAGAGGCAATTTTTGACATTTTGGAAGGCGATGGAGTACCGTATTTTCTCGATTAGACGCCCCCGGCGTTTATTTCAAACTTGGCCTGATGGACCCGGCGTTTATTTGATTCCTGCAGATTACTCGAGCCCAGTTTTCATAACCAACGGTTTTTATTTATTATTTTTGACGAAAATGTATCTGGCTAATATATCTACAGCTTATTACAGCTTAAATAAATACCTGAGTAGCCTATTTGCAACTCCACCTTGGAGACCCGGCGTTTATTCGGTACCCGGCGTTTATTCGAGAAAATACGGTATAAGCGTAACAAAGATTTATTTCTTTGAAGTTCGCCGGGTTTCATAACCAGTCCCCTCTACTAACTATGATGATACCCAGCGTCAGGGATAGCAATGAAACTGTAACATAAAAATATGTTTTCTTATTAATTGTGTTATTATAACGTTTCAATACACTCTTTTTTGTAAGAACCATTTTAATAAAAACGTTTCGGCTGAGATTTACTCATTTTAATTTTAACTGAATAATTAACAGGCCGCGCAAGCATGTCAAGGACAACTTGATACACCATATTCGTCCAACAATGCTGTTTGATACCTTTCCTGGTTTCATCCGATTTAATGAAATACTATAACATGTAACTAAAGAACGTCTTAAGGTGTCTCTCTACAGTTTTTTCTGGACCATACCAAACATTTTCATTTGGCCGCTTAGCAAACTTCCCGGACTCGGATCGATGTGAAATTTACACCAGATATTGGAATTGGATTTAAGTTTGATATGATATATTTTTTAGGAAAATCGATATTTCCATGGCAACGACAAACAGAAAAACAAGATACCAGTTAAACTGGAATTCTACGCGAATACGATTTGATGTAAAAAAACTAACACCAGAATCTGAAACTATGGCGTACTGCAAATCAAATATACAAGAATAAAAAAAATCTGTATGTTTGATTTCGAATAAATCGAAATTATATTTCAAACCATGCTTTTTGCATTATAATGATAAACGGACCGAGACGCAGACACTGCTTTGATGAAATTACTTCGAAATAACACCAAAATGTGTATTTAAAGTGCACCTAACACCAAAATTTTTTTTTCGCTAAAAAAAATTATCGCACTTAGTCGAGTTTTTTGGCGCAAAAATTTTTCGATTTGGTTAAATTCTCGATTTTCTATGCCCTGCCGAAGTCAGGTTTTGTGTGGTTCGCGACCGCGCTAACGGAAGTCTGGGGAGAGTACGCTTGTGACGTCAAATCAAGAACGATGCTCGGTGAGCTCTTCATATCAATACTACCTTTTATATCTTGGCTGAGACCTTCTGCAACACAATTTTATGCTTTGGGCACCGCAGTCACCTCCGTTCTATTGAAACTGACAATGTCTTTCTCTTCGTCCGATTTTTGATGAGCTTTGACCGGGAGTACTAGGAAATTAATTTTATTACTGCCGCGAAAGCACAGCGATAGAAGCCGGACAGAATGTATTTGCGTTTATCGCATCGCAGCATTAATATCTGTTTACCAATGGCCATGTTTTCAAAGCTACAGCTGAGTCTACTAAATAAGATTCTAGGCCGAGTCAAATCACCCAGTCTAGACAGTGGTTTTGCTGTTCCGAGATGTTGTATTGGCACGCGGTGAATAATTCTTCTATCGACCTGAAATCAGAGACAGTGCGTGGACTACAAATGATCCGAGCGGCTGATGTCATGCGGCTTTGGGCCAATTCGCACTAGCGGACAAGTTTTAAATGTCATGACATTTTTGACAACAAAAAAATTGTCGTGACAAGTCAGAGACATTTTGAAGAAAACAAAAGGTGTAATTATTATTACAATAGCTCTGCACGTGCTTCTGTCATCCTGATACATTTCTCGGCACGGTCGTCTTGTGCAAACATCAAATAATCAGGCAGGTCCACGTGGTGAAAAATTTTAAAACGATTTGCATTTGAAGTGCGCGTGTTGTGATGTTTTTGTGCTCGTGCGGGGATAATGTCGCAAGTAAACTATTTCTTTCCCCCTCCATTTATCGGTACAAACTGGTTCCCTCCGCAGTCATTTGTTCCAACCCCGGTATTACCATCCTTCCACGAGTTTCCCTAATGGTCGCGGGTCGCGGGTCGCGGGTCGCGGGTTTCAAGTCGCGTGTCGCGGGTTTTGAAAAAGTCGCGGGTTTTAAAGAAGTCGCGGGTTTTGAAAAAGTCGCGGGTTTTGAAAAGACTGCATTACAGGAATATAACGAAGAACAGAATCTACACGTTATAAAATCTAAGCGAATGTTTGAAATTAGTGTTAATAAAATGAATCGTTTGACTGGTCGCCCTGATCGTACCGGAATTTATCTTTCCATTTCCATAAACTGGTTAGTACACACGTGGCACAGAGGGACGGAATGCAAAATGGAAAGGACCATTCAATTCAATTTTGCAATAGCTTATCTCGGTTAGTCCGACTGCTCAGACTGTAAAAATGGAAAGCACCTTCGGTTTTCCCGCCTTTTGATCTGAAAAGCAAGAGCCCGGATGATAGTGTGCGACGGTGCATTGTAAAATTACGCATTCTAGAATGGAGAGTCAGCAAGGAATGTTTTTGCTTCGTCAGCGACTAAAGAAATGTTTTTTATTATTATTTCCTTCGATCCGAGAGGTGATGGCGATTGTTTTTATACGGCTCTCTATCCAGGCCCACCAACTGAGCCTGGATAGAGAGCAAGTCAAGAAGCTCGTTTTCCAGCACCTCGAGAACCATCAAATTGATATAAGTAAGCTTAAGCTTACGTAAAGCTTGTACTCCGCTGGCAAAAAATATAAGATACTTATATATATATATGAGCAACGCTAGCTTCTTCGTCAAGTAGTGGTTTCCAAATTACGCTAACGTAGACAGTCGTCATTAACATTTGCAACAACATTACCCTACGGGACGTTTTTATAATTGTTCTTTGATTTCCTTTATTGTTTTTTTTTTTGGTTAACCGACTAGGTTTTTTTTTTTCTATTTCTAATGCTTTTCCAGTGCTTTAACTTTATTTTATAGCCTTGTTGTCAGTTGTTGTTGTTGTTTGAACACTAGAGGAAGTTCAGTTTATCTACAGTAATTAAATAAATAAATGAATAAATAAATAAATAAATAAATAAATAAATAAATAAATAAATATAAGATATCACCCAATATCACCCTATCACCCTAAGCAAACAAGAAATAGGATAGGCGACTTCGACTTCTCTCAACCATCCCCCGCCCCGTAGCAAGGAAACGCGATCATTTTAAAACCGGCGTCTTTGCATCCGGTTTCAACTTGTTTGAATTAATTTTACTGAGAAATGAATGCATTCTATTGAAAACTCGCAACTTTTTAAAAACACGCGACTTTTTTCAAAACCCGCGACTTTTTCAAAACCCGCGACACGCGACTTGAAACCCGCGACCCGCGACCCGCGACCATTAGGGAAACTCGACTTTTTTCAAAACCCGCGACTTTTTCAAAACCCGCGACACGCGACTTGAAACCCGCGACCCGCGACCCGCGACCCGCGACCATTAGGGAAACTCTCCTTCCACGACCTCACCTCGGCACACAAACATGTTTTGCCGCCTATCGCGGAAAAATTTCGCGTGTTGTTTTTTAGTACAATCCAGACCAAACACAATAGCCAATCAACAACGTATTGTTATCTGGCATTACGAGGGGCGTTGCAATGCGACTTGTCATGACTTGTCCTGCCTTGAGGCAGGACATCGGCCTCTTTGAAGATTTGTCCGTGTTGACAAAAATTTGCCCTTGTCCAACAAGTCGTTCGCACTTGTTTTTTGCGATTGTTTGACAAAATATATCGCGCGTGCAACGCGGACCAATCAAAAGACGACTACTTCTTTGTTTTCCTGCATTGTTGGACAAGTTCTAGGTTTCAAAAAACGTATTCGCACTTGTTTTCTGTAACAAGTGACACACAAGTGATGAAATCTACCAATTGTTACAATTTTTTTCCGCTAGTGCGAATTGGCCCTTTGATACACTTTCGCTGTGATAAATGCTTGAATTCACTAGTTTAAATAATTGCTGCACTAAATCAAGTTAATTTATAGGAAAAATCGCCAAGTGATTCTCTTTTGTGTTCTTACACATAAGTAAGTGGCGTTTATACAGCGGTCCGAATGTTTTGAAACTGAGCGCTTGTGTCATGTTGTGCATGAGTTGTTCCGGTTATACTAATTGCGGGACTCGAAATACTCGCAGACTACAACTCCTCTCTCACTTTTTTATGTCAAACTCTTAGCTTTTTTATGTCAAACACTTACACTGACTTAGCTTTCATTACTGGTTAGATATCCCAGCCGAAATACCACGCGAGGGAAAATTATTAGTCAGTGATTAGTTTTATGCATGACAGTCGCTTGTGTGTTGTATGCATAAGGCGGGCTACTTCAGCGACCTTCGCTGGCTATATAATAATAAATTGTTTCCAATACATTAAGCCATTAAATCCGCTTCGAATGTGGCTATTTATTCACTGTTTCCTAAACGTTGTATACGGGTACAATGCCTCCGACTTGACTCGATTAATCGATAAACATCTCAGCATTTGAAGTGAGTCAAAGCTACACGCGGCGATCGCCAAAGCATTATTTTATTTGAAGACATCATAATCCATGTTGTCTCGTTCCGATCACGTTGCTTAAGATACAAGTTTCTTTTCGACATTTACATACCACATACAGCTTCATCGGCTTTTTGTAAAACTCAGCTAGAATAATAGCACTGCCTGCGAGTTTCCGGAGTAATCACATAATGCGGCATCACTCGGGCACTCTGAAAACTTCGATAGCTTGCCAAGCAAATTTCGCTCGTTTCTTTGCTTTTTTCACGATTAAGTTCCACAGAATGGTATCGTATGAAGCGTTTTACCCTCTTGTAAGTTTCAAGAGCTGTCACAACCCTCTACAAGACATTTAGTGGGCATTTCTTTTCCATCTGATGCAAGTACTTTCTGAAGGAAACAGGAGAATTACTGCGACGTGCAAATTTTGTGTTCTTGATTTGACGTCACACTCGCACTCGACCCAGACCCCTTCACACTCGGTAGTGAACCAAAATTGCGGCGTTTTTGCGTACTTTAACAGAGCACAGAAAATCGAGGATTACACCAAATCAAAAAATTTTTGCGCAGAATTACTCACAAGAACACGGCAATTTCATTAAGCGAAAAAAAAATTTTGGTGTTAGGTGCACTTTAACTTATCTTTCGTCGCCGTGAAAGTTAAGTTGATTTTCGCTATCGCGATCCCGAGAATTGGATTTTTTCATACGGTCACTACCAATGTAATTTTTGGTAAATTTTCTACTTTTCGTGCTTTTTCCAAAATCTCCAAAACGGCTCCAACGATTTTTTTAAAACTTTCGCAACACATGCTTCATAATGCAAAGAATTTAATTCCAAAGTTTTATTAACGTTGATTTACTGGAACACGTCCAAATTTATCCTTAAAGAAGGCGTTCGAACCGACGAAAATGTTTCGTTACAAATTCAGCGTTCGCAATTTATGCTAAAATATTCAAATCAATGTGTTTTTACATTCCATCGAGTGAGCAAAAGAGTGAGGGAAAAAACACAATATTGAAAACAATAGCAACGAACTGTATTTATCAAGATGGAATGTAAAAAACATTTTTCGTCGGTTCGAACGCCTTCTTTAAGGATAACTTTGGACGTGTTCTAGTAAATCAACGTTTATAAAACTTTGGAATTAAATTCTTTGCGTTATCAAGCGTGTGTTGTGAAAGTTTTAGAAAAATCGTTGGAGCGGTTTTGGAGATTTTCGAAAAAGCGCTAAAAGTAGAAAATTTACCAAAAATTACATTGGAAGTGGCCGTATGAAAAAATCCAATTCTCGGGATCGCGATAACGAAAACCAACTAAACTTTCACGGCGACGAAAGATAAGTTAAATACATATTTTGCTGTTATTTCGAAATAATTTCATCAAAGCAGTGTCTTCAAATCGGTCCGTTTATCATTATAATGCAAAAAGCATGGTTTGAAATATAATTTCGTTTTATTCGAAATCAAACATACAGATTTTTTTTATTCTTGTGTATTTCATATGCAGTACACCATAGTTTCAGATACTGGTGTTAGTTTTTCTACGTCAAATCTTATTCGCGTAGAATACAAGTTTAACTGATATCTAGTTTTTCTGTTTATCGTTACCAAGGAAATATCGATTTTCCTAAAAAATATATCATATCAAACTTCAATCCAATTCCAATATCTGGTGTAAATTTCACATCGATTTAAGTCCGGGAAGGTTGCTAAACGGCCAATTGAAAATGTTTGGTATGGTCCAAAAAAAACTGTAGAGAGACACCTTAAGAAAATTTTCAGCCTCAAAACGTGACAAAAAAATAAGAACGCTCATCCTCGGTCGCAAAATTGCACGTTCTTGTATAAAAAAAAAGAGTGTGTGCACCGATTAATGATCTAAAACAATAATTAAAGTTTCGATAGGCCGACAAAAAAACGGTAACGGGAACAGATCTTTGTAATAAATAACCCAATGATAACGAAAAGTCCAAACTGAGTTTTATCAATCAATACATGCTTTGAGTATTAAAAACACACAGGATAAATGACAACGGGAGAAGACAAGACTTTCTGACATGTTACAGTATTTCAATCAATGCAGACGTGACCAGAAAACGTGTCAAAGAGCATTTCTATACTCCCCAACTGAAATGCTGTTTTCTATTGGACGAAAGCGTGTCACGTGGCGGGCGTCAAAACTCTGACTCCCTATGGCGAACAAAACTCACTAACTCCCTAGGGCGACAAAAGCTTAAACTCATCTCGTATGCAGGTTTGATTTAGATGCAGCTAAAAAATGTAACTGGATTCAACAAATTTTCATTGTAACAAAAAACAATTCATTCATTTCTTTCAGATTTTTTACACTTTTTAAGCGATGACGTCATTCCTATGACGTCATCGGTTAATGTTGGAGAGCGGAAAAGCGATGGAATTTTTCTTGTTACGATGTGAGGATTACTCCCTGAATTGAACCGAAGAGCAATGGGAACTAGGTGCATTGTTTGTATTCCTTTTGAGATCCGCCATCTAAAATGAGAAAATGGATTTTCACGGCCGAATCTCATATTTTACAACTTTCATCGCTTAATGCCGTCGTGCGAGTGGACGGGATCTGTTGTCTGTGTCGATCGACCGATCTGTGGAACCAAATAGGACTGGGAAAAGAAATCAAGTCAACTCAACAAGAAATCGTCGCGTAGAACTTAAAGTAAAATACTCCTGGGCAGTTAGAAAGGAATAATTTATAGTATAAACGAAGGAGACAAATTATATTTGATGCCTTCTATAAGATTTAGTAAACAGAAATCTTTCCATTCTTTTAAAACAAAAAGTGTATGCAATTTCAAGACAGCGTTTGACCTTGCATAGTATACCGTATATCGGATGTCACGCTAAGATACAGAAGATGTTACAACTGCTAGCCTTCGAGCGAACCCGTCTAGATCTCTCGCTCACAGTTCATCTTCGTGAGAGTCTCCAGGATCAAGTGAACTGAATGAGCTTCCTGCAACCACGAGGTGTAACAAAGATGTCTCCTCGTATTCTGAATGTGTCCACCCACAGTTTACGAGCTCTCAAGGAGCAGAGCACTACCACTACTCTGTTGCCATGGATATGATTGACCTGGAGGTGGGTATTGTGGTACACATTCTTCTCCAGGGTAGGGGGGTGGCGATTCTAATGGATATGGATACGCTGGAAGTGGTGCTGGTGGGTTTGTTGGGACTGGAGCATAACCCACTGGAGGGGGTGGGTAGGGGTTTCCAGCCGGTTGACATGGAGAATGCTGATCCACTCCTGGCTGTGTGGTCGGCGATGCCGAAGTCGTGACTGTCGACATTGGTATTCCAGCACCGGGAGCTCTGTTTGGCGTCTTCCTTCGCTTAACAAGACGAACGACACAACAAGCCAGTACAATGAGAAATATCACACTGACAGTAATGCCAATTGCTAACGCCAAAGCTTCTGGAGAAAAAATGAAGGAGACAACCAAATTAGCATAAACAAACTCGCATCACTTACAGACTAGAAAATAAAAAACGTTTGCGTAGCTGCTGACTGCACTCGAGGCAGCGTGGCAGAGTCGTTTATGGCGCTGGTGCTGTAATCCGGAGGTCCCGGGTTCAAGTCCCGTTCTGACCACTATCTGAATTTTTTCTCGGTTGTCCCGAGTTAAAATCCTCGGTCATGCTTGTAAATAGCCAACTGGTCTATCTCCTGCCAGTTGGGAATTTTAATCATGTTATGTTTATTTAATATTTGTTTAATATTTTTATACACGGCCCCACAAGCTCCTAGCTTTAAACACAAACCGTGTATAAATAAAGTTGCTTCACCTTTACCTTTTACCTTTTATCACGCTTTGTATATAGCCAACTGGTCTGCCTCCTGCCAGTTGAGATTTTTTACTATGTTATGTCCATTTAAAATATTCGTTTCCTCTGTTTCAGTGACATGCCTGTAAACTAGCTATTTCGAGGAGATACTATAAACAACAATTACATTTTTTTTTACATCTTTGCAAAAGAAAATTGGACAGTGATTGAGAGGAAGAGCCAATTTTGCCGAAACATGTCCAACTTACTGGATTTATCCACAGCCTTGAATGTGGCCTTAAACCCCCGATGTGGCTTATTGTAAACACTGTCCGCTTGGAAACGAACCCTCATGTACTGACTGCTTGACTTAACGGGCGCTGGAATTGTATGACCACAGTAACTTCCTATCGTATCACTTTCCATGGACCTTCCATCATGAACCTGCACGTAATCGTCACATCCTTCGGCGCCACGAACATCCAATTCAAATTTCTCAAAGCTGAGCTCCACAATCTTCCCATCTGGTACAGTGATGAGCCATTCACAATACAACTCTACGGGGTAGTAGTACAGTGGGCTTTGTAGAGTTCCATGTGAACCAGTTAATGTCAGATTTAGATTGTTTTGGTTTCCTGGGAGACACAACTCCTCATCGACAACTAAGACGAAAAGAACACATCTATTACAACTTTAGATTAATGTTGTGCACGTTTGTATTTATAGGGAGCTGATAGTAGATAAAATATAATTTTATGTCCATCCGGCTTAACGTCACTTCTAAGAGAGATTTAACCTCGAAAAATCCCATTACAGACACATGAGGTTTTATTTTGCTCATAACATAAAAATAGACCTCAAAATCAGTGCAGAAAAATGTAGCTGGTACAGTCCGGGGAGTGGGGGGGGGGGTGTGGGGCATGCCCTGGAACCCCTTAATAAAGAAGGCCGTTCGGTGCTTCCAAAAAAATACCCGCCTGTTTCTGTACAACCAACGGGTAGCAAGAATAACAGGCGGGTCTTGTTTGGGGAGCACCGCCTGTACCCACATTTTGATTGAAACCCCTGTTCATTTGACGATGAGTGGTGAAAGATTCAGACATACTACTAGAGTTTTTAGCCACATTCAAAGGAACAAGGTCAGAGCCCTTGCGACGTTGATGATTCTGGTCAAATTTGTCTCAACGTCTTTGTTCCTAATCTGTCTCATCCTCCACAATCTTAGCGTTTTTCTTTTTACGTATAAAGCATCTATATAATTTTGCAGTTTCCTCGATTTGCAGGTGACCTTCTGTAACGACGAAAATAGTTTGACACATCTTGACGTAGCAACTATTATATCCCTTCTGCAGTATCACTTTTTCGTTAAGCCCCCCCCCCCCCCCCCCCCACAACTCTCTATTAAGCTTCCCCCTTCCCAGAATGGTAGATCATGACAACTGATGAACAAGGAAACAAAGTTACTCTGCTAACTTGTTCATGCGTTGTATATAACCTAACTGGCTTGAAAGTCCACGTTTTGTGGTTCGAAGCATAAAGAGATCATTATCCTTTATCCCCTTAAATGTCCCTTTTGGCATTGTAATTCTTAGATAGTGTTCCTTTAAGTTGGTTCAGAGCCACCTTAACTTCTGGAAATTTAATGGGGAACTCTGAACTCCTCTGATAGATTTTTGAGTTATTTTTTTAAAAAAATAACTCTTAGTCGGCATGAAGACGTGTTTGGCTATTAAGTGGATGGTTGAGTGGATCATTCATGTATGTATTTCACACCAATCAGATTTGGGATTCTATCAAGGACCAATCAAATTGCGGCTTGTATATATGGATCGTTGTTATGAATATTTGTTTTCGGTTCAAGGTACGGCCATTTTTGTTTTGCTTTAGATTCGACCTTATTGGGCCGTGTTGGTCTGAAGTCTCTATTCCAAGTCTTGATTTTTATGTAGCTTTGGGTGAGAACATTGTGTGTGGGTTCTGAAAGCGAAAAGTGTTTGGAAATTTCATCGTGGTGAAGGTGATTCTCTTGGTTTACGGAATCAACTGGTTCAGTTGACGACACAATATGGGTATAGTATTTGTTGACCACTTTATATTAAAATGTTTGATGTTTTTCAGTAAAATAAATATGTATATTGAGAATAAATGTTGTCACTTCCATTTTTAATGTGAGTGTTGTGTGTTTGCTGAACGTTTTGTTTTGGTCCCCAAATGAGAACAAACTGACGCTGTTGTTTGTAAGGGCGAGTGTTAAAGATTTGAGATTCCAACCGCGCGGTGTGTTTAAACTGTTTTCTCTCGGTTAACATGTGCGTTTAGTTGGGTTCGAGCCGGAGTTGCCAAATAATAGGTATTTTAGTGAGGTTGGAATGTGGCCGGAGAAGGTTTGACGTTTCCTGCTTAGGAATAGTAGGACTTCACATGGGCGGTCATGAGTTATTTATTGTACTATCGTTTGAAAAGCTCATGACGTGATGATGTTACAAGGGCACGTTTTGTCTGCTTGGCAAATATTAAATTAGGTGTTTTGACAACGTGGTTGGATGGCACAGCAAGAGAAAATCATCATTTGTGCCGCGAGTGAGGGCCGTAGGAAGGTATAGTAGTCGTTGTGCGAGTCTCGCATTTCAAGCTTCGCATTGATGGCTATCTTTAGTAGTACGGCGGTGCAATGCGGTTATTTCCGTACCAATGACGTTATGCTTGCAAGTGTTTACGTCGGCCAAATTTATTTTCTTCAGATCTCTGAACTCGCCTCGATGAAACAGCCAAAAGATTCACTTCAACTGGCTAAACCGACAAATAGTCGCAAAATTGCAAACAAATTTACGACCGTCGCTTCTGGCGAAATAAACATGCAAAGTAAACATATTTCTTGTTTGTTACGTACCGAAAGTGAAAGCTGCAACGTCAGCGCATTCCATGGCTGACGCAATACCTTTTTAGTGTATTTAATATTCCCAACGCAAAGCGGTTGCAGTTACGTTTACTCATAGGCAAAAGAAAAAAAAAGACAGCCAGCTTTTTGGTAGTCTCCTTTACAGCCGTTGTTTGGGCTCGTCACGCAAAAAACAACGGCTGAAAAGAAAACTAGCTTTTTGGGTGTGCAGTCAAGCGTGTAACACAACTTCATCGACAGCTATTTTTAGCACGGCCGTGGGAATATCGGTACTGATAATGTTACGCTTACAAGTTAGGGCACGTTTCTGCTTCTGGTTGCGAAATTAATATTGTACCAGTCCAAGTAAAATCGTCACGTGGTTTGGCCGAAATGCACTGGTGACTAGAGTTGTTTGTTTCTCGCGTTCGTCGAAAGAAATTCGTCCTTGCTTGCAGAAAGGTTTCTGTTTTATATTGATGATGAAAATAATGGAGCCATTTCAGAAACCGAGAATACTTTGTTCTTGTTCCATCTGGCTATTCGTTTGCAATTTCTGGGTCAAATTTGGCTTTCTTAGTGAGCGTGTTTGCGATTTTGTGATCATGTTTACGGTAAATGTTGTCAACAGTTTTCAATCCATGTTTTGATGTGCTTAGCTTTTTTCTTTCGGCTTGGAATGAAAGGGGATGGATAGTTAAACATCAAGGTAACCTTAAAAGTGACTACCAGATATTTTTTTCTGTTAACGTTTGAAGAAATTACTGACGTATTTTTTGTCTTCAACAGTATGGTTCGATCGATCGGTTGCACACCATAGTCATATTTATAAGGGAAAGCAGCCTAATTTTAGAACATTTGCACAATTTCTTTTTAAACTGTTTTTGAGTTATTTTTCCAAAAGTTGCTCTTAGTCGGCGCGATGGACCGTGCACATGAACCATGCACAAATAGCTCAACCCATGAAATAAACCATCCTAACAGGACTGACACCCAGTTCTACCCCAAGCCACCCAATCAATTGAAAAAATAACTCCTGCACGCTTAGCGTGCCTATGTTTTTAACTTTGCCAAAAGTTGTATTATAACATGCTGATCATAATTCAATAATAAAAAAAAGAGGTTCACTGTGCTCATTTTTGAGTTTTTTGCACTAAAAGCTGAAATTATTAAGGGTGATTTAACAGGTTATACTATTGTTATGGTAACCACTAATATCAAGATAATGATCACAGCTTGTCGACCACTGATTGGTACCGGCATTTTTATAATAGCAACTGATATGTAGAACTAAGATCCGTTAAGACACACACCTATAAAATGCACCTTACCCCTCCACCCTGAAAACTGCAATTGCATAATGACAGATGCTACAGTCTCACAAATAATGGAACTAAATTTATAGTATTCAAAGAAAAATCAACTTACGGAGATCTACAGCTTCAAAATGCGCCTTGAAACCTCTCTTTCCTCGCATACCATTGGAAAAGGCCTGAAATTTTACCCACATGGAATGCCCAGAAGAATAAACATTGATGCCGGTATTGTTCCCACAATAACTGCCAAGTTCTTTTGTACCTGACCACTCTCCATCACGCATTTCAACATAGTCCATGTTATTTGCCAGTTTATGATATTTACAGTTATTATTGTAACCAGCATCGATGACGCTTTTTCCAAGCACAAAATCTTCAAACTTTAACTCCACTCTTTTGCCAACAGGAACATAGATCGTCCAAATGCACGTTGTACGATCTAGGTAAGGGGCAGGGTAGTTAGGGCTAAACAATGTACCTGAAGAGCCTTTGACGATACACCTACTTTGTTCATCATTCGATTTACGACATATCCCAGCTGCTTTTTCTAAAATAAGTAAAAAAAGAAAGACAAAAAAGAGATGAAAACATTTGACTGTTATTCTAAACATAAATAGGGGTGCGTTCGTTTGGGATCAATCCGGAATAAGAATAATTGGAATAATGCAAGTTAGCGTTCATTTGGCTGCTCTTCCTATTCCGGAATACTTGGATTTCCATTCCGGCTATTCTCCTCTCAGGAGCAGAATAGCCGGAATATATTCCAGAATATATTCTTATTCCAGAATATTCCCAAACAAACACGCCCTAGGTTTTATCAGGTATTAAAATAAGAGACGAAGTCAAGGGCTTGAAACTTAACAGAACACTAGCACTACTTTATTATTTACATGTACTTCTAGCAATCTGTTTAGCATATAGCTTTTTGGCAGTATTCTACTTCCTAAAACAATCTTGACGTATAACAGTAAGCCCTTTTAAGGCCATTCCTTACTATTGCATTGCACATTCCTTACTGCACATAATTTCACGCGTGATTAGCACGCGCATTAAAAAATGGCGGTTTTCTCTTTACAATTTGACCTCGCCAGAGAGGTAAATCATCATTTTCTCGAAAACGAGAACGTTGACCTATCGTTTTTTTTCTGTTGTTTTGAATCGAGGGAGCGATTGCAGAATACCCGGCCAACTTATTTACATGAAGAACGAGGCATAACACAATAGGCACTTTTTTGTTATTCAGTGAGATGCAAAATAGTGGGCCAGGTATTCTGCAATCTACTGTAGCCGAATCGAGTAATAAATTTCTTTCTGTTAAATAAATATGGACCAATTCTCAGTGTAGAATAAGAAACAATCGTCGGAAACGTGAATTTAGCCAGCATGCAATAATGACTATTATCATACATGCATGGTGATATATTAATTAGGATTTATTGGGTATAAACAAGGTGCTGATTGCTCTAAACAAGCATGGGGACCCCCCATTTTTATTCAAAATTTAAGTTCCTATAAGAAAAACAGTCAATAGATTAAGTTTGACAAAAAATCTCAGTGCAGGTTCATTTCAGGGGGCATGAATAAAATGGTCTAATACCTATGTATAATCTATCTTACTGCACCTTCTTCAACCACTGATACATTGATGCTGAACCCTCTGAAAGTACTACTGCTGTCGGTATGGAATTTGACATACATGTTATTTCCACTGGAGTAAATAACTTCAGGATGGACCGTACCACAGTATGCGCCAAGAAAGGGAGCTGATTCCGACCAGCCATCGTAAAACTTCAGGTTATCAAATTGACAGGAAGACAATGAAAGGGCTGAATCATGTTGCAACTGAAAGTCACTGAATATCACCTTCAATACATAGCCACCAAAGTCGAGCTTGTCTTCAATTTGAATTCGCCATGTGCATTCCAAGTTGTCATAATAATCCAAAGGATAGTTGGGGCTTGTAATAGTTGTGCTATAGGACCCTGATGCAATAACCAACTGTGGATGATGCAAGCAATCTACCATTGTGTAAAAAAAACACAACAAATTTAAATGGCCATGTCTCCATGCACTTAAGGGCATCAGTTCCTACACTGCAAGAGCTTATTCCAGTTTCCTTTACCATGAAGTGTTGTGCCATGCAATCACCTTGGATGGGATGCTGTCCCATCCGAGGTTATCTCCCCCCCCCCCCCCCCCCCACCTGCATGTTGTCAGGAAACCTGAACAGTTCCCCAGTGAGGGCAGTGTCTTGCCCAGGAAAATAGCACCATGACCCTCCCTACCCTACCCCCCCCCCCCACCCCCCCCTGACCACTCATCCTTACAATTAAAGCACCACATATCCAGAATTAGTGGAATATTCGACAAGTATACGAATGCAAATGCTGCAATCTGATTGGCTGAGCTATTGCACACTATCAGCCATTAGCATGCAGTGGCTGAAGGTCATCTACAGAATGGTAACATTTTGTCATTTCTCCGAAGTTTCAATTTCTGAGAAGACTAAAAAAAGGAAATTCACCGTTACATGAGTTTAAAATGTCAAAATAACTGAATGAACTGATGAACATGCGTACACAACTGAGAGTTTCAAATGAAAATTCAGTCCGGGCACACGATTTCCAAAAGTGTGAAGTTTAATACTAGTCCATATTGTAGAAAAATAATTAGAAATTGTTATTTGAAGAAAAATGAGTTAGAATAATAAATGAATTTGATCTCTATGAAGTACTAGTTGATTCAGCCTTCAGCCTCATCAGCTATCACTTCACAGAAATCTTGTGCTCACAATCTAATAGTTAATTAGTCACAGTGACCAAACCATGTATTAAATAAAGTCACTGATACATATACATGTAAGTAACAATGCAATGCATCAGTGATTTTACGACTACTCCTCCAAATACTTCCCCATCAGAGATTAAACCTCGCTGTCAGTGTTGTTACCAGGTAATGCCCCAAACATTAGACGACAATGATGATGGGGCAGTGAAGACAATGACAGCGATGACAACAATTGACTCTCAATCAATAAATCCATCTCAATTTTTGTGGTCTTTGCAATATTGTGCCTAATCATTTCACTGCATTTTAAATTACAGGTTAGCCCTCCTTTAGGAAGCAGGGTCCCAAGGGGGGGGGAGAGAGAGAACCAGGAGCACTAAGATGTTCACTCTGGAGCATCAGGAGCCCTGTTTTTTCAGGGGTCCTCAGGAGCCAACTTTTTTAGTCGAGAGCTGTGGAGCCCGAAACGTCTTTGGGACCCTGAGGAAGACAGAAAACAAAATATACCTGGTACAGGTCTTGCATAGTATCAGGAATATATGCATATTTCACATTTATTGGCATATTGCTGAGAAAATTTTGATTTTATACTATATTTTTTACTCGGTTTATAAGAGATGCAACACTCCCTTAGGGATGTGTGCCCACATGATTATAAAACAAGCATACAACTTGTTTTGCTTACTCTGAGCAAATGTTCTTTGACTACCTCCCAAAGCAAGCAATATCCAACCTGTAAGACAAGAACAAATGAAGGGGCAAGGGCAAGAATCACAGATTGAGTTTTTGGCGAAATTGAACATTGTCAAAACAACTCCAAATTTCGCATGCGAGTTTGTTTACGTGTGTTAAACACTGTCCTGTATTTTTTCCCGTTGTTGTCTGCCTTGTTTCCAAAAAATTACGCATGCAAAAACTGGACTTTGACGAAAGAAACCTTTTGTTCCGCGAAACAATGAAATCAGCGAAGTTGAACCGATTACTGTTTTAACTCTACAAAAATTAACCCTAGGGGTTAGGGTAAGGTTAGGGTTAGCATAGGGTTATCCTAGCAAAAATAAAGAAATCTCTTCTTTTGAATTGCATGGCATGAGTTGGTATCTAAATAAAGTCAAGGATTAGTGTCTAGAGAGTGAACGTTTTGCAATCCGTGAAAAAAGAAAACACTATTACGGTATATGAAAAAAACTTTCTCATGCACTGTTTTCTGGAAAAGTAAAAAAAGAGCAAGATGTGACATTTCGTAGATGCTACTCTGATGCTGCAAAAGGCTTTGAAATTTAGTGATGCTATCAGCAAAGCGCTTGCCATTTATGCTTTGTCTGCGCGACGAATTACAAAATCATTACGGAAGAAAACGTATTCGAAATTTCTCAGCGGTAAATTTCGCTAAGCGAAATGATTATTTTTTGTGAATAACACTGCCGTTAGCAAAGCAAATTCAGTCCGTTTCACTAAAAAAGATACTTCCATTTTCGAACTACCGTGAACGGCGAACTTTTTTCCGCGAATTTTCACGCGTAAAGCATTTAAGTTTGCCTAGACAAACCGTCGCGTTTGGAGCGTAAACATGTCAAGTTTTGGCAACTCAGCCTGTGTGTATCTGGTCATGAAACACAGGTTTCGAAAACTTTTGCGTCGACGTTTTATGTTTCTTCAATGAATGTCGACACAGGCGGCCCAGACGTTGTATTCGATTCTTCAGCCGATAAGACAATGTATGAGAATATTTTGAACATAAATAGAACTTGTATTAAAGATTTGAATGAAAATGTCTTACACTATGTTTATCTTACGTTATTTTGACATTTCTTTGCTCCTGGAGTGGGTTTAAAGCTGTTAAGACGAAATTTTCATTCTGAGGTGTGCTTTCCCTAAAGAGAAACGAAAGGCAGGCGACCTAGTTCGCCAACGGTCCGCACTCGAAGCTCCATAAATCCCACAAAAATGGTTGAATCTCGCCAAAATTGCTTCAATACAGCCGTCGATAATTCTTCTTTCGATTTCCTTCACCTAAGGTTCCAAAGTTTATCTAAACCGCCCGAAAAGCGCTCGTTTTCGAGCGCTGGGTTTCCATTTTTGCAATGTCTGAATGCGTGGTCAGTTATCTTGGGCACAAGATTCAAATTTCAGCTTAGCGACCACGCCATAGCGACAAAAATCTCCATCAACCATGGGGCACAGGGCAATTTGCGTCATGTAAAATACACCGTGCGATGGTCCCTGGGGAAATTTCATCGGAAAAGGCGGGAAATCTCTGAGACAGCGCGTAAACTCAGATCGGCTCCCGGTTGCTTAGTGAATGTTTCTTAATTAGTTGAACTAAAGCTTTCAGCCGTGCTCCTTAGCGCTGAAATCAGTTTGCCAGGTGTGTGTATTTACTGACCTTGCATTTGCTGGTTAGAGTCTTTCTTAGTTGAAGCTTATTTCAACTGTGCTTCTAAGCGCTAAAATCAGTTCGCTAGTTGTGTTTTGCAAAGTGTGTTTTTAGTTAACAAGTGTGTTCTTAGTAAACAGTGCTTTTAAGCTGCACGCAGTGAGTTCAGAGATTTCCCGCCGTTTCCGGTGAAATTTCCCCAGGGACCATCACACGGTGTATTTTACATGACGCAAATTGCCCTGTGCCTCCCCACGGTTGAGGGTGATTTTTGTCGCTATGGCACGGTCGCTAAGCTAAAATTTGAATCTTGTGCCCAAGATAACTGACCACGCATTCAGACATTGCAAAAATGGAAACCCAGCGCTCGAAAACGAGCGCTTTTCGGGCGGTTTAGATAAACTTTGGAACCTTAGGTGAAGGAAATCGAAAGAAGAATTATCGACGGCTGTATTGAAGCAATTTTGGCGAGATTCAACCATTTTTGTGGGATTTATGGAGCTTCGAGTGCGGACCGTTGGCGAACTAGGTCGCCTGCCTTTCGTTTCTCTTTAGGGAAAGCACACCTCAGAATGAAAATTTCGTCTTAACAGCTTTAAACCCACTCCAGGAGCACAGAAATGTCAAAATAACGTAAGATAAATATAGTGTAAGACATTTTCATTCAAATTTTTAATACAAGTTCTATTTAGAGCAATGTTCAAAGTATTCTCATACATCGTCTTATCGGCTGAAGAATCGAATACAACGTCTGGGCCGCCTGTGATGTCGACAGCAAATGGCGCCTTTATATTTCTGGTAAATGCTGAGACAGCGATCTTGATCTTTGGTTCACTTGCAAAACGCGACAGTTTGTCTAGACAAACTTGAATGTTTTGCTAGATCGTGAGAAAACGGGCTAAAAAGTTAGCCGTTCACGGTAGCTCGAAAATGGCAGTAAAAGTCTGGTTTCATAAAACGGGTTTTTCAGACAACACAAAAGAAGTTAGTTTTAAGCTGAATAGGCTGTTTCTCCTACAGGCATGTTATGAATACACTGAATCGAATTTAAGCCGGCTGGAAAACCGATGGAAAAGAACAAGTCAGCTTAAACAAACAAAAAACTTACATGCGAGCCCGGGTTCAGTCTTGTCCTTTCATTCCTCTCGACAGACAGCGATGAAGCAATCAATGGAATTCCATGATGTGCACTCACAAAATCTAAACGGTTGATTTTCATTCCGCTTGACTTGCAGTAAGCTCCTATTCTGTTCTTTTTGGGCGCGCATACTATGAATATATCGCGAAAGCCGCGTTTCGCACACGTGAAATGAATGAAGACTGACTTTGCCGCCACGCCTTTCGCTCGACTGTCAAGTCACGCTCAAAAATAACGCAATAATCACGATCAATGCATTAAAGATTATTATGGGATATCCCTGAGTTTCTTCGACACGGACAGTCCTACGCTCAAAATTCAACAGAAAATTATAGACTCTAAAAGCCAGTCTTCATTTCCAAACATTCAACACGCCAAATCATGGCAAATGAGCCCAAACAAACGAAGGTGAACTTGGTTTGGAAGAGAAGGGCGTTTAAACTCTTTCCGTCTGGAATCAGAGTCCCGATCATGGAACAAACGAACCTCGCTTCTTTGAGGCTCGCTAGCGATCTTGCGGGTATTCAGACTTTATCATGTCCTTCTACCACCAGACGGGCGCAAATATATGTCAAATAAGCGAGAATCAGTGGAGAGAAGTGCACTTCATGCGCGAAGGTGAGCATTCGACTTGTCCGATTAAAATCTGAAGAGGCTTTGCGCGCGAAAAGCTTACGTCACAATATTTGCTTTCCAGATCTCCCAACTGAATTACAAAAACAGGAAGAGAAACAAAAAACCTTTTGTTACTCCGAACAATGAAACCAGCATAAACATTTAGATTCGTTCTGGAACAATGATTCGCTAATAGTAATTTTCTCTTCTTTTTTTCTCCAAGAACAAGCTCAAACTAGCGAAAATAAATGCAGGACAGTGTTTAACACATGTAAACAAAGCCACATGCGAGTTTTGGAGTTGTTTTTGACAATTTTCAATTTCGCCAAAAACTCAATCTGTGATTCTTGCCCTTGCCCCTTCAAATGCACTTATTATATTATAACTACTTTTGTTTAATGTGTGCACATACACAAACAGTTGAATATGTAAAGTTTACATGCACAATCGAGTTAGTTTTACGATTATCATTAAGTTAAACATTTGATTTTATCTGTTTTAAAGAATTATCATACATTTAAGGAATTATAAATTAACAGAGTTTCTATGTCTTTATTGAAATAATTCTCTGATAAAGGTCACAGTCATTCCACTTTCCACCCGAGAGGACACAGAAAGATTCTACCAGCTATCTGAAAGGGCAAAATAAGGTGCTTCACTAACTTTAATCAGATTAATTGACACAGAAACAAACCAAGGTTTATAATTTCCCATTATGATTTCAATAATATATAATGCTACGGGAAAAAATACAATGGAGCCAGAGGTTATGGACATTTTTTCTCTCCTGGACATAATGATGTGTAGTCGTGCATGCAGCTTCATGTATTATAGCCGCAGTTATTATTGTTAAAGGGGCTACGTCACGAGGATTTCACAGATTTTTGGCCTAAACTGTTCTGAAGTTAGTGTTAGCCATCTCAACCCATGAAAAACGTTATCTTTGAACATCTAAAGGAAGGTATGATCTTAATTTGCAGATAGAAATCAAACTTAAGCTATAAATATTGATTTTTTGACGAAGCTCGGAAACAACTTGAAACGTTTAGCCTTACTTTCAAGTTGCAATCCATTTCCATCCAAGCCATCCAAAGCCAAAGATGCTTGTTAATAGTTTCAGTAGTCTAATATAGAAATTTTTAATAAAAATGGCCCATTATTTTTAGGTTTCCTACAGCAGAAATATAAATTTTGACTGTTAGGGGTATAGAATGGTAAAATCCGAGACTTGCCGAGATGCCGAGATGAGACTTGCCGAGACAGAGACTTAACTTTTTTTTTTAATCCGAGACCGAAGCACCACGATTTAAAAATCCGAAAGCCCAACGCTAGTCAGTCTAACACTGTGTAGCTCTCTGTTTGCTGTTGTTGTTGCTGTTGTTTTGTGACAGTTCATACTGATCAAACTTTCGCTTGGTTTGCGAGACTCGGAGACTCAATTTGAAGATTCAAGACCAGCTTTATTTTTTGCGAGCTCGAGATTCCGAGACTCTAGTTTGCGACGCCGAGATTTCGAGACTCGCCTAAAATTTGCCGAGACCCATGATTTTTCAAGAACCATTCTATACCCCTACTGTTCAAAAATCTGTTAAAATCTGTATCATGAATCTAGGCTAATTTTAATGTTAAACCACATTAATTTTCAATTTTGTAACCAAAATGCACTAAAAATCTGAATTTGCTACCAAAATATTCCTAGCAACTCTTTCATAAACAATGTTATATTTATGGTTTCAGGAGATATTTAACAGAACACAAATTTATGTGCCATGCAAGCTGGAATACAAATTTGCACTTTGTACCCAACAATGCTCTGGGTTCATATATTCAATTTACTATCCAACCCTCCAAGTTAAGACCATTTTAGTCGCCATGGCGACTAAAATTTTGGAGCTGGCGACTAAATTGCAACCAAAGTCGACAGTCTGGCGACTAAAATTGAGGAGGATTGAAAGCGTGAGCTTAATTTAGCGATTTAATTTTTCACTGGCGACCAAACTTGAGCAGTCGGTGGCCAGCTGGCCACT
Source organism: Meandrina meandrites (assembly GCA_963693305.1). NCBI lineage: Eukaryota > Metazoa > Cnidaria > Anthozoa > Scleractinia > Meandrinidae > Meandrina > Meandrina meandrites. The sequence continues at coordinate 11,929,696 of OY855909.1, forward strand.
AAGGAAAAAAATAAACTTGGAGGGTTGCTATCATTTCAAATTCCTCCTTCCATTCATTGTCTATAATTTATTTATTGTGTTATGTTCCAAAAACCCTAAATCACTGCCTTACAGGCTGTTCCATACACTAACCCTAGCCTAAGGACCCCCCTGATTGTACCAGCTGTCCCAAACTAAAATTAAATTAACAATAAAAACTTGATTTACTGGTGTTCTGGATAGACAACTAAAGTTTCAACAGCATTAAATTTTAACCAATCGAATCAATCTGCAAATTTAAAAGAAGGGCTTAGGCATATATATATAGGTGCAAGGTACATTGCACATTTCCTCCACTAGCTGTAACAATGTATGGATGACCAGTGTGACTTGAGCCAATGGATTTGAGCCACCTCCCCCCACCCCCCCCCCCCCCCCCCCCATTCGCCACTGCTTTGAAAACTCCAATTTAGCTTCATACTTTCTTTTTAAAATGTTCCCCTTTTGAGACCACCCTCCCTCCCTCTCCGACTTTACAATGACTGACCTTCCATGGGGTTAGCCTGCGTTGCAGACGAAACTAAACCCCGTATACCGGGGTTTAGTTTCGTCTCCAACGCAGGCTACCATAGGGTTGGTATGGGTATTATTTGAAACCAAACATTCAGGATAAAATACCAAAGACACATAACATTTACTCACGGTGTGATAACATTCCCTGTAGAGATTCTTTAATAATATTTTAATGACAATGGCATTTTTTTGTTTCAGTAAACAAAGCAGCAATTTGCATTGAGTGATTCTGCTCTGATCATTTCCTGTTGTACGTGTAGGCCGCCCATTTTTTTTCTCCGTTTACAATAAAATGTCTGAGTGTACAGTCAACTCTCTCTAACAGAGCTTACTACGTGGCCAAGCAATTCGAGAACATTGAAACCCTGGAGGTTCTGGAGTGATTTGCATAACATAGTTGATGAAAATTTGATTTTTAAAATACTAAAATATTTGCAAACCAATTTACTTTGATTTCAGAATACATGTATAAGCTAACAGTATTCACGTTTTTTTATTAAATTTAATCTAAATACTTCCAAATAGTGCGACGACTTCGATCTGTAACCCCATCTATGACAACATGAGGAATTTTGCAAAATCTTTATATTGAGAAGTACAGATCGAAGTAAGCTTACATGTAAGCTTGAGTGTTGATTCCGCACGCAACATATAACTGCATGCAGTTACAGTTGAAGACAGTAAAGACCGTAAATCCCCAACTATGAACTATTCCCGATTTTAAGTGTCTTTTGATAGAGCTGAGGGTTTACATTAAAGCTTATGGAACGAGCTTATCACAACATCGACAGACTAGACATATTGTCAAAGCGTTGTAGGCTATCTTCTGATCAGACGCATAATTTCTCAAAAAGTTAACCTACCTAAAACCGTCCAGCCTGCTGCTAGCTCCATGAGTAAATATTGTCGTCAAACATACCACGTGTGGCTTTCCTGCCAAAGCAATATGATCGCGATCCACTTTTTTTTTGTTCTGTAATATTTTTTTCTTCGGGAAAAGAACCGCGAGCGAACTGGACGCGATCGCGATTGCCCGACGCCCGTCCCCTCGCGCCTTTCGTTTTGCGCTCAGGGTGGGGAGCGAGAGGCAGACACAACAAAATAAACTTTGCTGTTCCTTACGTTGATCTATAGAGAGGCGATAAACGTGGCGTTCAGTTTCGTCTTCCGTTACAGGTTTGCCTATTGCCTTTCAATCAATAGAATGCGTTCTTATTTTAGCTGTTTCTATCGATGAGGAAAAAAGTAATAAAATGCCAAGATGGGCAAGATTTTGGTAAAGAGATTACGGCAAGATAATTCTGTCATTGAAATTTCCAAAAGAATTTATTAATAATCATTCCCCAGGCGTTGGTTTCTTTATGCACCGGTATGCATTTTTCATCTCTCTATTGTCTCGCCGTTTCTCGTTGCAATATATGAATACAGTGGCAATGACTTCAATGAGGCCCTGTTAGGGGTTTTGGGGATAAGGGATAACAGGAAAAATAATTATGGGGATAAGGGATAACGGGAAAAATATTTAAGGGATAAAGGATAAGACGATTAGTTTAAGGGATAATTGAAAACGAGCTCTGTGACGTTCGGCCTCTGTTTTTATCACACTCGACTTGTGCTTTTTACACTTTTGCTGACATTTTTTACACCCTTGATCGGAATTATCAGTCGAAACAAGTCAGTTCAATCAACGCTTTGCAGACTTTGCACCAAGAGCACCGCTTTTGTCCCGGATGGCCTGGGGTGAGTGACCACATGCAGTGTGTCTGGTCCCACGTATCATCATGGCGTATCATCATCATCATCACGTATCATATGAACTGCATGAAGTTACAGCATGCATTTACAAGCAGGGCGATGAGAAACCTGCGATGAAATGGTCCTTTTTGACGAAAATTAAAGAAAACGACCTTTCGTCATTTCTTCGCTACCTGAAGACTTGTGGCTTTGACCAGAGAGCGAAGGAAATTGGAATCTCAAAAAGCTTCAAAATACAAAGTTAAATTGCAGTACAAGCGTTTAACACCGGAACCAGAATTTCCTCGTGGCAGGATATTCTCTATTGACACCGACGACCAGTTCAAAGTCGCTTTACCTCTACTTCAAGAGAAACATGAACTTATAGGTAAGTTCCGATGCGTGTAATGGTCTTTTTATTTTATAATTTATAGAATTGGTTGGTTATGATCCGTTGTTTAGAATTTCAAGGTCACCAGGGTCATATAATTATCTGTGACTTTTTCCAGGCCGAATAATGAATAATGGTCGGGACATCTGTCATTGCTTTAAATTTTACTTTTAACTTTATTTTTCGTAATATTTTTATAACTTAAAGACCTTGAAGAAAAGAACCATCAGGAAACTGATAATTTTTTATTCGAGATCTTATTTAATAGCGACGATAAGTTTCTATTGATTATATCGCCACTCGTATGAATCGTTCCGGACGTCAAGGATCGAATTTTGTGTGCTGAACATTTCGCTCATTTCATGGCCAGAAATATAAAATTTCAACAAGACAGTCTCGCAGATGTTTCGCTATACAAAATCGGATAATTAAAGAAATTCGAAATTTCCATTTTTCCCTTAATACAGATGTCACAGGTAATTGTTTTCACAGCGCCGGGCGAGATGGTAGCCTGCAAACGCACACATAATTCCGACCGTTGTTTGTCTCCGCTGAGACAAGCGACAGCAGGAAATACGTCTGCGTTCGCAAGCTAGAGAGATGGCTACTCTAAAATTTAAATTTGGCCTTCCCTCGGTCATGTTGGATGTTTTGTCGCCAGAGAAAAAATAACTTAAAAAAAATAGCTATCACGCGAGTTAAAGAACTTTTTTATCGAGACGTGTGAGCAGGAAGTATTAAAGAGAAGTGGTTGGTCAACAAGCAAGTGACAGGATTCTTCAAGGCCCTGATGGAGTATGCTCCGCGCAAACAACGCGGGACATCAAGTTGACAATACAAACTCTTGAAAGGATTTCTGCCACCCTTCAAGAAATTTCTCCATCGCTTTTGGACAGTGCCGACCTAAAAGCGTTGACAACACTCGTCGTTGAGAATCTTTTTGCAGAAATTAGACAAGGCAATGATATGCCCCTCGTTTAACAGTTTGCACATCGTTTTTCCTCTGCAGTGAGAGAGTATATAAAACGAATCACAAAATGTAGCTTTATCTATTACACAAGTGACTCGTCTTATTACTCCAAGCAAACTGGGTTTCTGCCAATTCCCTTCCATGCCGAAACCTTGCAGAAACACCACAGTGACGAGACAACATCTCGATGAGATGAGAACGTGGAGGGCGGAACATGGGCAAAGTGTGCGACAGCAGACCGTACGAAATATGACCACCAAAGATTCTGCCGGCACATTACCTTTGAACTGTTACGAAAGTAAAGGGACAGATCCCAAGCCGGTGGATTTTACGGGATTTGTGCAAGCAGCACAGACGACTGCTCTTGACCAAGAGATTGCTCCCAGCCAAGCCACCGCGTCAGAGGTCCAAATTTCGAAGGGTTCAGTTGTCTGTGTTAGTGAAGTTTACCAGCCTGAAATACAGCCATCGCCATACTACCTTGCCAGACTAAATGAGCACCTGTACGCTGCAAACAACGCTACAGCAAAGGCTTCCTTCTTTGCACAAGATCCGATGCTCCCTTGTCGATTTGTTGAAACATCTGTAGTAGGCGACCTTAAGAAATCCAGCATACTAAGCCTTGTTGTAAACTGTCAGAAAGAAGATGACATGATTGTTCTCGGCGATGATGTGTATTATTGTCTTCTTGTAAACGCTCTCGACAGTGGTGACACAAGGACAGTTTCCGAAGCAACTGAGGAGGAAAGTGAACTAGACGGCAGCATGCAGTCAGATGACGACACTCCCCCAGTTGCAACTAGATCAGGAAGACGCTCAGCCAGGAACAAAAGCAACTGAAATTATGTATATTACTAATTTTAAAACCAAACTAATTATTCTAACTGACCGTCAAACAACCAATAACCAGTTGGATGTTGTGAGCTCCAGCTAACATATTGAATATAGTTCACACTGTTATTATTCTTTTGAAAGTTGAGTTTGCTAAGTTTGCAACACTTGCTGATTCCAAAGCTCTTTCCTGATGTAAAGCAGTCGAAGCTGTAGTGACTGTAGTGTGCTTCAGAGCAGACAATTTGGTTTTCTTTGCGATGTATCTTTTGTTTGGATTGGTATTATTCAAAACTAGAAACAAGTCAGAGGTTAACCAAAGCAAAAAAAGAAAAAAGAAACTCATGCAAAAGAGAAAGTGCGATTTTAAAAAATAATCCGTTGACTCTGTTATAACAAAAATAACAATTAAAAACCGATGCTTGTAATGTAAAACTTATTAAGGCGTAGAGATTGGTGCCCGGCAAACTTTAAGTGAATGCTTCTATGTTCCTCAATCTGAGCGGACCTGGCATACTACGAAGTAACCTTAAAAACCTACACATCCAAGAAGAAGGAAGCGATGAGATATGCAGTCACGTCTATCCCGCAGCATACCGCAGCATTATCATTGAGGTATGCAGTCATAATAGTTATTCTTAAAGGTAAACACAAATAAGATATTAATTTTATTGCGTCTAATGAGACATTTATGTAAGATTTCACTTTTCTGTATGGTGAAAACTCTACCCGAGATACTTTTGGGGATAACGCTGTTGATACTTTCAGGGATAAGGGATAACTGTGCTCCGAATTAAAGGGATAAGGGATAACCGGACCCCCCTAACAGGGCCTCTTCAATTGAAAATGCATAAAACAAATTATATTTCCAGTTCAAGGTGTAAACTACGGAATTTTGCGAGAAAATCCGATGACTGATATCTAATATTTTAATGAAATTTATTTTTGAAATACCTCCAACTGTGAAAAAGGAAAGAAATTATTAATCATTATAAAAAACCCTGATATTCTCTCATTCTTCGGTCAAACACGAGAGCAATCTCAGAAGAAAGAACTGCTTGGTGCTGCCCAAACCCTTATACATGTACAGACTTCGTTAACAAGTCTGTTAAATTCGTGGGGACCTCATTGTTGAACTCACTAGACAACAAGGCCTGCCTTGAAGAATATTTGGTGGCTTTCAAAAGCTCATTACAGGAACTTGGTTTTTAAATCTTTCAAATCTAGGGGTGGTTGATTTCTTAATTTCTCAAAAGACACGACCACGTCAGCTATCATGCTGCAATATTTATCGCAGGGTGTAAACTTCTCGCCACACGTTATCTTTAATTTCGCGGTCCCGTCCTTTTGAGTTGACTTTGCCTCTTTGCATTTTTTGATTGCAAGAAATTGGGTAATTAAGGGACGGACCATTATTTTTCTGGAGGGGGGGGGATGAAAAATCTCTCTCTGCAAACTTTTTTTTTTATCTATGCACCTCTGCAAACAATTTTTTTCTAACAACACCTTCCTACAAACAATTTTTTTTTCGATCTTTTTTAACCACGATCTGACACAAAAAGGGGGTTCGCTTTTGCTGCCATCAATCATTATTTAACTCAATATTTTATGGTGGCGACCAATAAACACCTCTGAACTCATCTTTTTCGTTTTCTGAGACGTACACTACGAAGATTGGCGGCAGTAACTTTTTTTTTAATTTTTTTAATTTTTTAACGAAGACTAGTGAGCAGCACAAGGAAAGACTTCTTGTAGTTGTAAGCTTGTCGTTTATTTCCGACGCGTATCGTCTCTAACTGAGACTTCTTCAGGGAATAAATACAACCAGCAAAGAACAGCATATATAGCGCATTCGCGTGTCTAACTACAACTTTCCATGGAAGTGAATAATAACTAAAATATGCTGTAAACGAACGTTACAAAAAACGCCTTAAGGTTACCGTATACCTTCAAGGGTAGATTTTTTTCAAAAATTTTTTTTACGGCCAAATTAAACATTACTAGTCTCCCTTCATTGTCTAAAAAAAATTATTTCAAAATCTTGAAACGCGCGCGAGTAATCAACAAAAATGTTTTTTCAAATGAAACTCTATTACCCGCCAGAGAGTTATAAGCCAATTAAAATGTGTCAGCGTCATGACTTCCTGGGACGTTTTTCGAGGCAAAAGATCGGGTATTTCATTTCATGCGGCGTCCCTTCCTATTGTTTACGCTTGCAATCTGCGATTTATTCACACCAAGTTTTCGCTTGTGTTGGTCTTTACTTGACCTGTATGTACAAAAAGAGAAAGAAAAAAGTCCCTGGTTGAAAGTAAAGAAGAAAACCGGTCCTAAGAAAAAGAAGAAGAAGGTTTTCGATGACGAATGGCGAAAAACTCTTGCCGATAGTTACATTCCAGATAGAAATAATATACTTCGACATACTCCAGCGACTGCATTTCTGCCTGAAGCTGCTCTTTTGGATCGATAGATGCAGACGTCGCCACCGTCAAAGCCACTGCAGTTATTCCTTTCTTTGAACTTTTTCTCTTGTCCGGCATTTTGGAAACAAATCCGAGAAATTCAAATCAAACGAGCTGTGGTCACACGTGCAACTACTTTCCCGCGAGATGCTAGTCGACACCAGTAGTCTCGTGGGACGTCCTGACATGCTATTGGCTGTCGGCATCGGGAGTATCCAAAGTGTTGACATATGGCGCAACAAGGGCGTGAAATGTTTGTAATCCTTTAGAAGCGAAAAAAACCTATTTCGTTTTTACGCGAGTGCGCTCGCTTTAAACGAATTTATAGGGTACGTAAATTTGACGGATTGCCTTGAAATTTGGCCCGAAGTTGCCCAAGACATCGAACAGAAAAACCGTGTGAGGGATTTCCGTTTTTCGTAATTGATCTCCCGCAATGGCCTTCGTCGTAAAAGGCTTCGGTAAGTTTTTGATCATCAAAATTGACAGAAAAATTGCGAAGCAACCAATAGGAACATTGACAAAGCCTCACACGGTTTTCAAGATTGATGCCTTGTGATTGATATAATGCAGTAGTTTTGATTGTGCGGTCTAATTCAATACCCGATAAATTCGCTCAAGTAGACGTCAGTCGTTTTGGGCTTTTGGGACGCACTCTCCTTACGATTGGAAAAAATCAAAGAAAAATAATTTTTACCGAATAGTGCATTTCATTAGCTTTGTACTGATATATAGTTTGTGGTGGTTGCGTTTAAGATAGTGCGCAAATATTTTTTTTCGCGAAAGACACCCGCGAAGGTATACGGTAACCTTAATACATATGTTATTGCGTGTTGTTATATTTTGGGGGGCATACGATTAGCGCTAATCGTATGGCCCCCAAAACAACACGCAATAACATATGTATTAACCCTTAATATGCTAAGTCCGGATTATTCCGGGATTTGGAGGAATGTCCATTCAACCACTTGTGACGTCACGAATTTGCACGTCAGCAGATTCTTGGGATATGCAACTAATACCGGTTGAATAGATATTTCCACAGGACTGTCCATTTTGACGATTGACTGCAATCTGACAGAGCTAATCAGAAAAAACGTGATCAGTTTTTGGTGCAAAATTGGTGGTAAAACGGGCCAATATACCTGTACTTGATCATGGTCTCCTTTCCACAACTTTTCATTGCTAAAGATCGAAACTTTTCAGGTCTAAAGAAAGGATGTACGGTGTAGAAGGTAGAGAGAATAAGAAAGCAGAGAAAAACGAAAAGCAACGCAGCGAGGAAAAAAAATCGGAACTCATGCGCCAAAGTAAAATATTGTACATTTTTACATGAAATCTTCCTCAAAATCTTACTGCAGTGTAAGAAAATGCATTTCTGGCAAAGTTTAGAGAAATTTAGCACCGTAGCGCCAAAAAAATCAATGTAACGTCCGTTTACAGCATATTTTAGTTATTATTCACTTCCATGGGAAGTTGTAGCTAGGCACGCGAATGTGCTATATATGCTGTTCTTTGCTAGTTGTATTCATTCCCTGAAGAAGTCTCAGTTAGAGACGAAAGGCGTCGGAAATAAACGACAAGCTTACAACTACAAGAAGTCTTTCCTTGTGCTGCTCACTAATCTTCGTTAAAAAATTAAAAAATTAAAAAAAAGTTTCTCTGTCTTCTATGCAAACTATTTTTTTAATACATATGATGTTTCCAAACAATTTATTTTCTCTTTTTAGGCCCTGCAAACAATTTTTTTCAATATTTTTCATCCCCGCCCCCCTCCAGAAAAATAATGGTCCGTCCCTAATGTTGTTTAATTTTACTGTTTCTCCTTCTCTGTCGCTTTCCGCTTCCACATTCCCGCCTCCCGGTCAGCCCCATTTCCTTTCGGATTTTCGGACCTGAAATGCATTTTTCCACCCGTACACAATCATCTTCGTCTGAAATAACAAAAACTTAAAAATGAATTTGAAATATATGTTGCTTTGCTTTTTGCTGGAAGAAGAAAAGTAATTTCCCACCCTTCCCACTTTGAAGAGAAACTGTTAGGCGAGCGGTCACTCAGCGTATAGTAGTTACCAATCCCACACGACTTCCCACACTTAAGATTCAAGATGGCGATTTCCACGAGTGTTGTCGACTGTTTCTCTTGTGCGTTGAACTCATTGTGGTGTCAGTGAAGCGTCTAGACCGACCACGCTGTACCCGAGTGTTCTTTAAAGGTATGATAACTCTCTGTTTATAAGTTCAGGGTATAGTTCTTTTCGATACGTTTTAATACAGACCTCTCAACCTCCAAAGCACCGAAAATCTGGAGATTGATTGACCGACGGACAAAACAAACTAAACCCAGGTGCTAATCACGAGAAAGCTTATCAAAATGTTTATCTTTCGTTCTCAAAAACAAGGCGACAAACACGCTGATTTCAATGTATATCTTCACTTAAACTCCCATGATCAAAAGACCCTTTTTTTGCCCCGTAGCCAAACAACAACTACGTGGTATTTGGAATTCAAGCAATTAACTTTATTGCAATACATTACGTTTCAGTAACTCCGTTTCAGTTACCCCAAAGATGCTTTCAAAAAATTACAATCTAATTCAAATACACAGGCGTCATAAATACAGTGACCAATAATATACAATTACCTTGCATGCAATTCCAACACTGTTCATAAGTAGAAAGTTTTTGAAACTGGAAATATTTACAGGAAGCTCATTGTTCTAATTATTCAAATTTGTAAATTTTCTTAATGTCCTTCAAAAACTCCTTCCACAAATCTTCACCACTGTGGATAATTATATCTCCACTTGAATTCTGCTAAGTATAAAGAGTAGTGTTCCTTTTTACGACCATGCGTCGGAAGCCTTGCCTTCATCTGTCGCCAATGACCTTCTATCTTGTTGGTGTGAAAACCCTCGTCATTAACGAACTCAACGGAATGGTTTACAGTCTTATGGATATAACCATGTTTGGAAAGGTTCACGTATCCCTTCCAGCAATCCGAAACAATTGTTGTGCCGGGCTCGATCCATTCTTTTATGAGGTTAAGCAAAGTTTGTTCCGATCGGTCTTCAACTGTGGCGATAAAGCAGTTGCGTGAATCCTCTTTGATGCCGCCGAAAACCCACTGACCCTCGACAACATGACCACGATGATATTTCCTCTTTCCAATTTTGCTTTCATCTATCTGAACCAACTTTCCTAGGCCGCCAATTTTTTCCCTTCCATCGAACAATGCCACCTCGCACACTTCGCGGCAAAACATGTCCCAGTCAACGGCTGTGTGAGAACCAAGCCCAAGCTGCTGTTTTATCTGCCACTGCCTCAGGTCCTGACACCACCAGTACGTAAATTTCAACACTTCTTCAATTGTTAAGTTCGCTTTCTCAAACCAACTTCCCTCTCTAATACTCCTCTCACATCTATGCTGTTTACCACTGATTTGTTTTCTACACTCCCAGACGTAGCCATCTGACCTGTCCCCACGTTCAACCCAATTCATTTCCGATCCTCAAGTGGGGCATACACGACTCGACGCGATCAGTCCCTCATCTTTCAGCCATGACAGGGTGAAGTCCCTGTCCCACAGGTAATTTTTCAGAAGACTTTCATAGCTAGTGAAGTTGTCTTTCTTCTCATCTCTTCCATAACTTCCTTTGGTATCGCCGCACTGCGTGCTTTGGTCTTTCAAATCATCTGTTGAGCACCCACTTTGCACTCCAGTTGTCTTTTGACGTTTAACGGTATACATGTTCAGACAGCACAAGCGACTGGAGAATACAGAACTGATTTTGTTAACCTCACCATGCGTGCATTCGGCTTCATCAACCGCCAATAAAAGAAGTGAAACAAAAGAAATTAAGAAAATGCTAATTTTTTTAATCTTTCTTTCCGTTTTAGTTTTCACAATTTTCACACCCTTTGTTAATTCCCGATCAACTCGCTTCTAACACTTTTATGGACTGTTCAAATGTAGTGTTCATGACAATAATTTAAGAAACAAACTCATGAAATGCTCAATGACTTTCCTATATCACGTCTTCCATATTCGAACCAGTACTTAACCTGCTTTCACATAAATATTCTCAGACACTAATACATAAAGATTATACTTTGCCTGTAAAACTGCATTTGTAGTTGTTAAAACTACTTTTACTCATAAAAAAATCCTGATCAACCACGCAAGCGGCACGTTTACAATTCAAATCACTTCAACAATCAAATAAGTCAAACAAAAGTAGCTGCAACTCAACACTAACGTTAACTTCACACCCTTTGTTGCCGGCATGCGTAAGACTTAAATCAACTGTGCAAACTCACCGCCCATCAAATTAATCCAGACACAACAACATTACAATCCCACTGGGGTTTCCTTCAGGTCAATCTACCTTATGCATAATGGCCACCGCATCATTCGAGATAGCCTCATCGATCGAGTATGTCTACTGCACGCCTAACCAAGCTCAGAAAACAACCCAACAGCACTTGGGCCCTTCTTCAAAAATGGTTAATCGCGCTACCGGATCCCTTCGAACAGCTTTTTCCTGACGCAGTGTGGAACTTCATTCCACACTCAATCAGCACGAATCCTGGCTATGTTTCTACCAGCCTGATTACAACCACTGCCTTCATAGCTGGCTCCACATCTACACTCACCACAGCAACACAAGCAATGCCTCTTAACATCTACTCTATCTTCGTCGGGCCACCAACAACTGGTAAATCCCAAGCAATTAAAGAATGTGCTATTTCCCCTTTGAGCTCAGTAACGGAGGAAACAGATTCCACAAGCCCGGTCATACAGAAATGTACCTCCTTGGGACTTATCAAGTCCGTCGCAGACAACAACAAGGCGTTCCTTTTGTCAGGTGAAATCTACGACATCCTATTCAAGTTACTCAAATCAGACGAGGAAAACACCACTGGCGATGTCCAAGCACTATGCCAATTATTTTCCGGGGAGGAGGCTTCCTTCAGATATGCCACAGAAAGAACGCGGCAAACACGCCTTTCTGTATCCTAGGGGCAACACAGATTCCTTTTGCCGCCCGTCTCGTCGCCCTGTTAGATCAAGGACACGGTCTTTTGGACCGATTTTTAATTACCTTTCCAAAGTGCTTGCGACCAACGCCAACGCAAACCAGCCAAGCCCTAGAAGCGTTGAAAGAAAACGGCCTTACAAACTGCGATGACATTTTCATCGAGATTGCGCGCCTCCACACCTCACACTCAACTTACACACTGACCCAAGAAGCGGCTGTCACTTTAAACGGACTTAATGAAGAATTCATTACCAAAGTCAATGAAGCCATCATGGAGGGCAGGACTCCACCGAAGACAAAAAAGATGGATGTGATATTGCATGTTGCAGCCGCCCTCCATATCTTCAACCATGTTACTTCACACCTACTTGCACACAGAGAACCAACACTGCCACCAGAAGCAATTGAGAAGTCCACTCTCCTAACAGCCATCGACTACGTTACTTGGGCGGAGTCACAAAAAGAAATCTTCGTTGAGGTAACAATTTTTTATTGCTTCTATCTTAATTCCCCTGATTGCTTACGACATTTTACCTAAGACATCAGTTACTTTCGGGCGCTCAGTAAGGAAAAAAACTCGATGCAACGATTGGAAAACAAACAACTTCCGTCTGTTCAGTTAAAGCACCAGTGCTACTAAATTATGCTGTCTTAGCGTTTCTGTTTAGTGACATGTAACGCATTTGCGGCGATTCATATTCATTCAACCTAAATTACTGAAATATTTTTATTTTTTTTAACAGTTCCTGAGTGATCTCATGTTCCCTACGATGGATGAAACCAAAACCCAACCAACCTTAATGGCCATTAAATCTGCATGCCTCCTTTTTGGTGGACCACTTGTCACCTTCCGTGCGTTCAAGCAATCTGGCCCACACGCTCTTTGTGGAATCGCTAATTCCAAATTTATGAATGTGATCAACTCCTTGGAAGAATCCGGCCTGGGAAAGGTGCGCACTGTGCAAGTATGATACATCTCAAACCCCGTTACTGTTTTCATCAAAGAAGAACCAGACAAGGTCAAACTGATTACAGAGCAAGGTACAATTTAACAGCAAATAAGTGTGTCACTCCAGCCATCAAGCGAGCATTGATTGATGCAGAATTTATTCCTCAAGACATGTTTCCTGATGTTTAGTTCTACAATTCATTGACATTTCACAGAACATTACAATTCACGTCATTTCATGAAAACTAATTGCTAAGTTTAAAACTAAGGATAACCAATGATTTACTTGTAAAAATAGATTGTTTTCAATGTTTTTAAACATACAGTATATTACAAGGACAGTTATTATTCATTACAAAGTTTAATTTAATTGCTTAAGTGCTGTAATAGTCAATTTCAGTGCGTTTGTAAATAAATTATAACAAAACATTACCACAAAGTATTGAATTCTCTGTTTGCCCGAACAATGTAGCCGAAAAAACACAGCCAAAAATTCAACTTATACAATATCCAAACTGACACGTAGACCCATACATAATTGATCAGGTTGCCAAATAACAACGTAGCCGCGAAATCGCGTAGCCCCGTATCCGCGTAGCCCCTTAGCCGCGTAATCAAATAACCAGGTAGCCAAATAACCAAGTAGCCGCCTAACCCCGTAGCCATGTAGCCACTTAGTCGAGTAGCCACGTAGCTGCGTAGCCACTTAGCTGCATAGCCGCGTAGCCACTTAGCTGCGTAGCTACGTAGCCGCGTAGCCACTTAGCTTCCTAGCCACGTAGCTGTGTAGCCACGTAGCCGCATAGCCACGTAGCCGCGTAGCCACTTAGCTATGTAGCCACTTAGCTACGTAGCTGCGTAGCCACTTAGCTACGTAGCCACTTAGCCTGGTAGCTGCGTAGCCACTGTTTTGGAGGCATTGCTTTGAAGTGGCGGGGTATTCTGCAGTTACTCCCCAGAATGTGTTCTAAATATGGCCATTGACTGTGTTTCCAGTAAACAGACTGATGAAATGCCTTTACTTACTGTGGATTTGTGCAGAGTTGGCACTTGACAATCACCTGAGCAAGCCAAAATTGAAATTATACAAGGGAACTGTATTCGACAGCTTGTAACTCTGTTTATTATGAGATTTTTGTGTCTCATCATGAGACCGTGAGATTGAACTGAAAACCATGAGTCTCATGGCAAATTCGTGAGACTTAAGAGGAATGCATTTATTTTCTATACATTGATCAAGCTTATTGTCATAATATTTGCAAGTGCTGCAAATATTACATTACATCATGTCTACTGCAGTGTTTGCTTTACTTCAGACCTGCCAACCCCTGATAACGAAAAATCGAGAGATTGTACAAAAAGCAGTGAGATTCTATTTTTTCCAGATGTGTGGTTCCAGAAAATATCCATACTCCCCCCACAGAAGGGATTGGAAATTCCGGGGAGGAGGAGGGGTCTCAAAGACCCAAAAATAGCTAAATTGGAATTCCCAGAGGGGTGGGGGGTCATAGGGCAAATCTCTTCCGTGGGGGGGTATGGATATTTTCTGGAACCACACGATCAAGATTATCAACTTGCAAAGATTACTGGGAAACTCAGCATGGGATCGAGGTTTGGTTCATTCACTTAATGTACAACTTTATATTCAAAAACTCATTAATAATTCATAAAGAAAATACAAAAGAAATTAAAAAATCAAAATAACCCCAAATCTAAATATTAGTGCAAGAATGAATTGATCTACATCAGAATCTTTGAAGCCGTTCAATAAATTTGCACTTGGTGTTTTATCAAGTCTATAACACTCGGCTGCGCCTTGTGTTTTAAACTTGATAAAACACTGCTGCTCATTTATTAAACATAATTTACTTAAAATAACCACTGTATAAAATTACTAAGGAGAGGCCTAGGAACTAGTCAAAAAACAGTAAACACAAGCACACAGAATGATACAAAATGTAATAGTGCCGTGCTCTGCTTTATTAGTTATCACTTTATGGCACTAGCATTCCCATTAATTTTCCATTTTTTACTTGTGACATTGGGAGTCTTGTCATCAGGCTGTGAGAAAAGATAAAAAATTGTCAGACTCGCAGCAGAATCGTGAGAGTCTGTTACTTATATTGTAAGTTTGCTATGGCGTGCCGTTTTCATGTAATACAATTATGTGAGTATATGTTAAGAAATGTACTCCACCTTTACATCATTTTTGTGCAGTGTTTTATGCTATGGAATATATTCTGCCATGATGAAGTGCTTTACCTTGATTTTAATTAACTGCCATAGTAAAATAAATTCTACCTTTAGTCTATTTACTACCGTGATATAGTAAATTCTACGCATGCGTTAATAAGTATGATGCATTACTGGGCCAAATCAACAGATGGTAATGGATCGACTATGAGGGTTATGCTCTTTGACTTTCGCAAAGCATTCGATCTGATCGACCATCATGTTCTGGCGCGAAAGCTTTCCTCCTATGACATCCCAAGACCTCTTATGTGTTGGATTATAGACTTTCTTATGGATCGAAAGCAAAGGGTGAAGCTCAGCTGCGATTGTGTCTCGGAGTGGGAGGCTGTTCCTGCGGGGGTCCCACAAGGGACCAAACTGGGCCCATGGCTATTTCTTATAATGATAAACGATCTCTCTGTAGCTGACACAACTCTCTGGAAATATGTTGATGATACCACTCTCGCCGAGTCAGTATCCAAGAACGAAACCAGTTGCATGCAGTCATGCGTTGATGAACTAGTTCGGCAGTGTGAAGCTGATGGTTTTCAGCTAAACGAGTCTAAGTGTAAAGAGCTGAGAATATCCTTTTCTAGTTCACCTAGTACTGTAGACCCTATCACTATTAATGATAAGCAAATCGAAGTTGTTTCGTCCGCAAAGCTATTAGGAGTTTTAGTTTCAGACGACCTCAAGTGGAATGTGCATGTTAATCATATTTGCAAAAAGACCGCAACACGCCTGTATTTCCTAAAGCAGCTAAAACGCGCAAAGGTCAATCCGAAGGATATGTTACTGTTCTATACAACATGCATTCGTCCCGTCTTAGAGTATGCGTGCCCAGTTTTTCATAATGCGTTGCTGCAGTACCTATCTAATAACTTGGAAAGACTGCAAAAGCGCGCATTGCGGATAATATATCCTGACCTATCTTATGCTGAAGCTCTAGTAGCTGCAGGCATCACTTCACTGTATGAGAGAAGACAGGTGCTGAGCGAAACTTTATTCGATCAAATTATGGAAGACCCAAGCCATAAGCTATATGATATACTGCCGCCACGTAACGAGTCCACTTACTGCACACGATCCCGGGGATACTTTGAGCTACCGATCTGTAAGACACATAGGTTTAGGAAAACTTTCATTATGAACCATAGTTTCAATTATAATTAGGTTGTAATATTTTATCTTGTATAATATAAATTTTATTGTAAAGTATTTCGTAATTCAGCCACTTCGGCGGCTGCAAGGAATTTGCTAATAAATCTATCTATCTATCTATTTATCTATCTTGATATCAATTTACAATCAGGTTAAATTGGCCTGCTCTCCCAACTATAAACCCTGAACAGCATATAGTATTGCTATTATCCCTGGTAGGATCTTCTCTAGGCCAATGCCAGATCACATTACCCTCCCCTCCCAGCATTATGTCACTCAGGTTGTACTAACAGTTTACCATAACCATTGTTAGCCTTGGGTGGAGAGAAGCACTGTGTGAGTGAAGTGCCTTGTTCAAGAACACAATACAATTACCCCAGCCAGGTCTTTAACCATACCCAGGCCACTTAATCCAGAGCTCACAGCACTAACCCGGCCATTAGGCCAAGACATCACCCATTTCTATGGTATAGCAGAGTTAAAAGATAAAGGATAAAAAATTTATTAAGCCTGAATTGAAGGCCAATCAGTATAGTCATCCATCAACTGGTGTCAACTGGCAATCATTTGTATTTCAATTCCTGACTCAAAATGTGATACTTATTAATTATTTATTTTTCTTACTGTCGTTACAGAAAAGAAAGGAGGGGTCTTTGTGTTGGACTTGTCCAAGAAGTGCAAAGTAACTAGACGTTGACAATCAATGGAATGACGGTCCTGTCGTTGCTTACAAGCTTGCATTCCCTGCGACATTGTCGCCATCTGACTCAAGGGTTTCCATCATTCAGAAAATTGTCCAGCACTTCGTGGCCATTATTCAGCATTCTGAAACTAAGGGAACCAATAAGATTTGACCAATGCTATTCAAGGCCATCAGTCAACTACTTTTGTTCCCAACCACGGCCGTCTGGAGATGATATTAAAATCAACAAAATGATATTGTCACCTAAATCAGTTGAAAAACAACTCGAGTTGTTTGAGGGCATCAAGGATTCAGCAAGCATTGTGAACAGAGTGACAATGCTTTATAACATTGCCAAGATCACCCAAAGAGATGAAAAACAGAAGCAGGTTTTGGAACAAGAGAAAGACAAGTCACGACAAGCATTAAATAGTGCGTATATTGCATTGCTTGACAGTATCTCCAAAGATATTTCCAAGTGCCAGCCTCGGCATCTTACCAATGTGCTGTGGGCTTTGGGACAAGTTAAAGAGAATGATCACGAACTCGTTGAAGTTTGTGAGAGAGTGATTCTATCTCGCGATATCACAGCCTTTAACAATGTAGACATCGGCCAGATTGCAAATGGATGTGTAAACCTCAACTTGAAAGCCACAGAAATATCTTCCAGGTTACAAGAATCCATTCGTAATGGTCAGTTGCAAATTTCAAAGTTTGAGAGTCGGCAACTTTCTGCAGTGCTGATGTTGTTTGCAACGAGAGATGGTTGTCCCACTGAATTGTTCAACATTTTCCTGGAAGAAATTCTCTCAAGAGATTTCTTGTTGATAGTCAGCGCTCAGTTGGCTCTATTTGTTTGGTCATTTGCAAAGAAAGATGTGGAAGCAGACAAGTTGTTTAACAGAGTGGAAAGAGAGATTCTGAGACGAGGAGCAACTAACTTGAAGAGGCGTGAGTTGTTCATGATACTTTGGGCATTTGGCAAGGCTAAAAAAGGAAGGAAACAGCTTTTCCGTATTCTGGAAAATGAACTGGTCATCAGAGGTGAAGAGGGATTTAACAATGCTGAACTATTAGAAATTGTTGGGTCGTTTGCAAGGAGAAATATGGCAAATGCCAAAGTATTTGACCTCGTAAAGAAAGAGGTTATTAACCGTGGTGTTCACATGTTTCAGATTCATGAGCTTGTTCTGATCCTTTACTATTTTGTTTCTACTGGAAGACAGGACAACAAGCTTGTTATAGAAATTGAAAGTGAGTTGCTGACAAGAGATTTGAAACAGATTTACAGTAGTCACTTATGTCAAGTTGCTTGGTCTCTTGGAAGAGCAAGAAGGTCTGACAGTAGGCTGTTTGATGTGATTGAAGGAGCTGTATTTCACCGTGGTTTGCGTCAGCTTTCAAAGGGACAAAAGTTCATGCTTCTGCGAGGATACATTGAAGCGGAAAGAGGCAGTACAAAGTTTTACGACCATCTGCAGTCTTCTCTGTCCGAAAACGATTTTTCAGATTTTACAGCAAACGACATTTGTGACTTTTCTTGGTGTTTTTCTGAGGGAGGAGTTAATACCGGGCCACTGTTTGATGCATTAGAAAGGGAGATTTTAAACAAGGGAAAAGATGGTTTCAGTCAGAAGCAGCTTGCTTCATTAAAGAAGAGTTTTCAGAAAGTTGGGAAAGGATCCAAGGAACTCTTTGAATTGTGAGTGTCATGGACTGTGCATCGAATTGCTTTAAATTCAAGCTTGTTGTAAAGGTCTTCATCAAGTTACTGGTAGCATGAACCAAAGAGAAATATTAATGAAAGGTGACCTAATTAAGACAGTATGTCGCAGTAATACTACATGTATTTAATATTGGAAAAATCAACTTGTTGGTTTGAAGGCAAATAAATGCCGGGGCCTCGATTAAACGCCCCCGGCTTTTATTTAAAAAACAACCGTTTTCACCTGGCGTTTAATTAGGGTCCGGCATTTAATTGAAAAATACGGTATTTCTTTTCCCTTTATTGCTCGAATGTTTAGCGGAAATCATCTACAACTGTTGTATTCTTTATTATTATATGGCCGTGTCTCACAAGGACTGAAAATTACTGAATTCAAGAATTTGATAAACTAAAATCGTTATTGACCGCTGTATAGATATTCCCATCCAGAGCGGTATATAGACCAATACATTTGTGGTGAGAAGGTTACAAACAATGATAAAAAGAACGACTCATTTCTGCTGAAAATACGAGAAAATAGTAAAGAGAATGAGCATTGAAACTTAAAAGTTCAGTTCAGGCATGCGGCAAAAACACCGCATGGAAAGGAAATTGCGAACTATTTCCAAGGCCTGAAATTATATTAAAAGCACTGGACACGATTTAAGGTGACTCAAGAATTCCTGTAAGAATATTCTGTCAATCAATGAAAGAGGCTAGGGAAAATGAAAAAAAATACAAAACTAAAACCTCCCAGTAATCTCGACCTTCTCTTGTCGAAATTTTTCATCGCCGTTTACAAGCAAAATGTCAGCGAGAACAAAACGGCTTCGCAAAGGGAAAAGTGTTTTGTTTGGCCATATAATAAATGTCTTAGCTTAGTCGATCTATATGGAAGGATCTTGACCTTGGTCTGTACTCATGACCTTCGGTCAAGATTCTCCCATACACACCTCCTGCTGTTTTGTTTGGCCATATAATAAATGTCTTAGCTTAGTCGATCTATATGGAAGGATCTTGACCTCGGTCAGTACTCATGACCTTCGGTCAAGATTCTCCCATATAGCCTGCGTACAACCGTTCCGCTCCCCTCAAAAAAATCCCGATTTTTTTTAGGGGAGGGGGCGGCTGTACACAGGCTACTCCCATACAGACCTCCTGCATCGGATGTTAAAGGAATTGCGCACTTCGGAGGTCATTATAGCTGCAAAAAGCACAAATTTGTAATGCACACGGTGCAAGTAACGAGCTTACAAGCATACAATTCCTTGAACATTTTTTTAAGGAAACAGTAATCTTGCTCCTCGTGGGATATAAAAACATTAGGAATTTTAAAAACGTTCGAGAAGTGTAAGAAGTACTCGGTATTTTTCTGTGCACTTCTCTGTGTTCCTTAAAATAATTCCCATGTGCTTTAACTCAAGAATGCAGTTGGACACATTTAGTATTCCCTTACCAACAAAAACGTCTTCCTTTTTACGACTGTTTTTGCGTATGCAAAACGGGAGTTTCGGAATGTGTGGGGAGTTGAAGCGGTGGATCCTTCCTTCATTCCTTGAGTCGATCAGATGTAAACAAAAGGCCGTTGACAGATGGTTGGCAGACGTACATGTAACACTACTCACTTTAGGCGCTAATGGTTTTGTTTTTGTTTTATCTTAAATCAGGTGTATGTTGTTTCTGCCCTATAGAAAAATCAACAGAATTGTCTTAATGATGTAATGTATATGAAATGATTCATATGTGAACTGCGGATATATATGAACTCACAATTGACCTCGCTCCCAATGTGTGGCTTCATAGCTCAGTTGGTAGAGCATCGCACCAGTATCGCGGAGGTCACGGGTTCGAATCCCGTTGAAGCCCTGATTTTTTTCAGGCTTCTTTATTCCAATTGCTTAAATTGGAAATTCACTGCGAAGATCACATATCACCTTCATATATATCCGCAGTTCACATATGAATCATTTCATGTACATTACATCATTTCACTCCTTTCACGGGAAAATATGAACTCACAATTGACCTCGCTCCCAATGTGTGGCTTCATAGCTCAGTTGGTAGAGCATCGGACCGGTATCCCGTTGAAGCCCTGATTTTTTTCAGGCTTCTTTATTCCAATTGCTTAAATTGGAAATTCACTGCGAAGATCACATATCACCTTCAGAATTGTCTTAAGTTTGCATGTGACAGTCAAAGTGCGCCACAAAGGTCAACGCAGCATGCTCACGGCACTATCAAAACACATTCCGGAAATTGAACGTCAATCGTACACGCTGTACAGGGAAAAGAGTGTACACACGCTAGCACGAAAACGCAAACTTGAATTTGTCTGCTTAGAGCTTGCTTCTTTTACTCCCAATGTAAATCAAAATGAAAAACAACGTAAATCCGTATAGATCTTTACAAGTGGTGCACGTTCGTCACTTGTTAAATAAAAGCGACAAGAAGGAACAATTACATCGTGTGCTTCACAGCGACAACCTAAATCAACGCATTTCAAACACCTTTTATCGGCCCTCGGAGTTAAGAAGTACCCTTGCTGAGTTTTATAACCCACAACAGATAAATGTTCATCGCAAGCAAGCAAAATCATCAGCACAGGTCGCAGCGGAGAACACTCGAGTTTCAACGACAAGATAAAATCTGGAGCGAGATTTATTCCTAGCAGAAGACTACCTATCCCAAAAGCCAGAGGACCCTACCGAAAGTAAAGAAGGAAAACTCACAGTATAAAGCAACCAAAATAGCGGTCGCAGAAGACAGGCAAAGTCATATTTTAAAAGCATATTAAAATAAAAGACGACGCCCTATGCGCGGATCGTTAAAAGTGATTATATGTTTTCAAACACGAATAGAAAAATACAAAGAAGAAAACAACTTGCCTCCAAAGTTATCCAGATATACACGCAATCGAATTCCACCAAAAAGTCGTTCTACGTGCCATCGAGTTCACCACAAAATCAGACTTCGTGGTTCAAAATTGCAGTCATCGGCGATAAAAACATCACAACAGCATCAATATACTTAGCCGTACAAAAGTTATCAGCAAAGCCATTGGGAGCTGCGCTCAAAAAGCCGAGATTCTTGTTGTGACTGTAGAGTTTAGGACGAACAATCTTCCTCTTATCAGGATATCAGAACCTGGCCAACTGTACGCTTGTTCTGGCGTCCCGTAGGTTTGTGGTTGCGAAAGATCTATTTTAAGTTCTAGTCGCCTGCAGGAGAATCGGCAAATCAAACATGACAACATCGGTTGTTTGATATTTAACACAACTGTGAGAAAAATAATAAAGCGAAGGAAAGCTTCCGAACAAATTGCTTCAACAAAGACGAACAACAATGCTCCCATGCAGTAGTTTTCCGATCGACGATATTCATTTAACCATTTAAAGACTTTAAAGTCTAAAATGTACCATCTTCGGTTCTAAACATAGGTTGTAATTTTCGCTGAGCTGTTGTCGTGCATACTTTCACGTTACTTAGATTTTAGGGCCGTGAAAATGGCTTTTTATTTCGAGCAAAATGGTGAAACGAAGCGCACACTGAATTATATTTTTTCCCGATCAGCAAAATCACAACACTGCTAGCCTGCGAGCAGGCTCTCCGAGCGAAAAAAAAGCCGTCGACGGATTCGTTTAGGAATTAAGACGTAAAAATATTCGTTCCATGGCCAGTTTGTTTTTCGCTTAACTGTTGTAATTCATAGTTAGACGTAACCTTGATTTTAGAGCCGTAAAAATGGCTTTTCCTTAGAGAACAATGGTAAAACGAAGAGCAAAATCACAACAGAGCCGTACACGGATTTGATACATGGAAATTCAAGTGACAACCGGAAATGAATTGAATTGGTTGAAATGTTATCGTCCGTTTATCACGCTGTGCGGGGCTGAAAATCTGCGAAAAAAGCGTTTGTGTAGATCTTATCTTCTTTCGCGCGTATTATCGTCCTCCGTTCCACGTAGGAAAAGCCTAAAACTCAGGTTAATTTATCACAAAAATCGATAGCGTAACACAATGAAGCTTTTAAAATCATGTAAGTACGAGAGAGAGAGTGTGGGGGGTGGGGGGGGGGGGGGGATTATAAGCGGATGTAATTTTTTTTTTTGGTTTCCACGTAGATGGGCCTATGACCGGAGGAGCTTATAAACGGTGGGGGGGGGGGGGGGGGGGGGGGGCTTATAACCGGAATTGTACGGTATACTGTAAGCTGCTTGCTTGTGGTTAGCTTTTACTACGGATTGCTTGCGATTAGTTTTCACTCGTGATCTCGCTTACTTGTCAAAGAAGAATAGTGCCGTTCACCTGACAGTATATAATATGATAAAACAAGATGAAATTCAATTTCAAATGTGTGATTCCAAATAATGAAAATACTACCCACACAGATTACCGAGTATCAAGGGTACTATACTCGTTTCAAATTCTATAAACTATATAAAAAACAGCAAATTTGATGACCCTTGCAAAAAAAAAATAATAAACGTCACGCAATGCATGCAGAAGCGATGACGTTTCACAAGTGATCTTTAATAATTTTCGGGACATTTGTCAAAAAATTAAGGTAAATAAAAGTAGCTGACAACTTCTGTGCTGCGTGACTGTTCAACAAAAGTTGCGTTATCTTGGCGTGACATCCGATATAAGATATACAATGCAAGGTCAAACGCTGTCTTGAAATTCCTTACACCTTTTGTTTTAAAAGAATGGAAAGATTTCTGTTTCCTAAATCTTATCGAACGCATCATATAATTTGTCTCTTTCGTTTATACTTTAAATTAGTCCTTTCTAACTGCCCAGGAGTATTTTGCTTTGAGTTCTACGCGACGATTTTTTGTTGAGATGACTTGATTCCTTTCCCAGTCCTATTCGGTTCGGTTCATCCAACAGACAATAGATCCCGTCCACTCGCACGAAGACATTAAGCGATGACGTCATCGCTTAAAAAGTCGTGGGCTCGGCATAGGGCCCTTTTATTATCAACAATTGCCATATTACAGCACTGAAACAGTTTACAAGCGTCTTTGGCTGCCGATGACTTGGATGGAAATGGATTATATATTTCAAAAGACTTACAATGTTCTCAAATGAATCAATGAGTAAAGACAATGTAATATAATGTAGTGTAAGTAAAGACTCAAGACTGTAAGTATTTTAGCACATTCAGTAAGGAGATATTGTAAATTATTGAAAGCAATGTTTCTAAATAAAATTTTAATTGCGAAAAAAACCTACCATCTCATATCCAGCGCGGCTTCAAAAATATATAAACAATAGCCTTTAGTTGGCGCGAAAATATGCACGGATATTTGTCCGCGGACATTATCTGTTCCGAGAAGTGAATAGTTTTCCGAGAGCGAATTCGAAGCTCGAGGAAAACTGTGAGCTTCGAGGAACAGATAATGTCCAAGGACAAATATCCGTGCATATTTTTCAAGCCAAATGGAGGCTATTGTGTTTATTATCCTTCAAATATTTTTTCACAAGGCCGCATTTTGAGAGACCTTTTCTTAAAAGTTTTAAACGTCAAAGTAATTCTGTCGGCGCTCAAAATATTGTTAGTCTGTTCAAAATGTTTAGTTGTATTCATTTTTAAAATTTTCTCGGGATAAAAAGTAATTGTGCGAACGTAAATCGCAAAGTTCGAAAACTGGGGAATATCACTTGGGGAATATCATCTGATATTCCCCAGCTTTGACTGTATCACGTGACGTGTTTAGACCAATCGCGGGCGCGAAAAATATTTGATGGATTATAAGCACGGATATTTGTCCTCGGACATTATTATCCCCCGCCGCCACTACGTTGAAGCGAACAGTTTTCCGAGAGCGAATGGTAGATTTTTGTGGGGGCAGGGTGTAAACTTCTCGCCACACGTTATCTTTAATTTCGGTCCCGTCCTTTTGAGTTGACTGTGCCTCTTCGCATTTTTTGATTGCAAGAAATTGGGTAATAGACCCTTCCACGGTTTCTGACGCCATCTTGGTTGGGGGGCAAACACGGCAAAATTTACAGTAAATGGTTGGGAAAAATTGGGGGTTTGGCGCTCGATAATACGAGAAAGGTTGACATTCTTTAATTTCTATGAATTACAAACTTAAAATACTAGCTAAAAGAGTTAACCGATCAAATTTGAGAATTTTACTCTCACTACGAAAGCCGCAAATTAAAATTTTCACTTTTCATATATTTGTCTGTAAAATGGAGCCGCCGTTCGCGGGAACATTTAGAAGCATTTGTATGAAAAACTAAAAGTAAGATTTCTCGTTTCAAAGTAAACCGATCCCCTTCAAATTTAATCGGTTAACTCTTTTAGCTAGTATCTTTAGTTTGCAATTCACAAAAGTTTCAGAATGTCAACGGTCCTCGAATTGTCAAGCATCAAACTCCCGATTTTTCCCATACATTCACTGTAAATTTTGCCGTGTTTGCCCCCCAACCAAGATGGCGTCAGAAACGGGCGTTAGCAAAAACCCGCATCGGACCGGATCGGATCGGATCGGATCGGACCGGACCGGACCGGATTTGATCCGACTGACAAAACCTGGATCGGATCCGAAAAAGTCGGATCGCCATAAATTCCCGCCAAAATAGTCACGTGATATCGCTAATCGAAAATGTAAAACCGGCGAAAATCCACGCAAGTTCTTCAGTCTCAGACCATCGGCAACTGTTTTTCACCACCTGCTAGTTTATGGCGCCAAGGCTACCCAACTTGAAACCGAAGTAAAAAAAAGTTTTACAAATAATCAATAAAAAAGCGGGATGTAGATCTAAGGTAACCGCACCTCGTAATCAGACCGTGTTGGTATTATTCCAAAAGTCAATATCTAAGTTCAAAAAGATTACGAACTAAAACTAAATTCAGGTTTTTTTAGTGCTTTGAGGGCTGTACATGATGATGTGAGACAACTGGCAATTATATTTTTAATTTAGAACTAGAAGAGATAATTACAATAATCATTATACGAGACATTCTGACAGTTTGAAGATACATGTACATCAGTCTACAGTGAGAGGATCCGGTACTTCTATTTCGCCACGGTGGTCCTTGCAAATTTGTGTTCGTTCTTACTGCTAATGCAAAATTCCTGTTCGTATCTCGCCCTTCCTTCTTGATCTTTCCCTCCAGGAAAGAAAATCATAAGCAGGGTCACTGAATAACAAAACTTCTTACCAAGATAATACTGACGAAAAAGAAACACACAGCGAACGTCTCCTTACTTCTTTCTGTGCCATATTCGATTAGAGATATCACGTGACTATTTTGGCGGGAATTTATGGATTTTTTTGGATCCGATCCGGGTTTTGTCAGTCGGATCACATCCCGTCCAGGTTTTGTCAATCCGGTCCAATCCGGTCCGGGTTTTGACAATCCGGTCCGATCCGGTCCGATCCTGGTTTTGTTAATGCCCGTCAGAAACCGTGGAAGGGTTTAATTTTACTGTTTCTCCTTCTTTGTCGCTTTCCGCTTCCACATTCCCGCCTCCCGGTCAGCCCCATTTCCTTTCGGATTTTCGGACCTGAAATGCATTTTTCCACCCGTACACAATCATCTTCGTCTGAAATAACAAAAACTTAAAAATGAATTTGAACTATATGTTGCTTTGCTTTTTGCTGGAAGAGGAAAAATAATTTCCCACCCTTCCCACTTTGAAGGGAAACTGTTAGGCGAGCGGTCACTCAGCGTATAGTAGTTACCAATCCCACACGACTTCCCACACTTTAAAAGTTCAAGATGGCGATTTCCACGAGTGTTGTCGACTGTTGACACTGTTTCTCTTGTGCGTTGAACTCGTTGTGGTGTCAGTGAAGCGTCTAGACCGACCACGCTGTTCCCGAGTGTTCTTTAAAGGTATGATAACTCTCTGTTTATAAGTTTAGGGTATAGTTCTTTTCGATACGTTTTAATACAGACCTCTCAACCTCCCCCGCAGATTTTTTGAGATTGATTGACCGACGGACAAAACAAACTAAACCCAGGTGTTAATCACGAGAAAGCGTTTGTTCCAAGTCCTTTTCTCTGTGACTGTACCACTAGAAGTTCCAGTCTCTCAGACTCTGTCTGATGAATATTTTCTATTCCATTACGTAATTGTTACAAATTTGGGGGACTAAAATGACAACTTTCGTCTAACTTTTCTCGCGCTTCCTTCGGTGAAATTTCGTAAAATTTGCCAGAGAGGTTATAATTATTTTGCTTTACATGGCATTCGTTTTTTACGAAAACACAAATTTGCAAATAACAAAGAAGCTGCCTTTACAACCCCCTACTTTTTTCTTTTTAAAATTATTTTTCAGATAGTATTCATGTACTGTGAAAATCTTGGAAGATTTCACCGAAGGAAATAGAAGAAAATTGCACTTAAAGCCACATAAATGCTCAAAGTTGCATTTGTTTGGGTACTCTTAATTCACGACTTAAACCCAATATTTTAACAGAAATGGTTGTAGAACACTATTTCATCGTTGCTTATTGTATTTGATAAGTTTGAGCGAACTGGGAGTGAAAACAAATGCAAAAACCAGATTTCAAAATATAACACTAGCGCGCGCCACATCCATGTTATTACCCTATGGAGCCACCTTAATGAGTGTCTTTATATCTGATAAAGACACGGCTAAACTTTTCATCCAATTTTCTAGGCCAAAATAACCCCAAATCTAAATATTAGTGCAAGAATGAATTGATCTACATCAGAATTTTTTGAAGCCGTTCAATAAATTTGCACTTGGTGTTTTAAACTTGATAAAACACTGCTGCTCATTTATTAAACATGATTTACTTAAAATAATCACCGTATAAAATTACTAAGGAGAGGCCTAGGAACTAGTCAAAAAACAGTAAACACAAGCACACAGTACGATACAAAATGTACTCGTGCCATGTTCTGCTTTATTAGTTATCACTTTATGGCACTAGCATTCCCATTAATTTTCCATTTTTTACTCGTGAGATTGGGAGTCTTGTCATCAGGCTGTGAGAAAAGATAAAAAATTGTCAGACTCACAGCAGAATCGTGAAGGTCTGTACAATATGTGAGTATATGTTAAGAAATGTATTCCATTTACATCATTTCTGTTCAGTGTTTTATGCTATGGAATATATTCTGCCGTGATGAAGTGCTTTACCTTGATTTTAATTAACTACCATAGTAAAATAAATTCTACCTTTATGTCTATTTACTACCGTGATAAAATAAATTCTACCTTGATATCAATTTACAATCAGGTTAAATTGGCCTGCTCTCCCAACTATAAGCCCTAGTAGGATCTTCTCTAGTCCAATGCCGGATCACTCTACCCTCCCCTCCCAGCATTATGTCACTCAGGTTGTACTAACAGTTTACCGTAACCATTGTTAGCCTTAGTGGAGAGAAGCACTGTGTGAGTGAAGTGCCTTGTTCAAGAACACAATACAATTGCACCAGCCAGATCACTCTCCTCTCCCCTCCCAGCATTATGTCACTCAGGATGTACTAACAGTTTACCGTAACCATTGTTAGCCTTGAGAGGAGAGAAGCACTGTGTGAGTGAAGTGCCTTGTTCAAGAACACAATACAATTTCCCCAGCTAGATCACTCTCCCCTCCCCTCTCCTCCCAGCATTATGTCACTCAGATTGTACTAACAGTTTACCATAACCATTGTTAGCCTTGGGAGAGGAGAAGCACTGTGTGAGTGAAGTGCCTTGTTCAAGAACACAATACAATTACCCCAGCCAGATCTTTAACCAAACCCAGGCCACTCAATCCAGAGCTCACAGCACTAACCCGGCCATTAGGCCAAGACATCACCCATTTCTATGATATAGCAGCGTTAAAAGACAAACGATAAAGAAAATTATTTATCCTGAATTGAAAGGCCAATCAGTATAGTCATCTATCAATTTGTGTCAACTTGCGATCAGCATTTAAATAAACGGCATTGTGATGCAATAAGTACAAGTAATAACCTTCGTCATTTAGCAACAGAAAGGCATAGGATTAATTTCCACATCATTGGCAAGGCGACACAGAAGGTTGTGCGACATTTCCGCGAGTGTAAGGGTCGCCGAAGGTGTCGTGTGAATTACTCTGAATCAAGTCAATAACGCTTTGTAATAAATATTGTCAGCGCACGTTCAAGCAAAACAAGGATTTTAGGAAGCCCACGTTTTCAATCTCTTTTTCAGGAAAGAGAGGAAACTGATATTGGTTTACCCTCTGAAACAGGCCTCTGCTGCGGGCTTAAAAGTTAGGACACTATCCTTCTTGTACAATTATTTCACTGATATACTCAACTCATGTGAGCTCAGATTTATTCGATACCTGCTAAAGTACAACATTTCCTACAGCGCAAAACCTCCGTTAAACAGCTAGAAATCAAACGCACTTTGCCGATGCTATAAACAGAAGTTGCAACTGAGAGAATTCTCACTCGCTACAACTCAAGATGACAAGTCACGAAGGAAAGATAAGAGAGAAAAAAACCATACGCATCCATTATTGATAACAATGCACGCTAAAGCAAACAAAAATTTCAGGTATCTCACCTTTTCAATTGCAATCTGATCAAGAAACTGCTATCGGATTGCCTCGTAGAACTTCTGTATCAAACGTTACCACACAAACAGCCCGCTTCACTGCCCAAATTCAAGCTATTGGTATGCTATGTCGATTTTGTGCACATGTATAACGATTACTTATGTAAGCGAGCTCGAATTTATCCGACATCATATAAAGCACATCAGTCTCGCCTGACCCAAAATCAATCAAGGGCGATTTGCCAATGCTCTAAGCTGGAAAAGACTATTCATACTGACGGTAGCCTCCTTCGCAGACGTTCTTTTGGCTCGTCACGCAATCTTTTCTCCCCAGCGGGAGGAATGCGTGACGAGCTAAAAGAACGTCTGCGAAGGAGGCTATACTCACGGCAGTCAAGATATGGTGAACCGAAAGTAAACAGCCAAAGTGCTTAGTTCCCAGTGCTCGTCGGTTTGAATCATGTAGGAATCATCACAAACCCCAAATCGCAACTCGCCTGCCAACATAAGGCGAATGACTGACGTCATTGCCTAAAAATGCTCTAATATCACATTGGTAACAGGCATTTGTATTTCATAAAAAAATTACTTATAGTGTTATGCCACAAAATGTAATTCCTGACTCAAAATGTGATAATAACATACTCATTTATTTTTCTTACTGTCGTTACAGAAAAGGAAGGAGGGGTCTTTGTGTTGGACTTTACCAAGAAGTACAAAGTAACTAGATGTTGACAATTGATGGAATGAGGGTCCTGTCCTTGTTTACAAGCTTGCACTCCCTGCGACATTGTCGCCATCTGACTCAAGGATTTCCATCATTCAGAAACTTGTCCAGCACTTCGTGGCCATTATTCAGCATTCTGAAACTAAGAGATCCAATAAAATTTGACCAATGCTTTTTAAGGCCATCAGTCAACTACTTTTCATCTCGACCACGGCCGTCTGAAGATGATATCAAAATCAACAAAATGATATTGTCACTTAAAACAGTCGAAAAACAACTCGAGTTGTTTGAGAGCATCAAGGATTCAGCAAACATTGTGAACATAGTGACCATACTTCATAACATTGCCAAGATCACCCAAAGAGATGAAAAACAGAAGCAAGTTTTGGAACAAGAGAAAGACAAGTCACGACAAGCATTAAAGAGTGCGTACGTTGCATTGCTTGACAGTATTTCCAAAGATATTTCCAAGTGCGACCATCGGAGTCTTACCAATGTGCTATGGGCTTTGGGACAAGTTCAAGAGAAAGATCACAAACTGGTTGAAGTTTGTGAGAAAGTAATTGAATCGCGCGATATCACAGCCTTTAACAATGTAGACATCGGCCAGATTGCAAATGGATGTGTAAACCTCAACTTGAAAGCCACAGAAATATCTTCCAGGTTACAAGAATCCATTCGTAACGGTCAGGTGCAAATTTCAAAGTTTGAAAATCGGCAACTTTCTGCAGTGCTGATGTTGTTTGCAAAGACAGATGGTTGTTTCGCTGAATTATTTAACATTTTCTTGGAAGAAATTCTTTCAAGAGATTTCTTGTTGATGGACAGCACTGAGTTGGCTCAATTTGTTTGGTCATTTGCAAAGAAAGATGTGAAAGCGGACGAGTTGTTTAACAGAGTCGAAGAAGAGAGTCTGAGACGAGGAACAACTGATTTGAAGAGGCGTGATTTTTTCCAGATACTTTGGGCATTTGGAAAGACTGAAAAAGGAAGCACACAGCTTTTCCATATTCTGGAAAATGAACTGGTCATCAGAGGTGAAGAGGGATTTAACAATGCTGAACTATTAGAAATTATTGGAATGTTTGCAAGGAGAAATATGACAAATGCCAAAGTATTTGACCTCGTAAAGGAAGAGGTTTTTAACCGTGGTTTCCACATGTTTCAGATTCATGAGCTTGTTCTGATCCTTTACTATTTTGTTTCTGCTCAAAGACAGGACAATGAGTTAGTTAAAGAAATCGAAAGTGAGTTGCTGACAAGAGATTTAAGACAGATTTACAGTGGTCACTTATGTCAAGTTGCTTGGTGTCTTGGAAGAGCAAGAAGGTCTGACAGTAAGCTGTTTGATGTGATTGAAGAAGCTGTATTTCACCGTGGTTTGCATCAGTTTTCAAAGGTACAAAAGTTTATGCTTCTGCGAGGATACATTGAAGCGGAAAGAGGCAGTACAAAGTTTTACAACCATCTGCAGTCTTCTTTGTCCAAAAACGATTTTTCAGATTTTACAGCACGCAACATTTATGACTTTGCTTGGTGTTTTTCTGAGAGAGAAGTTAATACCGGGCCACTGTTTAATGCATTAGAAAGGGAGATTTTAAACAAGGGAAAAGATGGTTTCAGTCAGATGCAGCTTGCTTCCATAAAGAAGAGTTTTCAGAAAGTCGGGAAGGGAACCAAGGAACTCTTTGAATTGTGAGTGACATGGACTGTGCATCAAATTGCTTTGAATTCAAGCATGTTGCTAAGGTCTTCATCAAGTAACTGGTAACATGAACCAAGAAGAAATACAATGAAAGATGAGCAAATGAAGACGGTTTCGCTGAAAGTTTGAGCGATAAGTGCAAAAATTAATTACCAGAAATCTACTTATAACAAGGTAACAAGGCTCTATTCGGAACATGTCACTGTAATTCCCATCTCTAAGTGACCCCGCGATTAAATTCTTAAGCATTCATTTGAAAGGTTACTGTCAAATCTTGTAAAAATGCTTAAAACGTGTTATTTTGTTTTGAACTAAAATATGGACAACCTCGAATGCAGTTTTCTCTCGCTGGGTAAGCTGGAGAACTAAAGTTTTAACCATGCAATGAGTTCTTTTTTCTCTATTTTTGCCTTTATTGCTCGAATGTTTAGCGCAAACCGTCTTAAACTGTTGTACTCTTTATTATTATAATTATGGCCATGTCTCATAAGGACTGAAAATTATTGAATTCAAGAATTTGATAAACTAAACTCGGTATTGACCGCTGTAGAGATTTTCTTATCCAGACCGGTATATAGACCAATACATTTGTGGTGAGAAGGTAACAAACAATGATCAAAAGATCACCTCGTTTCTGCTAAAAATAAGACAAAAACTAAAGAGAATTAGCAAACATCAGGCATGCGGTAAAAACACCACATAGAAATGAAATTGAGAAGTATTTGCAAAGCCTGAAATTATATTAAAAGCACGGAACATGATTAAAGGCAACTCAAGAATTCCTGTAAGAATATTCTGTCAGTCATTGAAAGAGGCTACAAATGAAAAAAAAATACTAGAAAAAGGCTAAAAATGAAAACAAAATACCTCCCAGTGATCTTGACCTTCTCTTGTCCAAATTTTTCATTGCCGTTCGCAAGCAAAATGTCAACGAGTACAAAACAGCTTCACAAAGCGAGAAGTGTTTTGTTTGGACATATAATAAATGTCTTAGCTTAGTCGATGTATATGGGAGGATCTTGACCTTGGTCTGTACTCATGACCTTCGGTCAAGATTCTCCCATACACACCTCCTGCTCAGTCAATAAGAGCTTATTTATTTTTATCCGATGTTAAAGGAATTGCGCACTTCGGAGGTCGTTATAGCTGCAAAAAGCACAAATTTGTAATGCACACGGTGTAAGTAACGAGCTTAAAAGTGTACAATTCCTTGAACATTTTTTTAAGGAAACAGTAATCTTGCTCCTCGTGGGCTATAAAAACACTTAGGAATTTTAAAAACGTCCGAGAAGTGTAAGAAGTACTCGGTACTTTACTGTGCACTTCTCTGTGTTCCGAAAAAGAAATTCCCATGTGTTTTAACTCAAGAATGCAGTTGGACACGTTTAGTATTCCCTTAATAACGAAAACGTCTTCCATTTTGCTCAGCTTTTGTTTGTATTGATTCTATTAATACCCAGGTCTGTAGAGCATGTTCACTCGCGTTGACCAGCAGCCATAAATGGTTTACCAAAGCAAAAGACGATTTTTGAATAAAAATAGGTCTTGAAAACAGCAGACACGTAAAGATTTTAAGGAGAACGACCAATTTTTTAAGTTTGTAAGACATGTTTCGACAGAACTTCTGTCATCTTCAGTTGAATGATTCACAATAGTCCGGCGGCTTAGCTCCTGAATTGTGCGATTTTTGATACAAGCACCAAACTTTGCAGGATTACAAGCATTCATATACTAATCAATTCTTGATATAGTGCCAACGCCAATTTCCTATTTTCAGCTAGTAAACAGCACATGAACTTTTCAGCCGAGACCCCTCCCCCACGAGGTACTTTATCGTGCGCTTTTCTAGATTTTATTTCAAAAATACAGATACGAATGCTTCAAATTAGGCTTACGATTGTTATTTTTTACCATCTTTCTTATACCAATAATTAAGTAGGAATTATTGCATGGAAAAAGATTTTTCTTTCCCCGCCCTCTACCCCCTCGCGTCTTTCGCTTGGCGCTAGCCTCCAGGTCTCTAGCGATCGAGAGAAAAGTCATTTTCTCTTGTCGCGATTCAATCCCAGATCACAGCTTTCGCCGTTCGGTAACAGAAGAAAAATACGAAAATATTAAGGGCTGTGAACAGTCTAAATTACAGCATTTCATTCTAAATTTTGTATGTGCGACTTGCTTTCACTGCCAGAAATAATAGTACAGTCAACGTTCGCCTCGCGGACACCCCGCTATTACGGAAAAAATTCAGATCCCCGGCGAAAGCCATAGAGGTTTGACTGGAAATGACTCCCGCTATAACGGACTCTCGCTCGCACGGGCACTTTTGGTGGTACCAAAAGAACAATTTTATTGTTTTGACTCTCAATAAAGTGGACACCATGAAGTTCTCATATGACACAATTACGTAAAATTGCAGTCTGCTTAGCACTTTCACCGCTATTGGTAAGCTCGTCATAGTCTATGTTACTTCACGTATACTAACGGCACTTTTTTCTCACACTCCGCTATAACGGACTCTCGCTAATACGGACACTAAACGAAGTCCCGAACGTGTCCGCTATAGCGAGAGTTGACTGTATTTGTTTATAAATCAGGACAAACAAACATTTCACGAAATTTCATTGACACTGTCACCAACTTTTAGGATAACTTTGAAAATCCAAAAGGCATTCTAATCACAGGAGACCTAAAAATACTGGTTCATTTTCGCTAAAAACTACCCAGCCAGTTTATCTGAGACTATAATTAAGGGTGTTTGCCTGCGGATCGCCAGGATACGAATGGCTGCAACTTGAAAACGTCAGGGTCACTTTTTCAAGTTTTTCGCCCGTAACTGACTATGTTTTGTTCTTCCTTTGAGAAATCAATAGATTTCCTTCTCTTGACTGTCTGGGAGTATTCGGTGTACGTTTAAAAGCATTTCATTTCATCTTTAGCACATTCTCACCGCAAAACGTAAAAATCCCCGTGACAATGCCCCTTTAATAAATAACGTTTTTCGGGCTTGGCACTATATCTGAAAAAACTTGTGTTGGTGACCACTTTTAGTGTGCCAAATTTCATGCTTGTATCAAGAAGTGCACAATTCACCTAAAATTTCGAGCTAAGCCGCCGGACTACAATGATTTACAAAGCATAGAAAGTTGAATAATAAGTAGACAAAAATGCTAATTAAGACAAATAGTAGCAACAGAACGCGAAAATGTGTGAATTAAAACATAGTTAATTAGTAGAGGAGACTGGTTATGAAAGCCGGCGAACTTCAAAGAGCTAAACAATAGAGCGCTCTCCGATGTTGAAGAGACCCATCACGTGACTCTGAGAGTGCACAAGTTCATTCAAGATGGCGGACGGTGCACACGATCTGTTTGTTTGGGAAGACGATTTAGAGGCAATTTTTGACATTTTGGAAGGCGATGGAGTATAAGCGTAACAAAGAGTTATTTCTTTGAAGTTCGCCGGGTTTCATAACCAGTCCCCTCTACTAACTATGATGATACCCAGCGTCAGGGATAACAATGAAACTGTAACATAAAAATATGTTTTCTTATTAATTGTGTTATTATAGCGCTTCAATACACTCTTTTTATAAGAACCATTTTAATAAAAACGTTTCAATAGGCCGACAAAAAAACGGTAACGGGAACAGATCTTTGTAATAAATAACCCAATGATAACGAAAAGTCCAAACTGAGTTTTATCAATCAATGCATGTTTTGAGTATTAAACACACACAGGATAAATGACAACGGGAGAAGACAAGAATTTCAAGCGGAAGAAAATTAGAGAGCCGATGTTTAGACGTGACCACCAAATGGAACAACCAAAATTTCTCTCCAAAAAGATGCCTGTGGTTTCCAACGTACACGCGTGTGATCATCAAAGAACATCTCATTTTGGACCTGAAGCTGAGCGTTCCTATTTGTCAAGATTTGAGTCTAAACTTCTGACATGTTAAAGTATTTCAATCAATGCAGACGTGACCAGAAAACGTGTCAAAGAGCATTTCTATACTCCCCAACTGAAATGCTGTTTTCTATTGGACGAAAGCGTGTCACGTGGCGGGCGTCAAAACTCTGACTCCCTATGGCGAACAAAACTCACTAACTCCCTAGGGTGACAACAGCTTAAACTCAAACTCGTATGCAGGTTTGATTTAGATACGGCTAAAAAATGTAACTGGATTTAACAATAAATTTTCATTGTAACAAAAACAATTCATTTCTTTCAGATTTTTTACACTTTTTTTATTCCTGTAACACGGTAGATTTTTGTACCTGTCAAGATTTTGCGATACTGGCTCTTCGTTAAACTGCAACGTATTACACTCATAAATAGTTTGCTTTATTTTCAGTTGGACGGTATAACAAAAAATTTATTGACTGGCCCCTCCGGAAACTGTGACCCTCGATGTCATCGAGGGTCTCGGGAAACAAAACTCACTGTTTCCCGAGGGGCCATTCATTAAGTGCTTATTTTTCGCCGAATCTGGTGTATCAAGCTGCTCTTAACAGGCTTCCGCGGCCTGCATTGAGTTAATTATACTGTTACACCAAAGTTTTGCATTAATTTATACTGCTCTTTTAACAAGAAATTAACAACTTACAAATGTGTCATTATCTCCGCATGTAGTGTCTAAAAGTACACACGAATGACCACGAGTAAGCAGGCGAGTAAGGATCCATCAAAATATGTTGTTGACATCATAATGACGTCATCGTTTCGTAAAAAAATCAAATAATTACTTTATAACCGAAAAAAAACTTTTCAGTTCAAAAATATGTTAATATTCCCTTCTTTTCCAAAACTGCGGGTCCAGGATTTTGGACATGGTGGGGGGGGGGGGGGGGGGGGGGGGGGGGAGGAGGGAGGTGGGGGCAGGGTGTAAACTTCTCGCCACACGTTATTTTTAATTTTGGTCCCATCCTTTTGAATTGACTTTGCCTCTTTGCATCTTTTTATTGCAAGAAATTGTGTAATTAATGTTGTTTAATTTTACTGTTTCTCCTTCTCTGTCGCTTTCCGCTTCCACATTCCCGCCTCCCGGTCAGCCCCATTTCCTTTCGGATTTTCGGACCTGAAATGCATTTTTCCACCCGTACACAATCATCTTCGTCTGAAATAACAAAAACTTAAAAATGAATTTGAACTATATGTTGCTTTGCTTTTTGCTGGAAGAGGAAAAATAATTTCCCACCCTTCCCACTTTGAAGAGAAACTGTTAGGCGAGCGGTCACTCAGCGTATAGTAGTTACCAATCCCACACGACTTCAAGATGGCGATTTCCACGAGTGTTGTAGATTGTGCTTTCTCTTGTGCGTTGAACTCGTTGTGTTGTCAGTGAAGCGTCTAGACCGACCACGCTGTTCCCGAGTGTTCTTTAAAGGTATGATAACTCTCTGTTTATAAGTTTAGGGTATAGTTCTTTTCGATACGTTTTAATACAGACCTCTCAACCGGTGTCCGGTCGTTTCGCTACAAAGTCGATTCGCTTCAAGTCCTTTCGCTACAACTTCTCCGTAAAAACTAAAATCTTAAACTTAGATAATAAGGTTCTTACATAAGATAACCACCATCTAATATAAAGACTGAAGTGATCTTAGTTTAAGATAATACATCTCAACTTAAAACAGCAACGTCTTATTTATTTTTAAGATTCAAGTTTGTCTTTAATACTCTAAGGTTTTGAATGCGTCTTAAAACAAGGCTGGTGCGTTTTATAATAAGAATGTAACCTCTCATCTAAGATTACTACTTCTTACTTTAAGATGATGAACTCTCGACTGTCATATTCCTAGAGGTAGAACGTCTTAAATTGAGAAGGTTGCTCATCTTAAATAAATTTTAAGACGCTTTGGAGATCGTTAAGATGTTAGCGTCTTAACAAAGACGCGCTACGTCTTAAATTGAGGTAGTGCATGGCATCTACAATATTCTTAGTCAATGCGGTGGACATAACTTAACGTTTGTATATAGGATTTTACGACCTTGTGTACATGTGGAGTCGAAATCTAAAATTTTGGTACCGTAATTGTTTTTTTTTTATGCCAAGAAATGTACAGTGTAAACAGAATTCAAGCATAGCCCGCAGATGAGGGCATGAACATTTTCAACTTTCCGTTTCAGCCTTTCTAGGAGGACTACTTCGGCGTGTAGTTTACATTTTTTGAAAAGAACTTACGCTGAAGAATTGCTGTTCCGTTTTCTTACATGTAATTCCAGCCAAAATTGGCGGAATTTTTCGTTCCAGTACGTTTTACTGACGGCCATTGCTCTTTTCCGAAAGGCGGACCTCTCGGGAAACAGAACATTCTTTTGATTGGCTCATTTCGATCCAAAATGGCGTCAGTTTTAATTGAGCAAGTGTTTTGATTGGCTAATTTCGATCCGAAAATGTCGTCAGCTTTTTGATGCGCCAAAGTTTTTCGTTTCAGTTCGCAAGTTTACTGACCTTTACTAAACTGTTATTCTGTTTTCACCTGACAAAGGTGTAATCTTCAACGCTAAAGGATATTCTCGGAGCTGCTAGAAAATACTTGGAGATTGAAGACAATTACCAGTAATTTGGATTAACAGACTGTATGTTTGAAGGTAAACTGAACACAGAACCGTTACCGTCGTTTTAAAACAGCCATCTTGCAAGACCTCCGTTTAATACTTTCATCTTTTTCTGTTTGTTTTGTTTTTGTTTGGACTTGTAAGCATAATAAAGTGTTTCTCATGATATTTGTAGTGTTTGCATTTATTTACAGATTTAAATGGGCGTTTTATGCAACACAGCATTGTCTGTTCTTATAAAAGTTAAAATTCTATTGCGGATAAAGATTTTCTTTGAGATGTTCACGTTTGCCTGAGCTTGCGTCAGCGCGCGCGCAGTTTCTGAAGGCTCGCATCATCAGTGCGCGTGTGGTTACAAAACTATACGGAGCCACCTTAACTTAAGATTAAAAAACGTCTTAGCTAAGAAGTTTCGAATCTTTTTTTAAGATGAAATTTCATCTTACCTCAGAACTCTTTAAATAAGACGTTATCATATTAAAGTAAGATGAAGATAGATCTTAATTTAAGATGATTATAATTCTCACATTAAGATAACAGCTCCATCTTACCTCAGAACCTCTTAATTTAAGATTTTAGTTTTTACGGAGTTGAGGTCGATTCATTACACACTCCGTAAAAACTGAAATCTTAAATTAAGACGTTTTTTCATCTTAGATACTGGTGCCTAGATAGGAGGGAAATTTTTACTTAATTTAAGACGCTTCATCTTAATTAAGATTAAAAATAGTCTTAAAATAAGACAATAACTACTTAAACAGGAGGTGCGTTGGAAAGATGAACGTTCATCTTAATTTAAGAGCGGTAGTCTTAAAGTAAGATGTTTTATGCCTTAACTTGAGTTTCATAACGTCTTAAATGCGAAGTTCCTAGATAAGATGCATTTTCATCTTATTTTAACATTCAAACATATCTTAAGGTGATTCCACTGTATTGCATTGCGCATCCTTGCTGCGCATAATTTTTCGCGTCATTTAGCGCGCACATAAGCGCATGCCACAAGCACGCGCACACAGCATTACGCGATTTCCTTCAGGTTAAGCTCGGCAGAGAAATAAATGGTTATTTTCTTCTAAACGAGCACGGTGACCCCCATTTTTTAATGCATTAATTTAATTGACATACGGTTGACTACAATATATCGCGATTTAAAGAAAAGTTAAATACTCTACTTTGAGATATTTTTATTTGAATGCTTTAAAAAGCACGTATTTAGGTAGTGCTGCTTACGTGCGCACACAGCAAAATCTTTAATTTCTTCCATAATCTCAATTCCAGTTCAATTAAAATAGTTGGTTATGTAAGATTAAAGTCTGTTTTGTCGAACTGCTTCGATATTTTAATGCAAGAAATGGTTTTTGCTAGAAATGATAGTTCACTTTTCGGATTTCTAGGGTTACTAATATAAGCCTTGTGGGTCATATATTTATCATAATAGCCAACCAGGTTACACAAAAACGAGCACGGTGACCCCCATTTTTTATTGCATTTTTGTAATACTCATAATATAGATATGAACTGGACCAAGTCTTAGAAAATTCTAAATACTCCTTCTTTTTCAGTGGAATCACCTTAATTACAAGGTATTTCTTGTCTTAATTTAAGATTTAAGATCTAACGGGCTATTTGAAAAATAACGGTCACTCGTTAGCAGTAAAAATGGCGCATATAGAACATTTCCGTTCATAACTGGCTTGTTCGACAATTATAAATAAATGCAACACTACAAGTATCATGAGAAACACTTTATTACACTTATAAATTCAAACAACACATAGACAGAGATAAAGGAACACGCAGGCCTTAGCTGTTTCAAATAGACGGTAACAGACCGGTGTTGAACGATGTGTTCAAATCCACTTCAGTTCACCTTCAAACATACAGCTATTCGCTATTGAATTAAATCGTCTTCCAACTCCAAGAATTTTCTAGCAGTTCCGACCTCATCCTCTCTTGCTTGGAGATAATATCTTTGTCAAGTGTAAAGAGATAACAGTTTAGTCAAACCAATTTACCTCAGCGAGAAACATAAAATAGCGCCTAAAACTCGCAAAACTGTGGCACATCAAATAAAGCTGATGCCATTTCGGATCGAAATTAGCCAATCAAAAACCTTGCTCAATTATAACTGATGCCATCCTCGGAGACCCAGGGGCAGTTAGTGGGGGCGAGGGAAAAGTCGTAACGGGCGAAAAAAATTTTCGGCGAAGAAAAGTAAAGTACGGAACGAGGAGCCCCTGGGGACACAGTCTTACCGGACCAGTTCCAAACGGTCGGAGTCGTTCTGGCTTCTGATTGGTGCCACAAAACCTTTGTTTTTTTGTGCCCAATCAGAGAGCAGCAAGACCAGGAGTCGTTTCGTGTGCTCTTACACGGATTGATACAAGAAGGCCAGTTACTCGCCATGTTTGTTTTTGCTCGAGGAGAAAAATTCTAATCACAGGACAAGATGCAAGGCAAATCGTGCGGCATATCCACAAAAAGCCTCACCGGAAATACGCTGGATCTTCGCAGGTATTGTAAGAGTCGTGTAGATTGCGAGTTACCTGCATCATTCGTTTTAATGCACTCACTGATCCACTGATTTCGAGTGGCTTTTCTTTGGACGAAATAAATATTGTTTTTCGAAATTTCTGACTGAAACTTTTCTTTCGAGTTGTTTACGATGAGTAATATTAATCTAAAATTGTTAACATAAAGAGAAAGAGAACTTCATGTTGAGTAGCGTATAATTTAATATTTTAAGGCTTGGAATTTGACTCGTGGAACACAACTCAAAGGTGATATTTACTGCTGTTTCTTTTTGTTTAAATCCTGTAGTATTTCATGA
This sequence comes from Meandrina meandrites, assembly GCA_963693305.1. Classification (NCBI taxonomy): domain Eukaryota; kingdom Metazoa; phylum Cnidaria; class Anthozoa; order Scleractinia; family Meandrinidae; genus Meandrina; species Meandrina meandrites. The sequence goes on from OY855909.1 coordinate 11,970,750, forward strand.
ACCTGTCTGAAATGTAGTACCCTTTACACCAAAACTAATCAGTAATGTTGAATACATTTGTATTTAAAATTTAATGTCCTGTACCACTCTTTTGCTTCTTTTGCCTTATGCATCAAATACTGTAGTACTTTAGTGTACACCAAATCATTGGATTGTGTTTTGTTGGTCACTCTGCAGCTTACTGATTACTCCAACTTGGATGGTATGTGCTGCCCACAACCTCCAAGCTCATTTTATGTGAAATAAAAGATATCTTACTGCAGATTTTTTGATACAATAAATCAGCTTTGTGTTCCTGTAGAAAAAGGCAAATAACAAATATACATGGGCATATTCTTACCTCAAATGCTGCTGTCAATGTGTAATGACAGCCCTGCTTGCTATTAAGTCCTCATAAAATAGTTAGTTTATATGCTTTGCTGCATGCTCCTTTAACACATATACCTGATAAGTGTCAATTAATTACCCCAGTAAAACCATCATGAGGAATATATTGCCTGTAAATTTGCACAGCCTGGGGGTAGGGTTTAAGACTACTTCAGCTGTTACTTCGACAGCATAAACATTCAAAGGTTTAAATCGGGCACTGATCAATCACTCTTGCTTGGAGTTGGACAAAGGATACAGAAAAATTGTAAGACAAAGAAGTTTTTATTACAATGTAAAATGCACTTCCCTAGATGTCAAGAAATTAAATACTCTAAGCTGATGAAAGAGTTGGAAAGGGAGGCACCTACCCTATAAAAGGTTCTAAGGGTAATTGTAATGCTTTCACAGTTTTGTAAGAGGAAAATGTAGTCCTTCGGGCCTTTCACTAGTTCAGCTGGTGCCACACTGTTAAAGGCAAGAAATACACAACACCTCATTGGACCTCCTCTTTTTCTTGGTGGAGCACAAAAAAAGGTTTGTAGCTTACTTGCTTCATGAATGCAGTTGAAAAAAAAATCACAGCATCAATTCTAGCAGTATACAAGATATTTGTCACAGGGACCTACAGTGAAGGTTAATGGTTGAGCTTCCTCACGTCCCTTATAGATCAATCAACTGTTGAGACCATCCTCCACCTCCTTACTACTGTACTCTTCATTTAGACTCACTCCTACTCCCTGGGATGCTTTTTTCTCTCTCCCCAAGCCTGATCTCCTAAATTTGAATTTGACATGGCACTCACCCAACCAAAAAGAAAAAGCGATCGCTCGCTGAAGTACGCCTCCATTGCAGGCTATTATTGATATATTTGGTATAAAAAAACTGGGAGGCGTGGTGGCCTAATGGTTAGTTTGCTGGACTCCAGATCGGGTGGTCTGGGTTTGTGCCCTGGATCATTATGTTGTGTTCTTGGGCAAGATACCTTACTCTCATAGTGCCTCTCTCCACCAAATTTACTGCTGGGGATAACCCTGTGATGGACTAGCATCCCACCTAGGGGGGAGTAGAAATACTCCTTGTCGCTTCATGATACGGAAACCGTGATAAGCTCCAGCCTGATGGGCCACTAGGCTCATGTGCAGACTTATAAGCATACATGTAAACACGAATGACCACTTCATTTTAATATATAGTATCACAGCCTGCACCTCTGATTGGTATTATCAAAATAAAGATATCAATTTTAAGATCAATTCTGAATACTTATTGTCAATCAATCAATTTACTTCATTGTATACTTTTACAGTGGCTAATACTTGTTTTTAGTTATACAGTTATACAACTACATTATAAAAAAACAGTCAGTTACATCGATGAGGAGGCCCTTGAAACCTCAGACATTGGAATATTTATGTAGACTGAGCTGTGCGATGGAATAATTATTATAATATTATTCTTTTCTTGCAGTGCAAATTTCATATAAGAATTACTTGCACGTTACAAAATAAACTTACAATCACAGTACTGGTGATATCATACAAAAGTATAAAATTAAAAACGAAATTATGTACACTTCCACATGTACTCAGTATGCCAAGGGAAAAAATGTAAAACTTGGGTGAATTGCATCATGAAATTCACTCGACGAAATACTAAAATTTCTTAGCCATGTTGACCGAAGACTCGCGCTGGATAGCGTTTGCTGGAGTGTCTTTTTGGTGTGCAGAGAAGATCGTGCTGCATGTGTACGCGAAGCTTCCAGTTGCTTGACACACCTGCCTGGCCTGTGCGACGAAAACTTACTCAGGACTGGCAAATTTATAGTCTCTCGACATCAGTGAATCGGTGAGCGTTTTAAAACTCACAATCTACGCGACTCTTACAATACCTGCAAAGATCCAGCGTATTTCCGGTGAGGCTTTTTGTGGATATGCCGCACGATTTGCCTTGCATCTTGTCCTGTGATTAGAATTTTTCTCCTCAAGCAAAAACAAACATGGCGAGCAACTGGCCTTCTTGTATCAATCCGTGTAAGAACACACGAAACGACTCCTGGTCTTGCTGCTCTCTGATTGGGCACAAAAAAACAAAGGTTTTGTGGCACCAATCAGAAGCCAGAACGACTCCGACCGTTTGGAACTGGTCCGGTAAGACTGTGTCCCCAGGGGCTCCTCGTTCCGTACTTTACTTTTCTTCGCCGAAAGTTTTTTTCGCCCGTTTCGACTTTTCCCTCGCCCCCACTAACTGCCCCTGGGTCTCTGAGGATGAACTGATGCCATTTTGGATCAAAATTAGCCAATCAAAAGATTGTTCTGTTTTCTGAGAGGTCCTCCTCACGTAAAAGAGCGATGGCAGTCAGAAAAGTGTTTTCCTGCGGCAAAAATTCCGGCTAATTTTGGCTGGAATTAAATGGGGACTACTTCCTCCTAGGAAGGTTGAAACAGAAAGTCGAAGTGCTCATACCGTTTCTTTTCAAAGGTTCTTCTGTTTCTACGCTCACACGATTATGCCACATGGAGAAATAGTGTGCCTGCATGTTTAAGCCTACAGGCATTTTTCCTGTTAGTAAACTTTTATATAATTTTCCTGCACATAACAGCAAATGACTTTCACAAGCTGTGGGGTATGCCGGTATGATATTATCAACGGTTGAATTCTGTTTATAACATTTAAGAAGGGGTGCATCTTCATTTTCTATTTAAGAAGCGGTACATCTTAATTAAGATGGTGTTATCTTAAAAATCTGAAAAGCATCTTAAATTATGCCTAAGAAGAAAAAACATCTTAAATTAATAATAGCTTTCTTTATTTAAGATTCAAGTATTCTTAAGACTTTTAATAAAAGATGAATGCGTCTGAAATTAAGATGCATTCGTTATCTTAAATTAAAACTCATATGTCACTTATCTTAAGTAAGATCCATGTCCGTGTTAATTTAAGAGGCGTATAATAGTATCAGTTACATATAAGTTACTTTAAGATACAAACGTTGTAATGATCAATAAAGGCCAATGGTTTTCTCGAAGACAAACTTCAGTACCTCCTTTAACGTACCCAAGCCTCCTCCACAGTCGGAGCATGCAAACGAGACTTAATAGTGTGTTCACTTCCTAAGTAAATTACTATGTTTATTCAATTTCATTTTTATACATACACTTGTAAGGTTACTTGTAGACTACAATGACGGCTCAATCGAATATACGAAAACACAAAGATAGCAAAAACCCAACAAATAGTGTCGTCTATTGTAACTGACCTATGAGGAAACAATCTGTTTACAAGTGCAACAGACCTACGAGGAAACATATTTTTTGCGCGTGGGTGGGAAGGCTTGTTAAATGAGTTAAATTATCATATCAATAGGTGACAAAAATAGTTGTTTTGTAAAAATAAACTTCCTTAATTAACTCTATTGTTAATATTAAACCAATCGAAGTGCTTTAAACTCACAAACATGAAATTCTGATCCTCTTGCCTGTATAAAAGAAACAAGAACCGAAAGATTGATCATTCGATCCATAAATCACGACCTTTGGGACTACAGTAGTTATCAACAGTTCATTTCAAATTGCTCTACGATTACGATGGCGTCTGCGCAAATTGTTAATTGCATTGTTTGCAAAGAACCTGTTAGGCCAAGGCAGCAGGCCATTAAATGTGACGGCTGTTTTCGCTGGAATCATCGAACATGCAACACTCAATAAAACACTGCTGCTCATTTATGAAACATAATTTACTTAAAATAACCACTGTATAAAATTACTAAGGAGAGGCCTAGGAACTAGTCAAAAAAACAGTAAACACAAGCACACAGTACGATACAAAATGTAATAGTGCCGTGCTCTGCTTTATTAGTTATCACTTTATGCCACTAGCATTCCCATTAATTTTCCATTTTTTACTCGTGAGATTAGGAGTCTTGTCATCAGGCTGTGAGAAAAGATAAAAAATTGTCAGACTCGCAGCAGAATCGTGAGAGTCTGTTACTAATATTTTAAGTTTGCTATGGCGTGCCGTTTTCATGTAATACAATATGTGAGTATATGTTAAGAAATGTATTCCACCTTTACATCATTTTCGTGCAGTGTTTTATGCTATGGAATATATTCTGCCATGATGAAGTGCTTTACCTTGATTTTAATTAACTGCCATAGTAAAATAAATTCTACCTTTATGTCTATTTACTACCGTGATAAAATAAATTCTACCTTGATATCAATTTAAAATCAGGTTAAATTGGCCTGCTCTCCCAACTATAAGCCCTAGTAGGATCTTCTAGTCCAATGCCGGATCAGTCTACTCTCCCCTCCCAGCATTATGTCACTCAGGTTGCACTAACAGTTTACCATAACCATTGTTAGCCCTGGGTGGAGAGAAGCACTGTGTGAGTGAAGTGCCTTGTTCAAGAACACAATACAATTGCACCAGGCAGATCACTCTCCTCTCCCCTCCCAGCATTATGTCACTCAGGTTGTACTAACAGTTTACCATAACCATTGTTAGCCTTGGGTGGAGAGAAGCACAGTGTGAGTGAAGTGCCTTGTTCAAAAACACAATACAATTACCTTAGCCAGATCACTCTCCCCTCCCCTCCCCTCCCAGCATTAGAGAGAAGCACTGTGTGAGTGAAGTGCCTTGTTCAAAAACACTATACAATTACCCCAGCCAGATCACTCTCCCCTCCCCTCCCAGCATTATGTCACTCAGGTTGTACTAACAGTTTACCATAACTATTGTTAGCCTTGGGTGGAGAGAAGCACTGTGTGAGTGAAGTGCCTTGTTCAAAAACACAATACAATTACCTCCGCCAGATCACTCTCCCCTCCCCTCCCCTCCCCTCCCAGCATTATGTCACTCAGGTTGTACTAACAGTTTACCATAACCATTGTTAGCCTTGGGTGGTGAGAAGCACTGTAAGTGAAGTGCCTTGTTCAATAACACAATCCAATTACCCCAGCCAGATCACTCTACCCTCCCCTCCCAGCATTATGTGACTCAGGTTGTACTAACAGTTTACCATAACCATTGTTAGTCTTGGGTGGAGAGAAGCACTGTGTGAGTGAAGTGCCTTGTTCAAGAACATAATACAATTACCCCAGCCAGATCTTTAACCAAACCCAGGCCACTCAATCCAGAACCCAAAGCACTAACCTAGCCTGCGAATACAGCCGCCTCTCATCGCTCCCGGCCGGTTTGGCATTTCGCGTTTCGCACGTAGTAGCGAGAGCGAGTGAGAGGCGGCTGTATTCGCAGGCTAGCACTAACCTAGCAGTGTTAAAAGATAAAGAATAAAAAATTAATTTATCTTGAATTGAAAGCCAATCAGTATAGTCATCCATCAACTGGTGTCAACTGGCGATCATTTGTATTTCATAAAAAAATTACCACAAAATGTAATTCCTGACTCAAAATGTGATACTTATTAATTATTTATTTTTCTTACTGTCGTTACAGAAAAGAGAGGGGTCATTGTGTTGGACTTTACCAAGAAGTGCAAAGTAACTAGACGTTGATAATCAATGGAATGAGGGTCCTGTCGTTGCTTACAAGCTTGCATTCCCAGCGACATTGTCGCCATCTGACTCAAAGGTTTCCATCATTCAGAAACTTGTCCAGCACTTCGTGGCCATTATTCAGCATTCTGAAACTAAGAGATCCAATAAAATTTGACCAATGTTATTCAAGGCCATCAGTCAACTACTGTTCATCCCAACCACGGCCGTCTGGAGATCATATTAAAATTAACAAAATGATATTGTCGCTTAAAACAGTTGAAAAACAACTCGAGTTGTTTGAGGGCATCAAGGATTCAGCAAGCATTGTGAACAGAGTGACCATGCTTTTTAACATTGCCAAGATCACCCAAAGAGATGAAAAACAGAAGCAGGTTTTGGAACAAGAGAAAGACAAGTCACGACAAGCATTAACAAGTGCATATATGGCATTGCTTGACAGCATTTCCAAAGATATTTCCAAATGCCAGCCACGGGGTCTTACCAATGTGCTGTGGGCTTTGGGACAAGTTCAAGAGAAAGATCACAAACTGGTTGAAGTTTGTGAGAGAGTGGTTCTATCTCACGATATCACAGCCTTTAACAACGTAGAAATTGGCCAGATTGTGAATGGATGTGTAAACCTCAACTTGAAAGCCACAGAAATATCTTCCAGGTTACAAGAATCCATTCGTAACGGTCAGTTGCAAATTTCAAAGTTTGAAAATCGGGAACTTTCTGCAGTGCTCATGTTGTTTGCAAAGAGAGATGGTTGTCCTGCTGAGTTGTTCAACATTTTCTTGGAAGAAATTCTTTCAAGAGATTTCTTGTTGATGAACAGCGCTCATTTGGCTCAATTTGTTTGGTCATTTGCAAAGAAAGATGTGAAAGCAGACGAGTTGTTTAACAGAGTCGAAGAAGAGATTCTGAGACGAGGAACAACTAACTTGAAGAGGCGTGAATTATTCATGATACTTTGGGCATTTGGCAAGGCTAAAAAAGGAAGCAAACAGCTTTTCTATATTCTGGAAAACGAACTTGTCATCAGAGGTGAAAAGGGATATACTAATAATGAACTACTAGAAATTGTTGGGTCGTTTGCAAGGAGAAATATGGCAGATTCCAAAGTATTTGACCTCGTAAAGAAAGAGGTTATTAACCGTGGCGTTCGCATGTTTGAGACTCATCAGCTTGTTCTGATCCTTTTCGCATTTGTTTCTGCACGAAGACAGGACAACAAGTTAGTTGAAGAAATCGAAAGTGAGTTGCTGACAAGAGATGTTGAACAGTTTGACAATGGTGACTTATGCCAAGTTGCTTGGTCTTTTGGAAGAGCAAGAAGGTCTGACAGTAGGCTGTTTGATGTGATTGAAGAAGCTGTATTTCACCGTGGTTTGCATCAGTTTTCAAAGGTACAAAAGTTCATGCTTCTGCGAGGATACATTGAAGCGGAAAGAGGCAGTACAAAGTTTTACGACCATCTGCAGTCTTCTCTGTCGGAAAATGGTTTTTCAGATTTTACAGCAAGCGACATTAGTGGCTTTGCTTGGTGTATTTCTGAGGGTGGAGTTAATATCGGGCCACTGTTTGATGCGTTAGAAAGGGAGATTTTAGACAAGGGAAAAGATGGTTTCAGTCAGATGCAGCTTGCTTCCGTAAAGAAGAGTTTTCAGAAAGTTGGAAAGGGATCCATGGAACTCTTTGAATTGTGAGTGTCATGGACTGTGCATCAAATTGCTTTGAATTCACGCTTGTTGTTAAGGTCTTCATCAAGTAACTGGTGACATGAACCAAGAAGAAATATAATGAAAGATGAGCTAATTAAGACGGTTCGCTGAAAGTTCGAGCGATAAGTGCAAAAATTAATTACCAGAAATCTGCTTATAACAAGGTAACAAGGCTCTATTCGGATTGTCACTGTAATTCACATCTTTAAGTGACCCTGCGATTAAATTCTTAAGCATTTTTGTGAAAGGTTAGTGTCAAACCTTGTAAAAATGCTTAAAACGTGTGTTATTTTGTTTTGAACTAAAATATGGACAAGTTCTTCTAAGTTCTTCTTTACTGTATTCAAACATTTACCATGCAATGAGTCTTTTTTGGTATCTCTATTTTTGCCTTTATTGCTCGAATGTTTAGCGCAAACCGTTGCTGTACTCTTTATTATTATATCACCATGTCTCACAAGGACTGGAAATTACTGAATTCAAGAATTTGATAAACTAAACTCGATATTGACCGCTGTATAGATTTTCTTATCCAGACCGGTATATAGACCAATACATTTGTGGTGAGAAGGTAACAAACAATGATCAAAAGATCACCTCGTTTCTGCTAAAAATAAGACAATAAAAACTAAAGAGAATTAGCAAACATCAGGCATGCGGTAAAAACACCACATAGAAATGAAATTGAGAAGTATTTGCAAAGCCTGAAATTATATTAAAAGCACGGAACATGATTAAAGGCAACTCAAGAATTCCTGTAAGAACATTCTGTCAGTCATTGAAAGAGGCTACAAATGCAAAAAAAAAATACTCGAAAAAGGCTAAAAATGAAAAAAAAACCTCCCAGTGATCTTGACCTTCTCTTGTCCAAATTTTTCATTGCCGTTCACAAGCAAAATGTCGGCGAGTACAAAACAGCTTCACAAAGCGAGAAGTGCTTTGTTTGGCCATGTAATAAATGTCTTAGCTTAGTCGATCTATATGGGAGGATCTTGACCTTGGTCTGTACTCATGACCTTCGGTCAAGATTTTCCCATACACACCTCCTGCTCAGTCAATAAGAGCTTATTTATTTGTATCGGATGTTCAAGGAATTGCGCACTTCGGAGGTCATTATAGCTACAAAAAGCACAAATTTGTAATGCACACGGTGCAAGTAACGAGCTTAAAAGCGTACAATTCCTTGAACATTTTTTAAGGAAACAGTAATCTTGCTCCTCGTGGGCTATAAAAACACTTAGGAATTTTCATTTCTCTGTGTTCCTAAAAAGATATTCCCATGTGCTTTAACTCAAGAATGCAGTTGGACACGTTTAGTATTCCCTTAATATCGAAAACGTCTTCCATTTTGCTCAGCTATTGTTTGTATTGATTTTATACCCAGGTCTATAGAGCGTGTTCACTCGCGTTGACCAGCAGCCATAATGGTTTACCAAAGCAAAAGACGATTTTTGAATAAAAATAGGTCTTGATAACAGCAGACACGTAAAGATTTTAAGGAAAACGGCCAATTTTTTAAGTTTGTAAGACATGTTTTGACAGAACCTCTGTCACCTTCAGTTGAATGATTCACAATGATTTACAAAGCATAGAAAGTTGAATAATAAGTAGATAAAAAATGCTAATTAAGACAAATAGTAGCAACAGAACGCGAAAATGTGTGAATTAAAACATAGCTAGTAGAGGAGACTGGTTATGAAAGCCGGCGAACTTCAAAGAGCTAAACAATAGAGCGGTCTCCGATGTTGAAGAGACCCATCACGTGACTCTGAAAGTGCACAAGTTCATTCAAGATGGCGGACGGTGCACACGATCTGTTTGTTAGGGAAGACGATTTAGAGGCAATTTTTGACATTTTGGAAGGCGATGGAGTATAAGATAACACAGTTATTTCTTTGAAGTTCGCCAGCGTCGGGATAACAATGAAACTGTAACATAAAAATATGTTTTCTTATTAATTGTGTTATTATAGCGCTTCAAGACACTCTTCTTTATAAGAACCATTTTAATAAAAACGTTTCGGCTGAGATTTACCCAAATTTTAATTTTAACTGAATAATTAAAGAGTCTGACCCACCCACTTTGCATTGCACGCCTAATGTTGTTTACGAGCCCGAGGCCAAAAAACTATTGCAACACGATGACGCTTCTTTCAAAAACAGCGATAGTTCGAAGATAAACTGAAGAGAAGCGATAAGACTTGTTTCTAGCATTCACATCGCGATGCAAACAGATTTTACTTCTCGGTCGCTATCACTGGAGCTTGACTAAAGTGAGAAATCTGTTTACATCACGATGTGAATGCTAGAAACAAGTCTTATCGCTTTTTATAGCTTCTCTTCAGTTTGTTATCTTCGAACGATCGCAGTTTTTGAAAGAAGCGTTATCGTGTTACGATAGTTTTTGTGGGCCTCCGCACTCGTAAACAACAACAGGCGCGCAATGCACATGTAACTAAAGAACGTCTTAAGAAAATTTTCAGCCTCAAATAAGAACGCTTATCCTCGGTCGCAAAATTAGACGTTCTTATATAAAAAAAAGAGTGTGTGCACCGATTAATGATCTAAAACAATAATTAAAGTGTCAATAGTCCGACCAAACAACGGTAACGGGAAAAGATCTTTGTAATAAATAACCCAATGATAACGAAAAGTCCAAACTGAGTTTCATCAATCAATACATGTTTTGAGTATTAAAAACACACAGGATAAATGACAACGGGAGAAGACAAGACTTTCAAGCGGAAGAAAATTAGAGAGCCGATGTTTAGACGTGACCACATTGACAAAATGGAACAACCAAAATTTCTCTCCAAAAAGATGCCTGTGGTTTCCAACGTACACGCGTGTGATCATCAAAGAACATCTCATTTTGGAGCTGAAGCTGAGCGTTCCTATTTGTTAAGATTTGAGTCTTACCTTCTGACATGTTAAAGTATTTCAATCAATGCAGACGTGACCAGAAATAATTCAAATAGCATTTCTATACTCCCCAACTGAAATGCTGTTTTCTAATTGGACGAGAGCGTGTCACGTGGCGGGTGTCAAAACTCTGACTCCCTATGGCGAACAAAAACTCACCAACTCCCTAGGGACAAATTTTCATTGTAACAAAAAACTATTCATTCATTTCCTTCTGCAGATTTTTTACACTTTTTCAAGCGATGACGTCATTCCTATGACGTCATCGGTTAATGTTGGAAAGCGGAAAAGCGATGGAATTTTTGGAATTTTTGGTGTTACGATGTGAGGATTACTCCCTGAATTGAACCGAAGAGCAATGGGAACTAGGTGCATTGTTTGTATTCTTTTTGAGATCCGCCATCTATAAAAATGAGAAAATGGATTTTTACGGCCGAATCTCATATTTTACAACTTTCATCGCTTAATGTCGTCGTGCGAGTGGACAGGATCTGTTGTCTGTTGCGATCGACCGATCTGTGGAACCAAATAGGACTGGGAAAAGAAATCAAGTCAACTCAACAAGAAATCGCCGCGTAGAACCTAAAGTAAAATACTCCTGGGGAGTTAGAAAGGACTAATTTATAGTATAAACGAAAGAGACAAATTATATTTGATGCGTTCTATAAGATTTAGTAAACAGAAATCTTTCCATTCTTTTAAAACAAAAAGTGTATGCAATTTCAAGACAGCGTTTGACCTTGCATAGTATACCGTATATCGGATGTCACGCTAAGATACAGAAGATGTTACAACTGCTAGCCTTCGAGCGAACCCGCCTAGATCTCTCGCTCACAGTTCATCTTCGTGAGAGTCTCCAGGATCAAGTGAACTGAATGAGCTTCCTGCAACAACGAGGTGTGACAAAGATGTCTCCTCGTATTCTGAAGGTGTCCACCCACAGTTTACGAGCTCTCAGGGAGCAGAGCACTACCACTACTCTGTTGCCATGGATATGATTGACCTGGAGGTGGGTATTGTGGTACACATTCTTCTCCAGGGTAGGGGGGTGGTGATTCTAATGGATATGGATACGCTGGAGGTGGTGCTGGTGGGTTTGTTGGGACTGGAGCATAACCCACTGGAGGGGGTGGGTAGGGGTTTCCAGCCGGTTGACAAGGAGAATGCTGATCCACTCCTGGCTGTGTGGTCGGCGATGCCGAAGTCGTGATTGTCGACATTGGTATTCCAGCACCGGGAGCTCTGTTTGGCGTCTTCCTTCGCTTTACAAGACGAACGACACAACAAGCCAGTACAATGAGAAATATCACACTGACAGTAATGCCAATTGCTAACGCCAAAGCTTCTGAAGAAAAAATGAAGGAGACAACCAAATTAGCATACCAAGCGCGCATCACTATTTTCTAGTCTAAAGACTAGAAAATAGAAAAAGTTTGCGTAGCTGCTGACTGCACTCGAGGCAGCGTGGCCGAGTGGTTTATGGCGCTGGTGCTGTAATCCGGAGGTCCCGGGTTCAAGCCTGCCACTAGTTGGATTTGTTCTCGGTCGCCCGGGGGGGGGACTCCCATATGGAAGGGACGGGGATGCTCGTCGGAAATTTTGAATTTAACCCCTAAAAGAGACCAATCTGAGTGTGGCCGACCGTTATGCAGACACCTAAAAGAGTAAATATAACGAATCAAAATTCTTTCTTTTTTGTTATTTCTTCGCGTGCAACCCTAAACGAGACCTTGACGGCTAAAAATAATGACATTTTGCCCAGAACACCCTAAGCGAGACCAAAATATAATCCGAAATTTACACCCCTAAGCGAGACGACGAGCATCCCCGTCCATTTCATATGGGAGTCCCCTCCCCCGGGCTCGGCTCGGTCGCCCCGAGTTCAAATCCTTGATCACGCTTTGTATATAGCCAACTGGTCTGCCTCCTGCCAGTTGAGATTTTTTACTATGTTATGTCCATTTAAAATGTTAATTTCCTCTGTTTCAGTGACATGCCTGTAAACTAGCTATTTCGAGGAGATACTATAAACAACAATTACAAAAGAACGTTGGACAGTGATTGAGAAGAAGAGCCAATTTTGCCGAAACATGTCCAACTTACTCGATTTATCCACAGCCTTGAATGTGGCCTTAAACCCCCGGTGTGGCTTATTGTAAACACTGTCCGCTTGGAAACGAACCCTCATGTACTGACTGCTTGACTTAACGGGCGCTGGAATTGTATGACCACAGTAACTTCCTATCGTATCACTTTCCATGGACCTTCCATCGTGAACCTGCACGTAATCGTCACATCCTTCGGCGCCACGAACATCCAATTCAAATTTCTCAAAGCTGAGCTCCACAATCTTCCCATCTGGTACAGTGATGAGCCATTCACAATACAACTCTACCGGGTAGTAGTACAGTGGGCTTTGTAGAGTTCCATGTGAACCAGTTAATGTCAGATTTAGATTGTTTTGGTTTCCCGGGAGACACAACTCCTCATCGACAACTAAGACGAAAAGAACACATATTTTACAACTTTAGATTAATGTTTTGCACATTTGTATTTATAGGGAGTTGATAGTAGATAAAATATAATCTTATGTCCATCCGGCTTAACGTCACTTCTAAGAGAGATTTTAACCTCGAAAAATCCCATTACAGACACATGAGATTTTATTTTGTTCATAACATAAAAATAGACCTCAAAATCAGTGCAGAAAAATGTAGCTGGTACAGTCCGGGGAGTGGTGGGGCATGCCCTGGAACCCCTTAATGAATAAGGTCCTTCGGTGCTTCCAAAAAATACCCGCCTGTTTCTGTACAACCAACGGGTAGCAAGAATAACAGGCGGGTCTCGTTTGGGAAGCATCGCCTGTGTGCACATTTTTATTGAAACCCCTGTTCATTTGACGATGAGGGGTGAAAGATTCAGACATACTACTAGAGTTTTAAGCCACATTCAAAGGAACAAGGTCACAGCCCTTCAACTTGCGACGCCGATGATTCTGGTCAAATTTGTCTCAACATCTTTATTCCTAATCTGTCTCATCCTCCACAATCTAAGCGTTTTTCTTTTTACGTATAAAGCATCTATATTATTTTGCAGTTTCCTCGATTTGCAGGTGACCTGCTGTAACGACGAAAATAGTTTGACACATCTTGACGTAGCAACTATTGTACCCCTTCTGCAGTATCACTTTTTTGTTAAGCCTCCCCCCCCCCCCCCTCCAACTCTCTATTAAGCTTCCCCCTTCCCAGAATGGTAGATCACAACAGCTGATGAACAAGGAAACAAAGTTACTCTGCTAAGTTGTTCATGTGTTGTATCTAACCTAACTGGCTTGAAAGTCCACGTTTTGGGGTTCGAAGCGTAAAGAGATCCTTTATCCTTTATGCCCTTTTATGCCCCTTTTGGCATTGTAATCCTTAGATAGTGTTCCTTTAAGTTGGTTCAGAGCCACCTTAACTTCTGGAAATTTAATGGGGAACTCTGAACTCCTCTAATAGATTTTTTTAACTTTGCCAAAAGTTGTATCATAACATGCTGATCATAATTCAACAATAAATCAAAGATCTCTTCGAGATTCGACTACTTTCCATGGAGTATGCGTTGGGGAAATGTTAGTATTGAATGCGATTTGCGATGCATTAAAACCCATTGACTCACAGTCCGGAAGGCTTTAATCTCGGGGGGGGGGGGGTACTCCCCTAAATTTCGGATAGTGGTGTGCCGCGAACGTTCTCAAACCCTGACCCTAACTAAGGATAAAGAAAACAAAAATTAAAACCTTTTCTAAGGCCCAAACCCGAAAATATTGACACCCTATTCAAATGGCGGAGAAGCATTGCGTTTCGACCCAAATAATGGCTAACCGCGCACAGCAAAGCTCAAATCTTTCAAAATCGCTTTGTTAATACTTACTGACGTGGGCGTTTATTTTAGCTGATAGAATTAAGGTACCCTATCTAAGGATCAAACCGGGGACACAATGCCAAAAGGAACAAAAGTGATACCCTATTTCCTGCCCTATTTAAGGACCGAGAACCTCAAAAAACATACCCTATCCCGCGGCACATACCTATATAGCCCATATATCATTCCTATCATTCTTAACTTGTAACTGATGTTTTTACCGTGTTTAAATAAAGTATATGATGATGATGATGATGATGATGATGATGATGATGATGATTTATATGGGAGTACCCCCCCGGAGGGGCTAATTAGCGCACACCCAACCCCCCAAAAACGAGTGGAAAAAATATACCATATGCGTACTAAATTCACACAAATAATTCCTTTCTGAAGTAAACTTTTATTACAACTAGACACGCTGAAAGACCAATTCATGATTTAAA